>CM071929.1:40297286-40787286 GCA_016081115.2 Rehmannia glutinosa | reverse complement strand
CCGATCAAACCCGATCGTACAAATTTACTTCTCTCGCATGTGCCCTAGAAATATACGCAACCATTTTTTGATATTTCCAAAAACTTACTTCGCCTTCTCCAAGGTTTTCAAGAACTAATACCTCGTCAAATTCAGCAGCTATTCTAATAATTTTATGAATTTTTCTTTTCTGAAATTAGTTAGTCTTTTTCTGTTTCTTTCAAGGTTTCAGGAGCTAGCTTGCTTGCACCTATGCTTCTTTGATTCTTCACGATGATGGCATTGCCGTCACTGCGGAGAAAATAGCAACATTGCCGGTAGAATCGTATTGTTTGATTAGTTTGTTTGATTAGATGTTCTTTAAGCTTGTTTTTCTTGTTTTACAAATTTGGGGTAACGGACTCATTTGCAGCTGATGGTTAAATACTACGAGGAAAAAATATTAAACCCCCCAAACTATGCAGTTTTTGCACTTTATCATATAAACTAATTTTCTTTACACTTTACCATACAAACTATACAAGTTTTGCACTTTTCTCTATAGCAGTCATCGCCGGTGGAATATTCTCTGAATATTCCGGCATGTGCCCTCCACGTGAGGGTAAAGTCGCCTTTACCTAAAATTTAAATAGAAATAGTTACACTTTACCATCTGAACTTTGTTAAGAATTTCACTTTGTCATCTGAACTTTGCGCAATTTTTCACTTTGCCATATCAATTTATGAAAATTAAAAGAATTATGTGTATAAACATTTATTTATCTTTTATTTTTAATTTTTATTCGTAAAAGAAAATTTTAATTAATATTTACCTTACTAAAATATACTATCAATGGTATTATTTTAGGGTTTAGGTTTATGATTAAGGTGGGTATAGATATAACTGATATCGATTTATTTTTGGTGGTTTAGACATCTTTGAATTGTTATAAGGTTTAGACATTTTTTATATTGATTTCATCCCAATTTTCTAATGTTATGTTGCTTTAGATATGTATTTTTAATTCTTAGTTCAATTCATGATTGTATATTCAAAACTTGATAATTGTGTTAACGAATTATTTTTGTTTTTCATAAATCCAAATAATTACACGCTTGGCAAAATTTTCTTGTGAGAAACCTTTGGTCGATTACCACATTACATTGCACTCGTACTCTTACAAGTAGAAGTTAAACTCAATAGGTATTTAATGAATGAACAAAAATAATAATTGAACAGAAAATTCGGCAGGCATAGTGTGTTGAATATTGTACCACAATAATTTGTTCGACTCAAATTTTTATCATACTTTTTTCGGTATTTCATTTGGTACTTCGGTAAATCTAAATTTTACAAAAAAAAAAAGAAAATAAATATTGTAATCATAATTATAATATCTATTTAGTATTTTTTATAATTTTAGTATGCAAAAAATAAATTATTATACAAAAAATAAGTAATATATATGTGAATATATATAATATAAACGTAATTTGGTATATGCTAAATTTTCTATTTCGATTCGCTCACAATATGGTTTAAACTTATTTTTGTGATTCTTGTGTAATAAATTAGATAAATAAATGTATATACACATAATTATTTTAATTTTCTTTAATGGATATGGCAAAGTGAAAATTGGGCAAAGTTCAGATGGCAAAGTGAAATTCTTAACAAAGTTCAGATGATAAAACTTCAGTTCGAATTTTAGGCAAAGACGGTTTTGCCCTCACGTGGAGAGCACGTGCCGGAATATTCGGAGAATATTCCACCGGCAGTGACCGTTGTAGGGTAAAGTACAAAACTTGTATAGTTTGTATGTTAAAGTGTAAAAGAAATTAGTTTATATGGTAAAGTGCAAAAAATCGCATAGTTTGGGGGGTTTAGTGTTTTTTCCTCTAAATACTACTATATACCTTCAAGTGAAAAACTTATACTTTTATGGAGGACTACTACTATGTTTTAGGGGGGCTAGTAATACTTTTGAGGAGAAAAAATAACATTTTTAGAAGGACTAATAAAATATTGGTCAATGAACTACTAATACTTTTTCGAAACTGCTAATACTTTTCTGAGGGACTGATAATACTTTTCGGGAGAAAAAATTAATTTTATTCAGGAGAACTACTAAAATATTCTCCAGGGAACTACTAATATTTTTTGGATGAACTACTAAAACGTTTTTGAGGGACTGCTAATACTTTTCGGGAGAAAAAATTAATTATATTCATAAGAACTACTAAAATACTCTCCAGGGAACTACTAATACTTTTTCGAGGAACTATTAATACGTTTTTGAGGGACTGCTAATACTTTTCAGGAAAAAAAAGTTAATTATATTTAGGAGAACTACTAAAATACTCTTCAGGAACTGCTAATACTTTTTCGAGGAACTACTAATACTTTTCAGGATCTTAGTGAAAATATTTAAAATATATATAGAAATGTAATGAGACAGAGCTAAGATAAATTATTTTAATTAAATCATATATAAGGGGCGACAAAATAATTAACAACCCAAAACCGCCCACGAAAATGGGTAAAAATTATGAGTAGAAACCACTTAAGGCGACCCAACAACCAAACACTATTTTTTAAAAAATCTGAAAACCTCAAAAAATAGAAGAAATTGCTGAACACTGTGTTGGGGCCCACCCCAAGCCCACGCATATGAACCGCGGCTTGTTGGTCCTCTTTAAATGTTGAGGCTTGTGGGCTTTTATAGTAAGGCTTCATATTTCCTTTAATTAGTTGGGTCTTCCACATGGCTAATTGTTGACAAGTTGGATTTGGATTTAGACCCGTCTGACAGATTTTGACCCGTCAGACGGTCTAACAGGAGTTTTTGCCATTTATATAATGTTAGATTTACTAGGTTTAATTTTATATTCGTTAAAGGAGGAACTCAACCTGAATGGAATATTAATGAAACCTAGTGTGGAGGAATCATATTGTAGTACATTTTATTTTATTTTATTTTTTTTTTTTTTTGATGACGGGGATCCGCACCGCTTACTTTTCGAAATGCGACTTTGGATAAACCCTCGGGCCGGGACGTCTTAGCCTGGCAAACTACGCCAACCAGGTAAACCACACTAGGCAAGCCCTATGTGATGTGCTCAACCAAGAAAGTGTTGGTAGGGGATCGAACTCGTGACCTTCGGTCCCCGCTCACCTACTCCACCAACTTGGCTACCTCACAAAAACTTTGGAGGGTAAACTTTTATACTAGCCAGCCCCACCCAAGATCAAGCGGTCCCCACCACAAGAAACCCCAACTCCGGCTTGGCCCTACGGATTAGTATACACCGCTTGGCCCTACGCGTATGGAGGGATTTTTTGAGAGGCATGGTTCTAGTAAATATCATTTGGAGAGATTCGAACCCAGGACCTAATGGTGCCAAGCAAGATCCTTTGACCAGCTGAGCTGGCTCCAATTGATATCATATTGTAGTACATTTTATGATATATGTAAGCTGGCTGAAGATTTTGTGGAATTTCATAGATAAAAAATTGTTTTAATTTTTTTATTCTTTCTATGTCAGGGATGCCAAATTCAATTATTTCATTACGTGCGAAGTTGACTTTACTTTTTAAAAAGTTTATATCTAGTTGGATCAATTATTTTATTATTATTGTACCTATTTTGCCCCAAGTTGGTTTGGCTCGTGGGATATAAAATTAGATTAGTTTTGTTATTTATTACCAAAAATTCATTTCTCAATGGAGACCCACGCATTATGACAGTTAATCTTTTTTTTTTCTTTTTAGTAAATAGGAGAATTTGGGGAGGGACACACTATAACAATTAAATTATAGTAAGAGAGTTAGCAAACAGGACAACAACAATTAATGTTTTAATTAAGAGTGGAGGAATGTAGACGTGCTCTCTAACAATCTGTCCTATTTTTCGTATATCAAGGTTCAAACACATGATATAACTTCTGAAATAGCATTATGAGGAAGAATACACATAATTATTTGGGATAATTGCAAAAAGCTCCCTAGGATTTGGGCTAATTATAAAAAACCAAGAGATTTTTTAAAATTATAAAAAAAAACGTTGATGTTTGATTTCATCTTACTTTTCCCTCATCATAAGCCAAAAACATTTCAATAATCCCTCTAATATTTTTAGAAATATTACAGTTATCCCCTTAAATTTAAGACATATCCTCTTAAATTTAAGATATAATCAAACCTCACCAGTCACCAGTCACCAAGAAATAATAAAAGTTCTAAAATACTTGGGTAAATACTTGGAATGCAGGATAAATACTTGGAAATTGAAAAAAAAAAAAGTAAGTGAAATTTTTAACTTCTAAAATAATAAAAGTTCGAAAATCCTCACCAGTCACCAAGAAAGAGGGGTTTTCTTTAAATAAAGGGTGGCGCTATTCACACCCCCAAAATTTATAAATACACTCAACTCCATATAATTTCAAAAATGTCACAGTTCAAAAGACTATAATACCTTTTCTCCATCATCTTCTCCACACCCACCACATTCTTCTTATTCTTGAATAAATCTGAAACTTTTTTCTGTAAACCCTATATTTTTCAACACCCACGTTGTTGCAAATATGGACAACAAAAAGAATAGTTTGACTAATAATATAAGTAATTACAACTGAAAATACATTATTTCTCTATTTTTACTCGTTTTTACGGTTTAAAATTGCCTATGAATAACAACAGTGTGACACTTGGTACGATCACATTGCAACATTGGTCATGTCATCGTGCTATGTGGCACGATGGCACGGTCATAATTGCAACCTTGTCGTACCATCGTGTGATGAGACACGATGGCACGATCGTAATTGCAACCTTGGTCGTGCCATTTGAGGCATGATGGCACGATCATAATAACTCGATCGTGCCTTTTGACACGATCGAATATACCATCGTGTCATCCCTCGTCTTTTTATCCAAACCCTGATAGACCAGAAAAAAAAATTAACTCCGTAATTTAAACCAAACTCATCTTTACCCAATAATATTCAATAATTACGCGAACTAATATAATTGTAAATGTGAAATTAAAGTAAAATATTACATCTGAAATTAAATAAAAATATTTATCTCTTCCTCCATTGTCGGAACTTCTTTTGCGGCCGCCGCCTGTTGTGGGTGTATGATTTTTTGGTGTATTTGGGGGGAGGGGGGAATGTAAGGGTAAAATAGGAAATTATGATGGTATATTTAGTAAATGAGTTATGCTTTAAAAAGTGGTTGGGGTTTATTTAGAATGCGGGTGTGTTTATCAATTTTGAGGGTGTAAATAGCGTCACGCTAAATAAAACTACAAATAGATACTTTGTCGTTTGCAAAACTTCAAAAAGTAAAATAAATAATATGGAGACTGAATATTGAATTTTCTGGGATAATTTAGTCAATCGACAATGAATGGCCCTATATATTACCATTATTTTGGATTCCACCTAGTAATCCTAAGACCTCAATCAATTGAAATTGAAGTTTAAACTTTAACGGCATGATTGGTATGAATGAATGGAATTAGGTTGGAATGGAATGAATTTAAGAATGGAATAACATTAGGAATGGAATGATGTATTATTATTCCTATGATATATTGGTATGTACAAGGAATGGAGAAATGAATGAATGACGATTTTTTACTTGATTTAAATATCTTGATTGGTAATTATAAATTAATGAGAGTAATTGAGAAAAATAATTTTAAAGTATCAAATTCTCTTAAATAAGAATTTTTAAATAAATTTTATTAAATATGTTATTCGTAAATTGATATAAGATTATTTTAATGTGTGCTAAATAATATATATATAGATTTATATCTATGATATCAAATATATTTTATAAATACTTTTTAGGGATAATTACAAAAACACCCCTGAGATTTGGGCTAATTACAAAAAAATCCAGAGATGTTTTAAAATTACAAAAAATCACATCAGGTTTGATTATGGGTTAAATTTAAGGGGTAACTATACTATTTTTATAAATATCAGGGAGGTTTTGATATTTTCTTTTTGCTTATGAAGGGAAAAAATGTAAGACAGAATCAAACCTCAAGGAGTTTTTCGTACTTTTAAAAAATCTCTGGGTTTTTATGTAATTATCCCAAACCTCAGGGGTATTTTTGTAATTATCTCTATTTTTTATAAGAAAATATAGAAAATCAACAAAAGAATTCTATATCAAAATTTTGATTTAAATATTGAATATTTATAGAATTGACTATGATTTATTAAAATATTAAATATAACTCATATTTAAATTATAAATAATTTTTTTATTTATTACACTACTTTTCGAAAATATAGATTATATCCAACATTTTTAGTCATTTATAGAAAGATAATTTTATTAAAAATAAAATTTGAGTCATTCTTGATGATTGGGAATAGCTAAACCCATGGGGGAGAGAAGGAATGGTCATTCCCTTACTTTTGGGAATAGGGATTCTCATGGGAATGAGTATTCCTATTACTAAAGCATACCAAGCATGTGAATGGGAATGAAACAAGGAATGCTCATTCCATTCTTACCCCATTCCCACATACCAATCATGTCGTAAGTTTAACGTGGATGCATTTGGAGAATGTTTTCGGATTTTGATCAGTGAAACGTCGCCGTCGGAAGGGCATGGGTGACCAATGGGCGGTGGGCCTCCATTATGGGAAATTGGGCCCAATTATTGGGGATTTTTAGCGGAGACCATAAGGTCTTGTATGGATGTATTTCCAAGTCCAATTTCCAGTTTCTAGTATTGGAAAATGAATTTTCAATTTTTTTTGATTTTCGTGTGAGAATTGAGAATATGTTTGGTTTGTTGTCTGAATTTCTGTTTGGCAATTAGAATATGTTTGGTTATAGTTTTTTGAATATATTTTTGACATAAATTTACGTGATTGTAGTGTATTTTCAACTAGAATTGCGTGATTGGGGTAAAAAATTATTTGGTTGTATTTCCAAAAGAATATTTATGTAAAAAAATGAAAACTGAAAATGACTTCATTTCTACTGAAAATTTCCTAAAACAAACATAAACTCATTTTCCGAAATAGTTGGAAAGTGAAAAAACTACTCTTGAAAATACAACCATACAAGGCCTAACCTTTCCATTCGCCACAAACAATTGTAATTTATTGGCTCCTCATAACTTACATCTAATTTTCCATTATATAATATATATATATACATATATATAAGAAATAAAGACATATAATCCTTAATTACCTAATATAAAATTTGGCTGCAAATTTATGTTTAGTTAGCAATTGAAAGTGTTGGATAAAATATTTGATTAGAAAATTTAATGTGATGTAGTGAAAATGTATGTATTAATATGAAAATGCATTGAAAAGCACAATGCATGTTTGATATTGTTTTTTTGGGAGGGGGGGAGGGGAAGAAATCGAGAAGAAATTAGATTCAACGGAAGTCAAATAAAAATATATCTTTAAAAAATCTACTAAGAGCATATCCAAGACTCTTTATATTTAAAGAGCACTTTTTGCAAAATAAAGAGCATCACTAAATTTAAAGAGTGATATTTTGATATCTTCCAACCAGCTCTTTGCATTTGGTTCTTTATTTTCTCTTTTCTCAAAATTGGAATATTAGAAGTAATTTATGACATCTTTCAGAATTGGTGTTGTTTTTTGAGAAATTGGCGTTCAAAATGGTTATTCAAAATGCAAGAAATCAACAAATGAAATATTGGAAGTTATTATCCTATCAAAACTCAAAGTAACAAATATAGAGAAAATAACAAACAAATAAAAGACAAATTCAATATTAAGCTGAGAGCTAAAATTCCGGTTTCAGCACGATTCGCCAACCATACCAAACCGCGAGAACCATAAACATGTTACAAAATAACTAAAGTAGTGGTTAATCATTTGATCTAAACGAATAACTATGCAAAGTTTTGTGTTTCAGCATACAGTGAAGGAGCATGGTCAAGCACAATTAGCAACTGCTATATGTAAGATCATAAAATGAAACTAAGGAAAATTCTTTTGACAAAAATCACTTATATGTAAACACCAAAAACAAATGTAGTTGCTATAGATGTATTATCTAGCATAAAAAAAACCATTGTAATATCCCTATAAAATGCTCTTAGAGAAAAGCTGAGAAACTCTTGACATTCTGCAGCAAAACTTTCTTTCTATCCCCCCACAGTAGACGATAATGCTCCTCAATCAATTTTCACAGATGAAAAAAGGTAATGCACAAAGTAAAACGACGAAAGAAAACCGATTGTCCCAGTCGAAAGCATGATCGCAATCGCCATTATCAGCGAGTAGCCAAGATAAAGCGTAGCAGAAACCGGCCCACTCAAACTCTGTAGATCAAAAACCAAGTAATTGATCGAATACAAGAACACATACAGAGCAACCGAACCAGAGGCATAAAACGCTTTCCACCACCACATCCAATCCTCAACGCAGAGATGCATGTAAGTCAGGACAACAGAAACTTCAGCACAAACAATCACCAACAACGAAAGAACAATAAGCAAGAAGCCAAAAACATAATAGAACCTTCCGAGCCAAATGCTCGAGAGAATGAAGAAAAGTTCGATAAAAAGTGTTCCAAACGGAAGAGTCCCAGCGCCAAGAACAAGAAGCCATGAAGGATATTTGCGAGCGGGGATCTCTCTAGGGATCTGATTCGTCCGAACAGGGTATTGAATAGGCTCAGCCCTTGTGCCTAAGAATCCTCCCAAGAGAGTGAGTGGCACTGAAATACAGAACCAGAGCGAAAAAAGTATGAAATATAAAGAAATCGGAATAGCCCCAGTACTCTTACTTCCCCAAAGGATGAAATTCAACAGAGTTAGAATAACAAAAGTAATTCCAGGGAAGAAGCATGAGATTGACCAAGAAACCGATCTCCACCCTTCAGATGAACCTTTAATAGTCCGCCACATACGTACACCGAAATAACCAGCGGCAATACCAAGAAAAAGATAAAGCAATATCATCCCCACAACAGCATACCTCGAGAGGCCGGTGACATGAAACCAAGAGCCGCGAAAACAATAGTTACAACCGCCATTCCAGTAATCTGAACTCCGTCTCCAACCATCACACAAAGTAACTTCGGATGGTTTGGTTCTCTGAAGACATCGCCAACCACAAGCTTCCATCCCGAAAGCTCCTCGTTCATCTGGGCCTGAGCTTCTTTATCCAATTCTTCGTATCTCGTTAGATCCCTCCTCACTGTTCTCAAAAATATGATAAAAACAATACCTGCCAAGAAGAAAATCACCATCAATGAGTTAAGGATTGAGAACCAGTGGACACGAGCACCTTCCATCTTCAGATAAGCATCCCATCGAGATGGCCACTTGATGTCACTTTTTACAAACTCGACCTCATAAGTGAACGACACTCTTTCTTGCTCTCTTATAACCTGAGACTTGTCGAGCTCCCGTGGGCAACTTACGGATGTAATGTTATCATAGAGATGGAGTTTTGCCATCTTTTCAGGGTCATATTTTACACTACATGGAACAACTTCGAAACCAACAATCTCATAACCTGAAGCCTTATTTTTATCAGCTTCTGAAATGACACCCATACCTTCTTCTCCAGTGCCAATTATCTCCACACCGACTCCTTCATACTCGTGAATCAATACCCTAAACTTAAGATGATTGATAATGTAATCATCATTGCTTCCAGGAGGAGTGTACCCGACTGGGTAGCCAGTCCACTGAATTTTAACACCATTTTGGTTGGTAAACCTCATAGCAGGCAGATTGTCAAGAATCATGTTAACTTGATACATATCCTTCGTTCTCTGTTTTAAAAGCTTTACCTCATGCTCACTCAATGGAGGAGTAGTGCATAGGTACACAGATTCATTGACATTCATTCGAAAGCGGTATGGAGAATTGTCAATTTGATCTCCCATTAGCAGTTCCCCAAGATTTTCAGCACTTTTCTTGATGCCCCCTCTAGGCTTGCAATAAGGAAGGCTGTAATAGCTGAACGGAAGCTCAGTTTCAATGGATGTCAAAGAATTTACTTTGGCATATATTTCATCCCCAGTTGTGTAAGTGTGCATATAGCTTCCAGGTAGATAAAACCATTACATGCTTGCAATATGAAAACCAACAATATAAACCAGGTACATAATTTCCCTCTTGAAACCAAAGGTGGCATCATTGTTCGACAGAAGGAAAGCAAAGAAAATGTCCTCAAAACTGCTGAACTATGAAACAAGCTGATGGCACACAAGCAATTCTGCAAAAGGAAAATTCATAGAATTAGTCAATAAAAATCTTTTACAGATTACGTCTGAATTAAGGGCTGTTCAAACAACTAAAGGTTTACATACTATGAATTCAGTAGGAAAGAAACTTAGTTATCAACCAGGAGAGTGATTAACATCCTATAAATATAGACACACAAGAGTTGATATTAGCACATTGCTAATGTTAGATAGATGCTACTGAATCATCAACTATGGAGTGAGATTAATAACTTCACATGCAGGATCTGACATTAGTATTGAAGCATTGCAGCTCCCTACACACATAGGAAGTCTCAATAGCACGCTTGCAATTCAAAGGGTTATGTTACCTCTGTTTAAAATATATCCACATGATCTGCGCACGTAAAATGATTGAAGAGAAGAAAAGCATAATGTTCTAGATCCATACTCAGTTCCAATATGCATAGAACAAATAGCAAAAAATATATTCATCAAAATTGTTCAGGATGCGAGTAAGTACACGTTACAAACTTACACCTCGACAGGAATAAATAAACTAGAATTTCCACTGGAATATTGATTTGATATGTCTTGTTGACTGATCTATGATAACCCAATACTTATCATATCAATTTACCTGTAGCACTGTTATTCCTTCCATAAGTACACATTTTGAACATGTACTCCTTAAGAAAATTATTTGAGAATAATAATATACTCTGTTTGAGCTAATTTATAGCAGGATCCATGGGAACCTAAAAATGATCTTTCCATTCATCAAACCAAAACTAGATACATGTTAAACACTTGACGTGGTACTAAACCAAATCACTAATTTATAGGAAAACAAAAGGATCTACAGACACCATAAGCAAAGGACACAGCATGAGGAACAGTAACTAAAATAATTTACCACCCAATAGCTAAAGCTACAATTCACCATTAACCAGTTATATTGTCTTTTTTCCCCAATTCTACACAAAACATTAGAAGAAAAATAAAACAGGAAAAGCGACTTTAGAACTGTAAAGAGTAAATAAAAATATTTCAAATGTTATTCCAAAAATTAATCTTTGACAATTAAGTATAATAAAATGAACTAATAGGAACAGGACAAAGAAAAGCGATGTATTTTAGCTCAAGTGCCGGCATCCTGAATGCATTCGGTCCCCCATCCTTTCCTACCTTTTTAATCAGGAATTAATACAAACATAAATTGCAATCATTAATCATTTAATCACTTGACAAAAAAAAGGCATTTCTGAACCTGTAGTAACCTAATCAATCTTCTAAGTTATTCACCATCAGAGAGAATGATCCCACAATCATACGCCAAGACATTCTAATACACTCCTTGAGTTCCTAAGAAAGCATAGGCAGTGCCACCAGTACATATACGCACAAAAAATTAGAAGAGCCAGTACATGAAATACCCACAAACTGGGTTCCTCGACCACTCAACAGAAAACCAAAAGTCATCAATCTAAACCACCACCCATAAGATGGATCTAGCATAATTTCGGAAAATCCAGTTCCAATCAAGCGTTTTAACATATGTAGAACAGAAACAAACAAATAAAAAGAAAATGACAGAAAGAAAACCAGAAGATGGTCATTTCCATAAAGTTCATAACAAAACGACACAAGAATCATAAACAAATGAAAATGAAAACTTTAAACAATTAATAATCGTAAAATATAACCGAATCCGAATCAATTCTTATAAACCCGAATTTTCATACAATTGAATGCAAGCAGACCACGCAGAGAGATAAACGTACCCGCTGTTGATCTGAATTAGGATCCGACGACGCTAGGGTTTAGTAAAAATGAGAATGAAATGGATTTGGGGTTGTAGATTTAGATCTCAGCCCATTTTTTATTTTTCGGATTTTTGTAATTCATTCATTAACATGAGTTCTCCATTCCAATAAACCCAACATGTAATTTCGAATAGCCAATTCACGTGTATTTTTAATTACCAATTTTGCCAATAAATTATCAAAAAAAGTCGAATTATGGTGGAGAGATAAATTGGAAAAGGCCTTGGTGCAAATTAAGTTAATTTAACTATTGTTGCCCCCGACACAAATAGATATTCCTCCAATTGTTTTCATTAATTTATGTTCTAAACAACGTGACAACTCACTTTAAGGGTGTCTACATAAAAAAAACAAAATTTCATATCAATGGGTTTGGACAAAAATATTAAAATGTGGATTTTTCCGACATATTTTTCAATTTCAAATCCTGTAATCGATAGTTTTTTGAAAACTACCAACAAAAAATTGTAACTTTTGCGGGACAATTATTACTGAACCCCGATAATTACATACTAAAATTAAAATTCTCCTACATGACGTTGTGGCACTAATACTACACGAGAAGATGCCTATTAAAGGTTGAACGGTTATTATTCTCAACAACATGAATCCCAAATTCCCAATTAATGAGATTTTTGGTGTTCTTTCAAAAAAAGAATCTAGGATGGTAATTTGTATCGTGTTTAGACATAAAATTCGTGTCAGATTTATCAATATTTATCCAATCCATTTAATTATTCATGTCAGCTTTCTCAATTCTAATTTGGTATGTTAATTATTCGATTATTCCTGTTTTTTCGGATCAATCAAAAATGACATGTATATTTTGAAAATCTAAATAACTTGTCTACCTACTTACAAGGGTTAAATGGGTTGTCTGTGTTAATCATTGTGCTCTAACTATAACAAATTGTGGGTTCAAGAGCAAACACTAGGTAGTAAAGAAAGCAAGAAACCGAAACCAAAAATGACATATAAAGAGGGAAAATAGACAGGTCCTTGCAAAAGCAGAAGTGACCCATGCTATATTATATCACCCCAAAAAGATCCTTAATGATATGAGGTCAACTAAACCATAGAACTGCCCATGCCACATAAAAGAACATTAAAATGGTCACTTACAATTTGTTTTATGCTGTGTTTGGTTTTCTCGAAAAATTGACAGAATAACGGGACTAAATTATAAGTCAAGGCAGGAATTGGATTCTCTATCCGCAAGACGAAATTGTCCGGTACAAGAGTGCTAACGGTTCTAAACAATCGTCTCTAAGATACAACGATTTTCAAGTTTAAGTTAGCAACACTTACAAAACTTAGATTTACAACGAACAAAAAAGTATTTCGAAACTTCCGGTTACGCAGAAAAGATAAACAGAAACAATATGCTGGAAATGCTATGAATTCTAGTATTTTTGGATGTGTTTAATGATCATCCAAGGGGCTGTTTATAAAGAGATTTGGATGCCCTTTTCAGAACAGGTGCATCCCTTGGTTTGGATCGATATGGACCATTGGATCGTGCCTTCTGATCAAGAGGCACAATCTGATGGTTCAGATCGCATCTCTTCCGAAGGTACACAAGCTTCTGCACGCACCCCTGCACATTGAACAGAGGCATCCAGTTAACAAACAAGCACGTCCAAATCAGAAGGCACAATCTGATGGTTCAGATCGCATCTCTTCCGAAGGTACACAAGCTTCTGCACGCACCCCTGCACATTGAACAGAGACATCCAATCAGCAAACAAGCACATCCAAATCAGCGCCACTGCATACCATGTATCGCCATCTGTACGACTCAACCAAGTCACTGTCACCTGAGTTGCGCTGCCATGTCACCAAGCCACTGGACCGAACCCTGGTTCGATTTGTCAAAACGTTAAGGCTCCTCGCGATGATGCAAAGTGCCCAATGCAACTATGTGCGATGTGAGCTAGTCAAATTCTAGTCAAAATTGACTTAGTCCACTAAGGTGTACCATAAGTAGTTTCACTTGATTACTCCTTGTTAGTGGTGAATCTCTATATAAACTAGTCAAACATTTAATATGTTTCTCATGTGGGATATGGTATTCCATATTCCCACCCTTTTATATTCTTTATATAAAAGGCTTTTAAGTGGCTAACGTTATGCATTAATTTCTCATTCACCCGAAATTGGTTTTGAGAAATTTAAAATGATAATTTTATTTACCCGCATTGTAGATTACGATTACATCATTTATTTTTCGAAACTAATAAATGATCTCACTTAAATAATTGGTCAAAATTGGGTCAAAAATCAATTTTCAACACAATTTTAAACATAGGGCCCTCTCATAGTTAGATTTCTGCATCAAACTTAAAATCTATCTAAAACTATTCTACTTCAAATTTTACACTAAAAAAATATTCCTTGAATATTCCAAATTATTTTAGTACAAAAACTATTTTATTAAAAATTATTTATTTATAATGTAGTATTGTAAATAATACTCTGAATTTGAATACTCGTAATTTATATTAATAATAAAATTCAAATTCAAATAGTTAATTTTGTTGAAATTATTTAATAAAAAATTGGTATAGAATTAGGATAATTGATAGCATTTTATTGTATATTTTAATATACCAAAAATCATTAAAAAAAAATGAGGATAGAGATGGTGCATGAACGGTGTTGCGCCAAATGTGGTGCAACATTGTAGCTAGCATTAAATATTAAAATAGCGTCCAAGATGTTGCAGCCATTGAAAGGGATTTTAACGCCATTTTGGCCGTTTGGCGTTGGCGCAGTATATAGAGTCCCCATTGGAGATGACCTAAGACATGCAAGAAGAAAAAGTACATTTTGCATCTCTCTTCTACCTTAAAGTCCTCACATAGGATACACACAGTACAAGTGTACAACCTCATTTAAATTCAGTAACAACAAAAATTGTGAATTTTTAGTCAAGTGATCCAAAATATTTCATAAGTACTTTGGCAGGAAATATATAATAACACAAGTATGAGCTGATTAACTAAAGCAGATGACTTATCAAACAAAAAATAAAGGACATGTAATTTATGTACATCACAAGAATAAAATTCTAAAAGAAGTGGCATATATATGAGGGGCTAGGCCTACTTTGACACTCTTGCCCATTACAAATTACCTACTTGTCTCTCCTAGTAATGATGAAATATGAGTATTTCAATTATCTACTTTCTTTTTTCATTCTCCATCTTTTTATTATCTTGGACCAGAAAGCTCCATGCAATGAGCATCATAGTCATCATCATCCATGCTCATGGTCATCCCAAGCATGCTCAACTGATCATGATCATTGTCCTCACGTCTAAGAGCAACGGTCGAGTGTGACTTGCTATTATTGCGCGAGAAATTTGCAGATGTATGGATATAGTTATGGGACGCTGCCCATTTTTCGGCAAGACCATCACCTTCGAGCATTCTTACAACGTCAGACATTTTGGGACGGTTTGCCGGTAGGTATTGAGTACAGAGTAGAGCCACCTGCAGCATCTCCCCTACTTCGATCCGGTCGTAGTTGATTCCCAGTTCTCTATCCACCAATAATTCGATTTTCTTTTCTCGTTGTATCTTCTTCACCTGGAATCGAACAATACGGAGATTACTAAATACAGTTTAACTGCTACTATCATTCGACTAAATTCAAATGTTCAGTCTAATCTCTAAATTAACAATAAACATTGTAACATGAATGTCAGATATGTAGTGGACAAAGTAATCTCAGATAAGACATACCCATTCCAGCATGGCTCCTTTCTGGTTAACTGATTTTCCAAACTCGAGAGCTCTCATTCCAGTTATGAGCTCCAATAGGAGAATACCAAATCCAAATACATCGGTTTTCTCAGATGACTGGCCAGTCGAGAGATATTCTGGTGCAATGTGGCCCACAGTGCCACGGACAGCTGTGGTAACGTGAGATTCAGCATGATCGAGTAGTTTTGCCAGGCCAAAATCGCCAACGATGGCCTCAAAATAGTCGTCTAATAGAACATTAGCTGCCTTAACGTCTCTGTGGATTATTTTCGGATCACACTGTTCGTGCAGATATAGTAAACCCCTTGCTGCTCCGAGTGCAATTCTCTTTCTCGTGTTCCAGTCTAGAGCTGGTTTCCCTAGTAAAAGAAAAATTTCAACATAAATAAGCTTGTACTATATAACTGTTAGGCAAAACTTAATTTTCAGATTCGAATTTCGATCACTCATAGCATATTAGAAGTAAGTGCTTTTCCAACTGGGAGGAACAAGAAAGCAACGTTTTTCGAATGTTAGGCTGATACAGTGTCGTAGCGATAAGCATTTCAATAGAGTTTTTAATTCATCAAGTTGATTAATGCTTGTTTCCTGTAAGTCGTAGCTAGTGTATCATTTCCATTTTATGACTGAGATTACATGAAAAGAATTTTTCTAATAGATAACATGAAACAGTGTGATTAAAATGGGAGTTATGCTTATAAATTTATAAATTTCCATAAGGGATAATTACAAAAAAAAACTCTGAGATGTTTCAAAATCACAAAAAAGGCCCCCTTATTTTTTATTATGTCTTAAATTTAAGGGGTAGCTGTAACATTTTTATGAATATTAGGGGCGTTCTATGAAGGGAAAAAATGTAATATGGAATCAAACTTCAAGGTTTTTTTTCGCAATTTTCAAAAACCTATGGAGTTTTTGTAATTAGCCGGAACCTCAGAGGGTTTGTTTGGTAGCCAAAAGTATGATGCTTGGGACTGAATTGCCAAACTCAATGGCCTTCAATAACTTAAAATTTGGTTCTTTGAAATCTTGAATCATGCAGTTGAAATGGGCCCTATTCATGACATGTGTGTCCTAAAGTTACCAGCTGAAGTTACTAGGACCACCATAAGTTCATACGAAACAAAAAATATTGTGCGTCATTCTACCAGCAACATCAGAACTCAAAATTATAACAAGAATTAGCAGATATCAAGAAATAAAGACTTCAATTTACCTCTAAGCCTCGATGCCACACTGCCATTACACATATAAGGATAAACGAGAAGCCTCTCGTTTGGGGTGGCACAGTATCCAACAATCCGAAGCAAATTCCGGTGAACTGCTAAGCTGATCATCTCTAGTTCCGTTCTAAACTGTGATACCCCTGTAGTTCCCGTTAAATCCTTTAGTCGTTTAACTGCAACGAGTGTGCCATCTTCCAATTTACCCCTGTACACATTGCCAAATCCCCCGGAACCAAGTATGTTCTTAGAGCTGAAATTTTCCGTAGCGTGCTGTAGCTCTTTAAGTGTGAAGCTTCTAAGGTTTCCTAATTTTATAAGATCCTCTTCTTGGACATCTGCAACAGAAAAAAAGGGATGTAATAAGGGGTTTAACATATTGATTAATATGTAGGGGTGTTTGCAAAAACTTATGCTTTCATAAGAAGTGATTTATTGTAGCACAAGTAAAAGTAGTTGAGAATTATGAAATGGTAGTATTTGGTAAAAAAGTTGTAAAAATGCTTATTTGATTGTAAAAATCAAAACAAGAAGCAGAATAAGAAATCTATAGCACCCATCTTCATGCTTTTAGATTCTGATTAAATAAAGCAGATATTGACATTTGCAAACACTCAAAAGTGATCTTTGTCAACCAAATTGCGAGAAGCACTCCTTTTTAGTGATTGCAAACACTCCTATAATGAGCAAGGTAATCACACACCTGTGATGTTTAGAATGGACTGCTTTCTCTGCTTGTTTCTTGTATGTAAGAGAAAACTTAATGCTACGACTAAAATCGAGACAAAGGTAAGGCTCACTCCGAGCGCGATCGCTAGTTTCTTTGTCTTGGTTCGTCCTGAATATATTGTCAACAAAAAGGAAAAATAAAGAAATAAGAAATGAGCAAATGAATAAAAGTTTGAATGATCGCAAACAAACACGCCGGTTAGGGCATCACTAAGTTACCAGAAGATGGATTTACGTCGAACGAAAGAGGACTAGCCAGGACTAAATCGGAACATTTCTCACTCGAATGCCCTCCACAAATTAGAGGATTACCAAAAATGCTGCAAGAACACACTACATTAATCAAGAAAGATGAATAATACCAAAACAAAACAAAACATTATAAATGCATAGATTAATATTTGATTGTAGTATTTAAACACAATAAGAACATAATAATACAGATAGAACCATACTTAAATGTTTTGGTAGGAAAAGTGGGAACAGGTCCACTGAGATTGTTGAAGGACAAATCCCTGAAATATTTCAAAAAAAGACAGAAAATCCCATAATTCACATGTGGAACCAAATCCCCCATACAATTCAAAAGCACCAAGATAAGCAAATAAAAACAAAAATGAGGAAATTAAAGAGTTATGGTGAGATTTGGTACTCACAAGAAAGTAAGTTGTGGGAGACTAGCTAAAGACAGAGGAACAGCCCCACTCAAGCTATTGTTGTTTAACCTCCTATAGTTTCATGACAGGACAAAATCACAACAATAGACAGTACAAAAGAAAGTCAAAGAAAGGGATGTCACATAATACAGGCCAACATGTAAGAAGTATGAACCAATTTTAATACTGAATTTATTTGCCAAGAATTGAAAATTTTACACTCACAAATACTGTAGATGATTCAAGAAACCTAGAGACTCTGGGATATGGCAAGATAACTTGTTATTAGAGAGATCCAATGTTTGAAGGTTTGGTAGATAGCCTATTTCTTTTGGAATATGCCCAGAAATATTATTGTTCTGCAATAATCTGCATTGAAAAGTTCAATATCTCATGGTCTCTTCACAATTCAAACTTAGTGTATGTGTGTAAAAAAAATTAAAAAATTGCTTACACTTGTTTGAGGTTTGTGAGATTTGCAATCATCCAAGACAAAGAACCTGATAAACCCTGACTCGGAGCTCCTCTGCACAAAATTTGTAACAAATCAAGAAATTAAATAAAATACTAAGTCTATTATTTGTTCTGGTTTTATGTAACAGTGAAATTAATTAAAATAACTTATGAAAAAAAAAAAAGACTCACAAGGCAGTAACAAGATTATCAGAATTGCAAGTAATCATAGACCAGCTACAAGGGTCCACAGAGTCTTCATCCCAGTTGCTAAGAGCTCCATGAGGATCATTCAAATTTTCCCTTACACCAATAAGAGCTTCAACTACAACCCACAAACAAAAACTATGTTTAATACAACAAAAAAAAAAATCACTTTCAAGAAAGAAAAAATGGAGTTTTTTTCTCTTTTACAAATGAAATTGGAGGGTACCTTCAGGATTCCGGGCCTCAAAAGAAAGGCAAAGAGTGAATAAAAATGTAAAAAAGAAAAGGATTACAAGGAGGCAGTTGCTGGGATTGAGAGACATGATCATTGTGAAAACATGGGAGCAAGAAAAAAAACAGAGTTTTGAGCTTCTTACATATGATTCACAAAGATCATGTATGTTGTGTGTTCTATTTTTACCTCTCTCTCTCTCTCTCTCTCTCACACACACACACACACACACACACAACTTTTTACAAAGCAACCATCTTTTACTGTGTTAAAACTTAAAACCCCTCCTTTTTTGAGTATTTTTAGACCACTTTATTTTCAAGCCCTTTTTCTTTTGAATGTGGGGGAGAAATACAAAAACAGAGAGATAAAAAGTGAAAATATGCGTGAGTGTGCATTGGGCTGTGCCTCTGTGTACTAAAAAGGGCCTGCAATAGGTTTGCAGTTCTTTGTTTTACTGTCCCTTTTGCTAATCTTGTTTTACTGCCTTTTTATACTTTCAATTTTTTTCACATTTAACCCTCCTTAAATCTATTTAAGCACATTATGTGTGGTTGTTTTGTGGGTTTTTTTCTAATTTTTCTTTTTCTTTTGTTTTTTAAAGCTTATAAGTTGCTTTCTGAATATTTTTCCTCTTCTTATCTATGATTTTTTCACACTTTCACTTTAGTTGTGTGTTTCTGTGGGGTTTACCTTCCCCCCTTTTTTTTACTTTCTTTTTTATCTTCTCACTTTATTCCACTTTCCAGTGTTTTTGATGGTATGGTATAAAGTGTGTGTTTTTCTGTGTGTGTGTGTGAGAGAGAGTAAAGAATCAGGTGGGGGTGATAGAGAGATGTCAGTGACAGTGAGGGGTTGCAAAGCCCAGAATTTGAGAGGGACAGCAAAAACTTGGATAATAAAGCGCACACTAGCTCTCCAGGACAAGAAACATAAAAAAAAAAAAAAAAAGAAATTTCTGATTCACTTTATTTATATATGAATTATAAATAAAATAGAATATTAAGATTTTTTTTATAACTCAGATTTCACGCTTACGTCTGATTACGTCTGACGACAGCAGCTCTGACTCCTCATCGCTGCCACCAATCTAGATATTATTACAACCAAATGAACCAAACATCATGGGGAAAGAAGAGGCATTGCAATAAAGGGTACCAAAGAAAATGAGTATTTGGCAAGATTACCGAAATAGGCAGCCCCGAACTTAGGAATAATTCTATTTTTTGTTTTTCTGGCCATTTAAGCCCGATTTTTGGCCAAGTTAATTTTTTGTGGTCTAGAAGCACCTAGTGTCTAGGGTGGTTTTTTTCAGCTCTAATGTTAGGCTGATTTTTTTTTAATAAATTGGGAGTAATAGAATAAATTTCAAAGAAATTGAAAAATACAGTGTTCGAACCTTTATCAATAATCTTACAAAAGGTGAACATGAGTTACAAGGTCGTGATAACGCTAGGTTGATTTAACAGCACTGGTTTTTAGTATTAATGTGAGGAGGTGAAACCCACTATTTATATGCGCTGTCTGTTTTCATATGTTCCATTTGATAGTCTATTGAGATTAGACTTGACAATGCCCCTTTTCCAAGTTTACAACCCCTCTAATTATTACTCTCTGATGTCGTTTTATGTTTTATATAGATGTGTTTTTTTTTTTCTTCTTCAGATTGATGATGTAATTGATTTGTTTCTACAGTCCAACAGCATGAGTCGAAAGAACTTTGATTGACCAACAAAATATTCTCTTTAGAGTGTTTGTCATGTCTATTTCCTTATGGGTTATATGGGTGATAGTTGAAAGGCTTGGACCAGTGGATATCAAAGAAAGGAAAAAAAAATCAATATACTAGAAACATTTTTGTTCATTTTATTGCTCATAAATTGGGTTAGGATCCAATAAATAATAGTGCATCACACAAATACATTATGTCTACTATACATTCACTTTTTTCTTGATGTTTGTTAAGGCAAGATGGAATATAAATGCTAAATATTGACTTGGCACAAAGTGGTTTTCGTGTACTTGAGAGGTATTATAAGTTTTGACTGACCTCGTGTTTTTATCTATGAAAAAAACACTTTTTGAAGAAAATGAGGGTTTGGCATTTGCTTATAAGTTACAGTTAATCTTGGTTCAATGGTTCAACATAAACCTCTCAACATATTCATGGATTGTGTGTGTCGGGAGCCGGTACGGGATTCCGACAAACAACAACAAAATGATGTAATATCACTATATTTGGAGGGTGTTTGGCTAAGCTTATTTAAAATATCTTATAAGCTCATACATCTTATAAATTGTTTTCAGAACTTATAAGATATTAAATTTTATTTTAAAAATAACTTGTTGAAGTGTTTCAATAAAATACGATGGTGAAACTATTAACATGTTAGTAATGTCAATTTTGTAATTAAAATAGTCAAAATTGATAATTAATATTGTTGAAATAAGATTTTTTATTTAATGTGGAATCTCTTTATTTTTATGAAAACAATTTATAAACTCCCAAACAGATTTTTGTAAGGATCTTATTTTATAAGCTATTTCGGAAAAAACTACCAAATAAATTCTAGAATTTTATAAGCCCTCAAATAGCTTATAACCCATGTTTTGAAAAACTTATAATAACCTCTGCCAAACACCCTCTTAGTAGCATTCTAGCTGAACTCAAATCTTGATTTTGATTTCAAGTGCTTATAAGATTTAACTCCAGGACCATCAATTTAGTGTTGCCTCAAGATTCAAATAACCATTTTCAAATGTAATCAGAGATGTGGGGCATAAGCACCCGGGCATAGCCATGGTAAAGAGGGGCTAGTAATCCACGCACGCTGTTTTTTCAGCCGTGTGGGTTCGATTCTCAGCTGAAACAGTCCCAATTGCTTTAGTCTGGTGCCAATCTGGCAGGGGCATTTGGAACCTGGTTTAACCTTGATCACTATGGCACATCCCGCGATTCACCTCCTGCTAGGCCAAGGGGCCTGGTGCTGACAAGTCCAGGATTAGTCGGGTGCAAACCCGAATATCTGGGTTATCAAAAAAAAATAACAAGAAATGTGGGGGCATAAAATCTTTGTTCATGCATTGTAGACCCACATAAGTCATAACTATTCATTAAATTTGTGCAGTTATATTATTATAACAACTGTTCCAAATAACTTCATTTTCCATGAGCCACCCACTAAACATAAAGTTGCTTATTAATGAACAATTGAACGTAATTATAAAAAGCTACATTAAGCGTCTCCATCTCATCAGTTATTTCATACCATTAATTATGTACAATTAAACTAATTATAAATATGAGGGATAATTACAAAAATTACCCCCGAGGTTCACCTAATTACAAAAAAAACTAAATAACTTTTAAAATAACAGAAAGTACCCTTTAGTGTTAAAATTAAAAGGTAAACTGCAATATTTTTATAAATATGAACGAAGATCTTGAAATATTTTTTGCTTATGATTAGAACTGTAAAAATGGCCCGACCGATGGGCCTGCCCGACCGGCCCGGTAATAGGGCTGGACTGGTCACTACGAATTTTATAGGCTCGAAAAGATCAGGGTCTATTTGGCCCGGCCCGTAGGCCCAAAACACCGGGCGGTAAGCCCGAAGCAATTTTAGTGTATTTTTAATTAGGGGTGTCAATCGTGTCGTGTTTCGTGTTCGCGGGTCGTGTTTTTACACAGGCATTACAGGTCACGAGCCCGTTTAATTATTGTAATTTAGTGTATTTTTAATTAGGGGTGTCAATCGTCTGACACGAACCCGTTTAATTATTCGTGTCAAGATACACGACCCGAACACGACCCGTTTATAACACGGATAATCCGACACGAAAAACCTGTATAATTTAAACTTGACACGAAAAAATATTAAAAAATCAGAAAAAAATAAATTTACAAATAAAAAATACATTAAATATTAAAATTTATTAAAAAATGCATTTAATAATTGTTTTGTCATCATATAACCAACTAAAACATCACAAAATATTAAAATAATATATACAATTAAATTAAATGGGTTACATAGGTCAATCGTGTGTGACCCACGGTCGACCCGACTGACCTATTTATTTTCCGTGTTAATCGTGTCCGACTGATTTTGACCCGAACCTGTTAAGGGTTGTACCTGTACCTGCTAAATTCGTGTTAGGTTCGTGTCGGGTTATCGTGTCGTGTCACAAATTGACGCCCCTATTTTTAATACATGGTCTGGGTTGGGCTCCCCAAAATAGCGACCCGAATAAATTCCGGCTCGGCCCGGATACTTTGACAGCTCTACTTAGGATGGGTTTAAATGTTAGACAAATTAAACCTCGTGGATATTTTTTGTAATTTCGAAAGTTAGATGGTTTTTTTTGTAATTAGGTCAAACTTCACGGTATTTTTTGTAATTAACCCTAAATATTATGTAATACTTTTATCAAAGGTGCAGTCATGCATCTTGTTATGTGTAGCGTAATATATATATATATATATATATATCTACTTTGGAGCTTGTTTCATCATCATATATCCACAATAGAAAAGAAAAAGTAAAGGCAACGAAAACGAAAAAAAAAGGAAGAATTAAAAACAGGGAACGAGCTTTTCTGCACACTGTCAAAGCCTCTGAAGCTTTTATAGATATTTGTGTGCATGTAATAAATATGTTAATTATAAATTAATTAGAAGATAGAATTTTCAAAACATTCCAGTTTCTAATAGTATAATAGTGGCACTGAACAAGTCCAAATCTTTGTTGGATAATCAGGGGCGTATCCTGCCCTATGATTGGGGGGCTTTAGCCCCCCCAAAATTTTTGAAATTTCAATTTTTTATAGGTATATTTTATTTTAAAAAATTAATTTTTAGTACTAAATATTTATTTTTTATTGATTTAGCCCCCCAAAATTTTTCAGCCCCCCAATATTTCGAGTCTAGCTCCGCCCCTGGTTGGATTGCGTTTTATTCTTCCATGCGGTGGAATTGATTCTTCCACGATGTTGTTTGCTCTTTTATAAACTGTGCAAATAGGACAATTATTATAATTATAATTAATTAAAAAGATGCTATAAAAGGCACAGAGTAAAGTGGGGTGGCTGGGGTGGGGTCGGGTGTTCGATTTTATATTCAAAATAATATTTGTTTTTTGTTTGAATAATGTTAATACATGTCATATATATTTTGATGAAGTTATTTTATATATTTGATGTGCATTAATAATTTTGAAATAAAATATAAAATACATGTATTACAAAGAATCAAACTACACATTAATTATAATACATTGTTAGGGACTTTGGGGTAATGACTCATCTGATTTTCTGTACAAAATCTCATAGATGGGACAAACTTATTAACTCTTCATCTTTCTCTTTTAATATTAATGGTAAAGTTGTGGGATATGTAACACCGTCCCGAGGTATTCGCCAAGGTGACCCACTCTCCCCCTACCTTTTCATCCTTCTTTCTGAAACCCTCTCTAATTTGTTTAAACAAGCTCAATCCCTTTTCCTGTTCCATGGCATTAAAATCTGTAAAGGATGCCCCCCAATCACCCATCTTTTCTTTGCCGATGACTCTATAGTTTTTTGTGAAGCTACTCCTAGTGAAGCTAGAACGATCCATCAGATTCTTCATAGGTATTCTATAGCTTCCGGCCAATGATCAATCTTGAAAAATCATCTGTCATCTTTAGCAAAAATACCAGTACAATGGTCAAAACTGAAATTTGTAACATTTTACAGGGAATTTCTGATAAAAAATGTGCAAAGTATTTGGGGCTGCCCATGACTATTGGTAAGGCTAAGAGAGATGTTTTTAAATACGTGGTGGAGTGTGTTAAAAAAAAGAGTGTGTGGTTGGAGCAATATTTTCCTTTCTCAGGCTGGTAGAGAGGTATTAGTGAAAGCTGTCCTTCAAGCTCTACCTAATTATGTTATGTCTTGTTTCAAAATTCCCACTACTACTTGTAGAGAGATTTGTCAGAATATTGCTCGATTTTGGTGGGGAGGGGGAGGGCTGTTGGAAAAAAAGAAAATTCATTGGTTGTCTTGGGAGAAATTGAGTAAGCCAAAAGATGTGGGGGGGATTGGCTTTCTTGATTTGGAGCGTTTTAATGATGTTTTGCTTTCTAAACAATTGTGGAGACTTATCACTCAACCAAACCTTCTTCTGGCCAAAGTATTAAAAGCGAAATATTTTCCTTCTGGGGGATTATTAGCTACTGTTCCAAAAAATGGGGACTCTTGGCTTTGGAAGAGTTGGTTGAAGGCAAAATTTGCTCTTTCTCTTGGACTGAGATACAAAGTGAGAGATGGTAAATCAATTAGAGTTTGTGAAGCTCCTTGGATCCCTAAACCACCATCTTTTAAACCTTCTCTTTCTGGTAGGGTTGATTTGCAAGGTACTTGGGTTAGGGAACTTATGAGTGTTGAGGGGACTGCCTGGAACATTAATCTTGTGCTTGAAGCTTTTTGTTTAGATGATGCCAATATAATTCTGCAGCTTCCTATATGTCAAGACAGAAGCAGGGACCGTTTTGTTTGGCATTGGGAAAAGAGTGGTGTTTTCACAGTAAATTCAGCCTACAAAATGATGTTGGACCATAAGAAATGGAAGAGGGATGATCCTGAAGCTAGTGGAGGCTCTCAAATGACAGCGACAATGTGGAAGGGCTGTTGGAAGCTGGAGATTAAAAGCAAAATAAAATATTTCATTTGGAGAGGAATCAATGGGGTGTTGCCAACTGCGGATCAGCTTCAAAGGCGGGGGATTGAGCTGGACCCAATTTGTAAGATGTGTGGTGAAGGTAGAGAGACAATCACACACCTGTTCTTTCAATGTTTCAGAGCTAAGATGATATGGAAAATCGCTCCGGTGCAATGGGAAGGGATCTTGGAGGATGAATTTTCGTTTCAAAGATGGTGGATTCAAGCTTCCTCTACTGGGAACAGCTCAATTGCTAGGGATAGAATGCAACTTTCATGCTATATACTTTGGTGGCTATGGAAAACACGCAACCTGTGGATTTTTCAAAAGATCAAATGGACGGTAGTTGATACGATTGCAGGTGTTGTGAGGGAATGGAACGAAATGCAGAACCTTAATCAATCAGGTTTGAAGAAGGGTAAAATCAGCCTCAACCAATCAGGGAGTAGCCATGTTGAACCTGGTTTGATTTCAGAAGTAGGGCCTATTTACACTATGGTCAGTGCGACTGTTATCATTGGTGATAAGTTTGGGATTGGAGGTTGGGTTTGTGATGAAAATGAAAAGATGATCCAAGCTTGGGCTTTGTCTAGGGAGATGGCTAAATCTTCAGTGGAAGCAGCTCTTATTGGAATCAGACATTCTATGCTCGTTGGTTACAACAAAAATGTGAAGAAGATTATGATCAAGATAGATGATGAGGATATTGTGAGGAAACTCAGAAATAAGGATGCTTTCACCGGTCCGGAATCGACAATAGCCGAAGACATCTTTCTTTTGCATTTTCTCTTCGATTTTTGCTCTTTTGTTGTTGGGAATGATTACTGTTGTAATCTTGGTTTGAAATGTGCTTTGTGGGTTTAAATAGTGATTTAGACTCGAATTGGTTAAACCAATTCCCTTCTTGGCTTTGTTAAGTTAAGAAGTATTCTAGCCAGTTGGCTACGTTGTTTTACCATGTAATAGTTTTTGATGAGTTTTATTAATGAAAGTCTATCGTTCGGAAAAAAAAAAAAAGAAGGGAACAAATTTATTAAGACTAACACTGAAAATTACTTTTCTCATTGGTGTATTTTCATGGACTTTTTGGTTTTGTGGTTTAAGTGTTTAACTTATGTATCCTGGTATTTATAAGCAAAAAGGTGTATTTTCATGGACTTTTCGGTTTTGTGGTTTTACCGTGTTTAACTTATGTATTATTAGTACTCAATTAATTAAACATTTAATTATTCTCATAGAATTAATTTTGTTGGACCTTAATTTATCTTGTGGTCCATAATCGGATGATTCTGCCATATTTATCTTATTGTGCTTATCGGAATTGTTGACGTCGTTAAATCTTTTAATTTCCATCTTTGTTGTTTTTTCTCTATTTTATTTTAATAAATTGGTGAGGGTTTTCCGGCCAAAATCTTTTAATTTCCAAAATTAAATAACTCAAAATACTGGCATGTTCAGATACTTTCTCAAATTTAAATAATTCAATTGGAATTAATTTGTGGGGGTAGAAAAAGAATTTAGCAAGGTGCCATGAGGTAAATAAATAATATATATATATAATTTGAAAAGAACTAGATATTCCTATATATCATAACTATTAAATGTTATGGAAAAAGAAAGGTGTAATGATTGCAAGACTTAGCATATTCCGAAACAAGATAAACACGTTGTTTGGTGTTTAATGGACAATTATTAAGTTAGGCATAAAAATAACACTAAAGTAGAGTGCGATACATATGGTTGGGATTAAAATTTGGTATCATTTAAGAGCTGATTGAGACATATAAAATGAATATGTAATCAATTATAGACTGATGAACATGTAAATAAATACATACTTTTTTAGAAAGGCAGGTTTTATGGAAAACTCCACTTGTAGATATACGACACGTGTTCAATAAATATAATTACTAGAGACTTGGTAATTATGAACCTAAGTAGAACAAATCATACAAACATAAAACCATCAGTTTATTTCATTTAAATATTTCAAACAGGTCTTTTTGGTTGGTTTAAAAAAAAAATCAAACAGGGAGAAAATCTGTGGCTTTTATTTTTTTTTTTTTGCCTTTTCCTTTTTCCCTTATTTATTTCATGCAATTTCTCCACAAAAGCAATTTAAAGGCACTATTTGAGTTCAGATTAGCCTTTAGATATTGGGCTCGAATAGTTGAGTTGAACAACTATGATTATAGAATGGGTTTGATATTTATATTAAAATGGTCCTAGGCCCATAATTGTGACTAAATTTATGATGGGCCGTGTCATTGAGTTCTTTTAATCTACGATTATTACAAGAGCATCTACAGTTTTCAATTTCCATCACCCTAACCAATCTCATTTTTCATCCCATTGAGACGAATATTCGGTTTAATTGGAATTTGCATTGAAATGAAAAAATGTTTGGGCTATAGAAAAACAGATAAAAAAATGTATGAGATGTAGAATGAGTATATGTCTGATTTTTAATTTTTGTTTAACGAGGAAATATGATAAAATGATATTTCAGATGAATAGTATAATGCCCCGATTTTTTGGAGACACTTGGAATAGAGATGACAATGGGTAAGATACCCACCCATTTAATAGCCATTTAATAGTATTCGCACCCGGACCCTATAATATTAATACTAATTGTACCCATCTCAAACCCTATAAGAAATTACATCTATTACCCGTACTCGTCCCATATCCATTTGCTGATACCCACATACTACCTGTACCCGCCCAAACCCACTTATTTTATATAAAAATTCATACTTAAATGTATAAATGACTACTAAAATGAGCACTGTACTAAAAATCAATTATTATATAAGAAAATGCATAATATATATGTTAAATCCTTAATAATGGTAATAGTTAACCATGTTTTAATTCTGCATTTCAATAACTATCATCAATCATCAACTATATATTACGCGACACAAAAATACAAATGC
This sequence comes from Rehmannia glutinosa, assembly GCA_016081115.2. Lineage (NCBI taxonomy): Eukaryota > Viridiplantae > Streptophyta > Magnoliopsida > Lamiales > Orobanchaceae > Rehmannia > Rehmannia glutinosa. The sequence goes on along the minus strand of CM071929.1, from coordinate 40,758,373 downwards.
AACTACTAATTTTTTAAATACATTAATACATCATTTAATCCATATAATTACTTCATCAACACATAAATACATTAGATTTTATTATTTCATTTATATATACGTATATTTTACATGAATGAAAATATAAATGGGTTCGGGTAGAGGGTACCTTAGGGGTAAAATCGTACCCTACCCGTATATAATGGGTATTATTTTACATCTCATACTTGTCTCAAACCCATATAAAGCTATCGATACTCGCCTCATTAGGGTCTTTAATGGTGTGTACTCATGTCTATCTATCTCACTGTTATCCCTAACTTGGACTTTATTACCTGCTAGGATATTCACATGAAAATCCTCAAGTGAAACCTAACTTTGTAGGAGAAGCGTTTAAAATGATAAATTTTGAGGTTATCCTATATCTATAACTTTTAATAAATAAAAAAATATCTTTTTCTATATAATTCGCATGAAATTGATGGCTCGTCCTGAAAATTTTTCATTTAAATTAGTTGAACATGTTGCTTCTAGATTCAATCTCTTTGAATATGTTTCAAATTTATTTCGAACACCACACGACCGCTATAGTTACACCCCAAACTAGAATACACCACAATAGATCTGAAACTCGATATATCCTCCAAAGCTTCACCATGACTGACATCCATGAAGATTGAGGAAAAACCGAAGGTTTGGGACAAAAATATACACCCAATCCACATTTGGACAACCAAAACATGGGATGGGGGGGCGGTGGCAGTGGAGGGCCGGAGGAGGAGGTTTACTGCGGTGGAGCGGGAGAGCAGAGGGCTACTGATTTTTCTTTGGTTTAGAGAGAGGATTTTTTTTCCTGGTTTAGAGAAAGAAATTTTGAGAGGCCTACGTGTATCCAACTTTCCAATTTGTTTCGAACGTGTTTCATCTAATACAATTTCGTTGTTTCTCTAATTAATTTCTAAAGTTATTTAAAAGGTGTTTCAAAAATATTATTCCAAACATGTTTCACCTAATACAATTTCATTGCTAACTACAAACTATGAAGACATTTCCAAAGAGTACTACTATACCACAATGGACAAGAGGAAGAAAATAAGAATTACATTGACTTTGAAGTAACATGCGCGCTCATTCCAAAAATATTGATTTTTAATTCAACACCCTAAATAAAATTTCGGAACATCAAATTTAAATCAACAAAAAAGGAGAAACAATGCAGATTAAATACCAACTGAGATAATATCTGCGAATATTATAGATTAAAAATGACTTTAATCTGAAACAAATCAATCGGTTCAATTGTAAAATAATTCAATTACTGAGATAACTCAATTGTTTCAAACTTATTTCATAATTATTTCTTACATGTTTCGACACTACTACAAAGAGACAAAATGACAAAAGCGTAAAAATTCAGAAAAAATCATACTATTATATATATCCGAAAATAACCAAACACCATTCATAAACATACTATTAAAAATATTAATTCTACTATGAGGGAGCATATATTACAAATAATTATATATAAATAATATATGTAGTTGACCAAGACACAATAATCAACGGATGGGATATTCTATTCCAAAACCATGTTTCATCTCATATTTCAACCGTGTGGATGATTGACATGTATATTACACTTACCATGTTTATTTTTAAGCATAAATTGTGGGATTCTAGCATGGTAAGTGTAATACATGTGTCAATCATCCACACAGTTGGAATATGAGATGAAACATGGTTTTGGAATAGAAGATCTCATCCGAATAATCAATATGCCCCACTATAGAATAGCAAAGCGACAAAATACATTTACGCATGCATGCACGCACAGACCACCGAGTCATCAGACTCATCCTCTTACTTTGATCAATATATACCAAGTCAATATAAATTCGATATACCTTTTTTTTTAAAAAAAAAACTTTAATTTATTATCTTAGGAAGTCTCTAGTATGACCGTCTCACATATTTAAATCTGTGAGATGGAACTCAGGCCATCTCCTAATCGCTCTCTTGGCCCCCCTCCTCCTCTCTCTCTCTCTCTCTCTCCTCTCACTCACGTCCATTTTTCTCCTCTTCTGTCCTCGTCCTCCCGCATCTTACTCACATCTACTTCTCTCATCGTCATCTCTCTCTTTCCTCATATTCCACTAATATGGTGGTCCCCAAGGGCGGAACCAGGATTTGATGCCGAGGAGGGCCGATTTTTGCAGCCTAGACCTCCTAGGTGGGCGCTTAGAACCGATTTTTGCAACACTGATTTGTATCGAATACAATGTCAATATTCTTCGTTAAATATCCCAAAATACATAATTACAACACAAAATTGACGTATTTTTTTCATTTTACAGAAAAATAAGGGGGGCCAAATAGAATTAATCCCAATATTTACATATAAAAAATAAAAAAAGTAAAAATATTGGGGGGGCCAAGGCCCCCCCATCAAGGTATGTCCGTCCCTGGTGGTCCTCTCTCTCTCTCTCTCTCCTCACATTCCGTCTCTCCATCTCTACACGCAAGGTTTTACATACAAAAGTCTCACAAAAATATAATACTTTTCACTTATAACTGTAATATTTTTAGGTAAATAATATCAATTTTATTACTCTAAAAATGTATATTTTTCAGAGTAGAATTTTTAGTTTTTTTAATAAAAAGTGATACAATTTTTAATAAAAAGTAACACTTTTATTATTAAAAAGTGATATTTATTTTAATAAGAAGTGATACTTTTTTAATTATAAATTATACTTATTTGTGAATAAAAGTAATACTTTTTATAAATAAAAGTAATATTTATTTTAAAAAGAAGTAATACTTTATTTTAATCAACAAGTGATTTTCTTAATAAAAAGTGATTCTTTTTTCATAAGAAGTAGTATTTAATTTTAATAAAAATGGATTTTTTTCGAGTCTAAATGTGATACTTTTTTCATAAGAAGTGATACTTTGTTTTCTTCATCCTTTTCTTTTGTTTCATGCATGTATGGATGGCACCGCGGGTTTGGGGCGGGTTTGGCCAAACTCGGGACCCGCCCCGCCAAGGAGAAGTAAGACCCGGGCCCCGTCCCGCCCCGCCTCAAGACCCGCCCCGTCCCGCCCCGCCTCAAAACCCGCCGGGGCGGGTCTAGACCCGCTAGACCCGCCAAATATATTTTTTAATTTATAATAATTTATATTTTTCTATTTATGGCCAATTTTTCAAAAGTAATCAAATGCCAATAGGTTAAAAAATAAATAAATATAATTATGCAACTTATTATAACTATTTTTTTAGAATTGGCTACTATTAAGATTTATTTTAAAAACAAATACTATACTACACAAAGACTAAACTAATACTTAAAATAAATATTCAAAGTAGAATATTACAAGATATTATATTAGTAAATTAAACTTTAAAAGTAAATAATATTATATTAGTACTCAACTAATATTTTTAAACATATAATACTCAAATTTTAAAGTAAATAATGCAAAAATATTTTAATATATATTTAAAAATTTAATAAAAATTAACATGCGGGGCGGGTCCGGCATGGCGGGTCATATAGGACCCGGACCCACCCCTAACCCTAAGGGTTTTGTAACCTTGGACCGAGACCCGCCGGGACCCATTTGTCCGGTCTGAGCCAGACCCGATCCCATCGGCGGGTTTAATGCGTGGGCGGGTTTTGACCCGCCCCATTGCCATCCCTACATGCATGTAAAGAGATATGAAGGATGTGGGGAGGAAGAGAAAAGGGGAACCATAAGAAGAGAAGAAAGAGAGGGAGGGGACCACCAGATAATTGGGGTTTGAGGAGAGAGAGAGAAAGAGAAAGACCATGTGAGAATTGGTATCAGTTGAGGTGAGAGATGAGGGGGGACCAGTGAGATGAGAGAAAGAAAAAGGAGGGGCGACCACGTCGGACCCGTATCATGGATTTAGATTACTGAGACGACCTCATACAAATTTTTGTCTTATTATTTTAGTTTGCTAGTATGTTTTTCTCGTACTAAAATAAATTTGTTATCTAGAAGTAGAGTTGTCAAATGAGTCGGGTCGGGGGGATGCTAGCCTGTTAGGCCAAAGAGAAATCGGATCGGACCGAGTCAAATTCCCATCGGGCCATCAATTTTGAGTCCCAAGTCACACCATACCATGAAAATGCACATAAACAGTCAGGTCAATCGGACCGGCCCGACAATTCAGACCAAATAGGCTCAATTCTTTTTGGGCTTATAAAATCAGTCTGGACTTTTTTGACAGCTCTATCTATGAGTATTATTTCAAAATTTAAAACTTGTGGGTTTAGACCAAGACAAAATTTACTTCACTCGACCTTTCTAGACTTCCCGTGACTTTGGAAGTACCTAACTAAGACTATCAGACTAATACATTGATTTCAAGTGATCTACAATTTTAAGCAACATCAATTATGTATTAATATTATGTTGAATTTAGGATTGATTGTTTTCCTCAATTAATTAATAATAGTCATTAGTATGTATTTTCAAAAAATAAAAAAAAAAGTCAGTAGTATGTGATATATGAAACAATGAACTCGTATTTTCTATCTATAAAATTTTAAAAAAATATTATAAATAAGATTAGTGGCTGCTGACTGTATGCCTTGGAGGAAAGCATGCCAGACCAGTGCAAAACAGATATTGATTATGTTAAGGAGCAATCTTATTTGGAATATATTAAAGGCAAAAACCGGATATCACGGGTACATCACAGCTGGCCATTTTGAATCCATTGTGATAAGACAAAATCCTAGTCAACAAAATTAATGATGTTTAATTAATTGAATAATCACATATCCTAGATATCTCGATCCAAAAGCTTGTTGGAGTTAGCCTCTCCTCAACCCCACCTCCCACTTCTTTTATTCTTGGAATTTGGATGGGTATAACTATTGAGACTTGAGACTTGAGACTTGAGATTTACGGAAAATATGGCATTTAGAAATGGATATTGGTAAATTTCATGCCACCATTTTGCTAATCACCCAAGCGAGTGACACAGTTAGTGCATAAAATACTTAAAATGAATGTTGCATATTCTCAGGGAATTAAAAAAGTGATTCCTATCTTTTAGCTGAAAGAAAACCACATGTATTTGCAATTAACACCTTCAGCTTCTAATTAAGCTTCATTTAACAGACTCTAAAGTAGGAATTGACTTTAGATTTCTAATGGCAAAATTGTTTTTTCAGTCCCGTAAGGGACTCACCAGTGATAAAGTAGGAATAGGAATTTGGAATGTTCTCCGTATTTAAAGTTCATGTCTAAGATAATTAACAGAAACCAACAAATAATTAATAGAAAAATCGACAAATATTTATATTATATTAATGAAATAAGCAAAACATTAAAAGTTGAACCACAAAGTCCACAACTAAATCTAGCTGACACAATGACCAATATATTGCAAATAAAAGTTCAAGACTAGCAAAAATCAGAAAAAAACTTTAATGACTATAGTTTCTCCAGCCTAAAATAATCCCACACGAGGGAACAACGCCGCCGCCGCCCTGCCCACCTCAGCCTCCTCCGCCACCTCCTCCCAGCAATGCATGGCCGTCTTGGCCTTAGCGGGAGCCGCGCATCCACCCTCCTTGGCCGTGAAACACCAGTAGACCACCCACCCGCCACTTGGCAACGGCTGCACCACCGTACTCCCGCACGTGTACCCTTCCACGTCACCGAACCGAATATCATCCAGCACACCACCTCCATGGCACGTGACAGCCACACTGAACTCCTCTGGCCCGAAACAACTCAGCACCCTCTTCAACAACGGCTCAAGCCCAATGGACCCTAGGTCCAGGCCCATTGCCTCATAGCTGGCGTAGCTGAACCCATCCTCTGGCGTCACGTGCACCGTAGAGTAAGCTGCGCCATCAATCCCATTCATCGAGTACCCACACGGCTCAAATTCAAAATCACAAATCTCATGGCTCGGTATTATCTCATCTATCCCGGACATTTTGGTCATTTCGCCGCCGCCGGTTTTGTTGAAGAACACGGCGGCTTTTTCCCGGTCCAAGCCAGTCATGCACATCTCCAGATTCACACCATCCGTAGGATCCACCCCCATCCGCGGATCAACGACCGCCACGTAGACATGCCACTTCCGGTTCGGCGAACTCGGGTCGCCGAGTAAATAAGCACACCCGTTGTCGAAGAACGAATTCAAAAACGTCACCTCTTCGGAGAAGCTGCGGTGAGGGGCAGGCTGGGAATTCTGGAAAATGAAGGTCCCACGTGAGTAGCGAACCGATCGGACCGCGAGGGAGATTGAACCGGCGAGTTTGAGGATTTGTGGAATTGACAGCAAAAGCTTGGTGGTCCCACATGTCTTCAGAATAATTTTCAGCGGGTAAACGAACAGACTGGACTCGGATAGCACGTACGAATCGAAATCGGTGTTGGAGAGCTGCGAGACAATGGTGCAGCAAGCGAGCTCAAGAATGGAGTCGATTTGGGCCCGGGTCAGGGCCCGAAGACCAAGCCCGTTTGGATCCGCGAACATGGGTGGCTTCGAGAATGTGATCTCGAGTCGCTTCTCGAAACCTTCGAAACCAATAGCTGAAACAGCCATTGCAGCAATGGAACAGTAACTGAGAAAAATATGTTGGGGCTGAGCTTTTTCCTTGGTATAATGGATTTTTTTCTGGGAGAAGAAAACAGGGGAAAAAATTTGCAGAAATTTCCTATTCTACTGAGGCCTCCGTGTTCCAGAAAAAGTATCAGGATGGCTTCCTCGCGCACTGCCAATGAAGCAAAACAATAGAAACAAAACAAAATAAAAATCAGAATCGACACTAGATACATGTAAGTATATTAAACGTATGAAAAGGAAAAGAGTGAAGGGAAAATTGCGTGGTTGTTACGTTGGAGTAAGCAGCAGAACGGAATTTTTCGATGCCACCGTTGGGACGAACGTCTTCGATGATGTAACCGAGGGGAGCTTCGTAATGGATTCTACTACTGGACGATTTCTTTTTACCACCTTTAGTCTCCATTAAAACATCTACGCTTTTTTCTGCACATATGCCATGAATATACAGTCAATCAGGCTGCTATATGGACTTTTTTTTTTTGAGAACTGATGAATCAAACCATACATAATTTTAGGATAACAATTTATATATTCACAAATAATAGTTTGAGACTTTGAGTACGCGTATTATACATCCATGAGCAGTGGGGATATGATTTAATTATGTTTTCTGATATAGAAAAAGTTCACGAAGAAAAACACGAACCAAAACACTTCTATGGCAAATTTTGAGCAAAAACGAAAAAAAACATGCGTGTAAAAAAATTCGAAAACGAAGAATCAAAGAAAAAGGAAAAACTCACATTGGGATTACTATACAGCGGTCGTAATTGAGCAGATTAAACCTATTCGAATCCTTCTTTAACTTGTTCAATAGAGCAAAAAGAGAATAATTACAGGGAAAATAAAGCTTTTGGAGACGGAATTAAAAAACAAGGTCTAATCTGAGTAAAAGAAAAGAAGAGGGAATAAGAGAGAGTTTTGCTCAATGCGTTTTGTGGGGGAGATGATTAAGCGGAACACAGGTATTTATAGCTGCTTGAAAGTTGCAATCACCTAGGTCTCCTATCTTCTTTTTTTTTTCTTTTTTTTTTTTGTGTGTGTGTGTTTACTTTATTTTGATTTTCCAAATTTCGTCTCAATTAGTATTTTCTATTGCCATAGGAGGAATTCTAGTGTAAATAGACTTCGTTGGAAACTAATTATATTGCGAGTATAATTCCAATTATATTGTGATTTGTGAATACATTACCATTGTTTATTATGTGAATATAAAATCAATTTTATTAGAATTTAGTTTGAATAATTAATATAACTATTACCATCAAATTAATTTAGATTCATGCCAGATTCTTATTTTCTTTTTCAAAGAGTAGCAAGATAATATTATATTTTCACAAATAAAAGATTTTTTCCCCCCAAAATTACAAAACATTACTATATTTCGACCATTTATTTTGGGGATGTATTTTATACATAGACTTACTTTAATTTTTAATTAAATTTAATTTTCGACTAATCATAATTATAGGTAGATTCTAGATCACATTTATTACAATCATAATATATTAACAGTGTCCCAAAAATAGAGGTGTCTGTAGGCAGAGAATCTCAAGGAGTAGGAGTAACGAAGGTTTTTTCTTTTTCTGGAGCGAAGCCACAAAAGGCAGATTCTCGGAACCTTGCTTTCAGCAATGCCTTGGGCGTGCTTCCTTTCCTCCAGAATTTGGGAGGAAACAATAGATTAATTAAGTTTTTATTTACTGGTGTTTATAATCTAATTTTTAATTACTATATATGACTGGACTAATTTATGGTTTGATATAAAAAAAAAATCAATAAATTTAGGATAGATGGAGTAACGAATCTTGTATAACATGCATATGATGATATTTTATTGTTCAATATAATTTATTTTAATTAAACATTTTATCACTAAATATAACTAGACACGGTCCTCACTCCTCCTTAAGCTACAACTGAGTGCCACGCATATTTTACCTCAGATTCAACAACTGGTTTACTTATAGAATCAAACTGGATGAAATTTTAATCTACCTCAGAATACATAGTAATCTTCAGTTTGATTCTTAGCATTGGAAATTATTGTAACACAAATTTTGTGTCTATGAAATTGACTTATGGGGAGAAAAAAGGTATACGAATAAAACACTAATGAATTGAAAGAAGAATGCACGTGGATACAAATCAGAATTTCGGAATTGAACACTTATGAGGGTGAAATTGATGATTTTTTTAATAAGTTGGGAGTAGTGGTTGGAGAGAATGAATAAATTTCAAAAAAATTGAAAGATACAAAGTTCGAACCCTGAAACTCTTACAAATGGTGAGCAACACCGTGAAATTGATGATTTGACGTCCTCTAAACTTAATTTTGGATTTCAATAACATTAAATTGATGGTATATCACCTATCTTGGATTATATTTCGTGATTATGATGGCCTTCATTAATTACAACGTTTACACGACATGAATCCGACTTTAAGTTATTGAGAGAAATTTAAACACGAACACAAGAAACCCAAACACGACTAACACGAATCTGACAGGATGTTGCCATTTATCTTAATTTTTTAAAATATTATGAACATAATCCGAAATTGACCAAAAGTTGAATACGAACGCGACCTGATGACCTAAATTATCACCACTGATTTGATTGATGTTGATTGAGATAATTTTAGAATGACCAACACTTCTTTTACCTGGATGAAGAATTCTTGTTGTTGTGGTGTTGTTCCAGGGGCGGAACCAGGATTTAATAGTCGCGGGGTGGGGGGGGGAGGCAACAGTGTCCATTGAATTTCTGGCTATTTGTCCATAACAAAAATAGTTTTTAGCCGTGACTTTCAAAAATATTTTTTTAGCTATTTTGAGTTTAATTGTCCATTTTGCTATTTTATTAAAACATTCCTCGATCTCGAGAATTTTTTTTCAATCCCAAGAAGGCATCGCATCAATTTTTTCAAATTTGCTAAGTAACTCACTAAAGAATACAATGAATGTATGACTGTCATTTTTTTGTCAAATGGGCTAAAAATTATGTTTTTGAAAAATATGACTACTTTTTATCTCTTGAAAACGTCTATTTACATTTAATAATATTTAGAATATATTATATTTTTGCATCAAATACAATATAAATATTTATTATCAAACATCTCAAAATATATAATTACAATTCCAAGATATTAAAATTTAGAATGTTTCTCTTGCATATCATAAATATCATCGTGAAAAACACGCAAGTAAGTTAAGATACACATTATGGTGTATTGAAATGAATACTTAAAGTGTGTACATGTAAGGTTATAGGCCCACAAATTTAAAAAATAAAAATCTTGTTATTAATTTTTTGCACAAAAAAAAGCCAAAATACATACATATATATATATATATATATATAAAGAAAATGTTGGGGGGGCGGGGGGACCAAGGCCCTGCTCCAACTACACATAGTTCCGTCCCTGTGTTGTTCAATTCTTTGGAGATATCCTTATTTATATTAGGATCATGACTCTTGATATCATGACATGACTATATAGAGTGACATTATTTGATATTGATCTACATGATTTGATTGGCATTTTTGTGTTATTTGATATTGATCTACATGATTTGATCGTGTCGAGACGGACTTCTCGTTGCTCGTGATCTGGGACTGAAAAGAGTCATGGTGGAAACGGACAATACCAACCATTTCAAAAGCTCAATTGAAGATCTGAAGACTTTTCATATTTCGAAAATATTGTGTCGGAAATCCAGAGTTTATTTTCTGTTTTTGATTTCGTTTGTCCTAGTATAGTTAGAAAGTCGGGAAACATTATAGCCCACTGTTTAGCTCATCATTCGTTTACGTTTTCTAGCACGGAGCCATTAGTCAGAGTTCACCCCGACCATATGGCAGACATGATTGTTTCAGAGATGATCTCCTAATTTATATCAAGTTATCTTTCTTCTTCTTCTTCAAAAAAAAAAAAAAAGGCTTCTTGTAAAGTAGTGTGAGTTTTACACTATTTTAGAGAAATTTTTAGAGGAACTAAATATTTATCTCCAACATCCTACATTAAATTTTACTCCAATTTAGAATATTCCACTGAGATTCTTTGTTATATTGAATTAATACTATTATCAAATTATAATTTAGCATACATAATAATGTTTAATATTTTTTTTATATAATTAAATATAAATAATTTGTACAAAATGCATTTTAAATTTACTAGAAGTTCAAGTAATTTTACTTTATAAATATATGATTTTGTAATATATATATATAAATTATAGTATATGTATATGAAATTGAATATAATTTAATACTTCAAATAAAATATTAATAAACAAAAAAAATCACATGACTGTTAGAATTAAATTCAAATTTGTTTAACAAACTCATGGAGATACAAAAGTACAAAAATGTAAAAAAAAAAGAGAGAGAATAGAGGTGTGAACAGTTGCCCGCTATATGGAGCAGTGCACTATTCATTTACACCTTTTTGGCATGAAAAATAACATTGGGTTGGAGAGAGGTTTTACCTTCAGATTGGCCGCCTATCTTTTAGAGATGGGTTGGTGATGCTCTTAATCATAATAAGTTTGAATTTTGGTCTTCATTATCGTATAGTTTGTGATAGAATTTTAATTGCAAAATAATAATTTGGTACATGATTATATTTAATTTTAATTTTCTATCAATTAAATATTGTATTTAATATTAAAAATTAATTTAAATATATAAATTTAATAAAAGAACTATATATTAAACCTATTAATGTGTTTTTGGTAAATAAATTTCCACATCTACTGTTGTACTTGAAAAAGTAACTCACGCTGCGCGGGCGCACACACACTTACACACACACACACATATATATATATATATATATATATATATATATATAGAGAGAGAGAGAGAGAGAGGGGTATTGGATCAAATAGGGCATAGATCTTTTCATAAGACAATGTGAATTAATCTCAGCAATATATTTATTAAATCCTATAGCTATGAATTTTTTCGATTTTTTGAGTTTTTTTTTTACTTTTTCCCTGTAAGGGAAATTATGTCTTTAAGAAGAAAGTTTTTCGTTTCTTTATGGTAATCATTATTGGGAGTGTGTTTTCGTGATTTAATCAAGATCTCTTCCCGCTTTCGCTTGAAAGACATAACTTCAGCTTTTTCTTCACATTTCAAAATATATCATCTGTTTTCTCTCGTAGGTCCTCTACTAGGTAAAGATTTCTTCATCCTTTTGTTGCACGCGATTTTTGTTAGAAAGTGTGGTGATCAGAGATTCTCCATTGTGTTCATGTATTGTATGTAAGAACATTGTGCAAGCCTTAAATTAGCCTTTTCTAAGATGTCTATTTTTTCAAATAATACATCAGATGCGTATATGCACCAACATTTAAATAATTATGCACCATATATAAATAATATATGCATTCAAACCACAAATGTAATTTGTCACTCTTCTTAATGTACACAAGTTACAAATTAAATTAAACATGCATCGTTATTATTCAGTTATGCATCAAATATTCACTAACTATGCATCATAATTACAAATGTAATCTTCTACTATTTCTAATGTGCACAAGTTGTCAATTAAACTAATTATGCATCGTTATTATTCAGTTATGCATCAAATATTCACTAACTATGAATCAAAATTACAAATGTAATCTTTCACTACTATTCCGAATGTGTACAAGTTGCAAATTAAACTAAATATGCATTGCTATTATTCAGTTATGCATCAAATATTCACTAACTATATATGCATCAAAATTACAAATTTAATCTTTCAACATTCCTAATGGGCAAGAGTTACAAATTAAAATAAATATGCATCATTTTTATCCAGTTACATCAAATATACACTAATTATACATCAAAATTTCAAATGTAATCTTTCACTTTCCTAATGGACACAAGTTACAGATTAAAATAAATATGCATCGTTATTATTCATGCATCAAATATACACTAACCATGCATCAAAATTACAAATGTAATCAGTCACTATTTTCAATGGGCACAAGTTCCAAATCAAAGTAAAATATGCATCGTTATTATTGAGTTATGCACCAAATGTTGATCGTCTAGTTCAGATTTTGTTTTTTTTCTTCAATTTTGCAGGAAGAGAGAGGTGAGATATATGTCGATTTTTTGTGTGATTGTTTCAGTTATGAAACATAATTCCATCATATCCCATGATTATTGGCGTGTAGGTACTGATATTATGAAAGGTTTGTTACACTATTTTAATGAGTTACTATTTTATCATTTTTATGTTTAAAATAATTAGTAAGTGATCTAATTTTGATAGTAATCTGAACCATTAATTAGTAAGGGCGGATGATTGTGATAAATACATACGGTTTCACGGTAAGAGGATATCTTACTAGATCCTATCCCTATAAGGGTGTGTGTGTATATATATATAGAGAGATTGGTTCAAATGAGACCAACCTTTTCAGGTTAGTCCATAAGACCGCATATAGACCATTGATTTAATTTTTTAATGGCTGAGATCTATTTAGTTATTTTTGGGTCATTAAGGGTATGATTGTATTTTCACCATTTTACAGTTTTTTTTAGAGATAAAGTTAATTGCTAATTAATAGGAAAATAGGATCTTTCCTTTATGGGTTCCCGTTTTTTAGGGGGATATGACCATACCTTTTCATTGTGTCTTTTCAAAACTCGATCCTTTTCGCTTCCCTCCACTCTACGGTTTTTGACAAGAAAAAAACACTCTCTTTCTTCCTTCCCAAAATAATTTCTCTCTTTCTTCACGTCTTGCAGAGAACCCAAAGCCCAAACCCTAACCTCTCTCTTTTCTTCCTTCACCTTTCTTCCCCGTCGTCGAAAGCGCCGCGCCAACCCCAACATTTTTTTCTCCCCCAAATAATCCCTCACTTCCAATGAGTAGCGCCAAGACAAATTGTTTGGGAAGGCGGTTGTGTTTGCAAAGAAGAACCGAGAAGTGCCATTTGTAGTGCCCGTCTTGCGTGTGCGCGTGCACCTGAGTATCTTTTTCTCTTTATTTGGCCCAAATCCGTCAAATTTAAGTCTTCACATTTGAGCGTCGGGTAAAGTTATTTCTTCTTAGTTTTATGCTGATTTTCGTTGTTTTTTTAATGATTTTTTTACGGATTCATGGGTCATCTCTCTGTTTACGTTTCGAAGTATACTGTAGAATTTTTATTTTTTTATTTTTAACTTAAACATGTCTATTTATTTTCGTCTTGGGTTTGTCTTTCCTTGATGTTTTGTGTAATTTTTGTTCTGGGTTTGGTGAAAATTGCCTTCTTCTTTATATATTTCATTTTTTGTTGGTTTGGTGGGGGTGGGGTGAGGGGAAGTTTAATTTCTGAAGGTCTCGTGTTGACAGAAATCTAAGCATAGCCTGATTCATTTTTTAGTTTATAACAAGTATGCATATTTTTTTTATTAAGTATACCAATATAGTTTGTTAATTATACAACATTAAGTAGTATATAAGCAGACTTTTGTATTCACTTTTTCATACATGAATTAAGTATTTTTGTATGTCGGTGGGTTGTGGTGTATTATTGCTAATCTTACATGTAATGCTAAGTAAACAGATTAAGTAGAATCATTAAATTAGTGTATCCCAAGCAAGAAACACATAACAATTATGCGATTTTTTAATAAATATACTTGATATGTTGTGTTAAATATACAACATTAAATTTAATGTAAACAGACTTTTTGTAGGCATACTTGTGTACTAAGTATACAAGTCCATTATGTTAAATATACAACAATTTGTGGGAATATAAACAAATGAGGTTTAAAATCTTGATACAGGTTCTTTTATGCAGTGTTTTTGTGGCTAGTAAAATGTCAAGTGAAGAGCAGAAATAGAGGTCAATAGTGGGGCGGAGCATAGTTCCTGAGACGAGCAGCCCAAAAAGAGGCGAAGGATTGACAATTCATATCCCTAAGACGCAAGTTAGGGCGAAACCGGTTTTGGTTGATGCTCTTGCTTCTATGAAACCCGCACGTAGAATGCATTACGTGAGACGGGTTTTGGGAGTCTGTTTTCCATGAAATTTGAGGATTTCAATAATAAGCTCACGTATTGGTTAGTTGAAAATTTCAATCCTCTAAGTAGTGAACTTGTATTTGACGATGGTAGGTAGCGTGTTCACATTGAGAGTGAAGATGTGGGTAGGCTTATTGGGATTTCTAACGGGGATGTGGCTATTGAAAGGAAGAAAAATCGGGAGATGTGCGTTGTACGATGAGAGGAAAACAATATTCCCGAATTTCCGTGAGAGATCATGGGTGATTTGGCTCATGGAGGATGATGGAGTGCGTAGACGGCGGGGACCGGTTCGGCGCATTTCGTGACGCTTTGTTGACAGCTGTTTTATTGAAATTTACAAAGTGTGGGTACATCAACCCACTTATTCTCGATTGCCTTGACGATGTGTCAATAATCGTGGACTTTAATTGGTGGGATTATACATTGAACACCCCGATATCTAAAAGAGTTAGTGGGATGGGACGAACAAGATTGAGTTCAACGGCCCTGTTGTTGCAACGGTAATTTGCCATTTATTTTCTTTTCCAGTTCTTTAGTTTAATGTGGTGTCACTTATTCAATGGTTCGTATATGTAGGTGTTTTATTTGGATAGAGTGTGTGTGCTTGGGAGGGATGTGCCGAGGACTCTACCGGCTATGGCTTCATGGACCATGGATAAGTTCAAGGAAAGAGTTTATAAAGAGTTCAAACATGGTGGATTTGGGCAGGGATATGTGCAGGGACCATATTTGGGAGGGCCTACATTGCAACCTCAGTTGGAGAGATTGGTGACTAGTCAAGAGAAACAATATCTCATCCCTACCCTTCGCTTCGGCCGCCGCATCAAGGTGTATACAATGTCATATGTTGTATAGTTAGTTGGTTTTTGTTGTATACATAAGTCACATATATTGTATACTTGATATGATATAAAGTTTCTTTAAAAATAATATATGTTGTATATTTAGTTAGTGTGTGTGTTACACTTAAGATGCATATGTTGGATATTTGGCATATTACATACATGGTTTATATATTTTTGTATAATTACTTGACATATGTGGTGTCTTAGTTTATTCGTAGTTGTATAAGTAGCTCAACATAAGTGTATACATAATGTAACTTTGTCAGTATAGATAGTTATGTTACAAAAATAAGATTTATGTGTAGCATTTGTTATCATACATAGTCGATTTGTGTATAATTAGTCTACATATATTGTATACTTAGTTTACCATTATTGTATTTTTGGTCTAATGCATACATAGTTTATATTGTAGTATATGTTGCATACTTAGTTTTGTGTATAGTTAGTCTACATATATTGTATACTTAGTTTACAAAGGTTGTATGATTGTTCATAAGCATACATAGTTTAGTTTGTAGCATTTGTTGCATAGTTCGGTTTTATATTGACTTTAAATTTGTTTTCTCAGATATTTTATATGACCTGTTTATATATTGTATTCTCTCAAACAGATTATATTGGGAATATTAAGGCAAGGATTGCGTGTCTTGCTTCGGATGTGGTAGAAATTATTTCGTTAATTTGGGATGCACCTTATGATGTGGTGGAGGTCCCTGAATTTTCTGAAATTGGGGTTGTTGCTCGTAATCTTATATGCCACAAGTCCTGCTCAAGTAGAGGGAACACGGGATGGAGATGATTTAGTTGGAAGCGAGACTCAACAGGCTGAGGCATTTTGGAGCAATCCCGACAACATAGCATTGCTTGAGAAGATGGAAGCTGCCATTTGCAAGCGGGATGAGTTTGAGAAATGGAAAGTCGACAGCCTAGTTTTAGTCTTGGTTTAACCCAAGAACAAAATAATGCTAAATGGGATGCCGTGCTTGGGACATCACGCCTCAGATGCGCAGGAAGAGGAGGAAAAAGAAGACGATGAGGAGGAAAAGGAAGATGATGAGCGGGTAATTTGCATTATTTGTTTTGCATAATTATTTATTTTTTTGCCGACTTATGTGTTTATATTTTTTTTATCATCGTGAAGAGGCTCTCGATTGTTGACGGTGGGAAGGGTGCGGTTGTGCCCGAGAAGGAGGGGCGAAGAAGAACAAAGAGAAGTTCGAATGTTTATCGCCGAAACGAACCTCGTCGTAAAAAGAAGACTCGCACATTGACGCCCCCGTTTGTTGAGCGGCAATGTGTCGATGTGATGTCTAGGTTGAATGAGCAAACAGAACATGATTGTTAAATGGTTGTTTGAGAACCCTAAGTTTAAGTAATTTAATTTTTTTATGGTCAAGTATACTATAAATTTTAGTGTAATTAATGAATTTTAAATTTATTTTTTATGTTTTTCTCTTTTTGCAGAGATGAGGCAATTTTTAAGGCTCGGTCATATGACTATTACAAGGGAAGACTTTGTGACTATGTGTCCCCGGAAGTTACTTGAGTGTCTCCCCGATCGATGTGTGGACGAAGATTCTTAATGCCAAAGAGTCCGTCAGAGCAAGGGTTCGCCATTTCGATTTTTTGCTACGACATATTCTACTGTACTCTTTTTTTTTTTTCTATTCGGGCATGTATTCGTAAAATAAATGTAAGGGCATGTTTGGAATGCATTGTAGGGAATTAATTGCATGCAAGTGCATGTAAATGTATGTTTGTATAGTTAGTCCGCGTAATTGTATAGTTTCTTATGTTGATTTGTTTATTTAGTTCAAGAGACATAATCACCATACAAGTTGGTCGATTAATGCTTTTATTTTCAAATCCAAATGGATTGTATATGTATAATTAGCTCAGTCTTATTTTATATCTATTGTGAAATGATTATGCATACTTAGTAATATTTAGTGAATTTGTACACTTAGGAATGTTAACTCATTTAATTGTTTTTGTGTTACTATGTAATGTTTTAATGTTTATGTATGTTTATCAACATATAATTGTATAGTTAGTTAGATGCACATGTTTACTTTTAATGTTGTCATCCTTGTCATTGTTTTGTACATATACATGTATAGTTAGTACACTAGAGTTGTTTACTTAATTCTGAGGCTGTGTATAGTTAGTATATCAGAGTTGTTTATGTAGTTAGTATAATGTATATTTAGTATTTTTGATGTGTATAGTTACTGTATTGGAGTTGTTTATGTAGTTCAGAGGATGTGTGTAGTTACTATATTTGATTTGTTTATGTATAATGTGTACTTTGCCAAATGAGTCTGCATAATAATATTTTTTTTTATTGTATACTTAACATTCCTTTATTGTATATTTAGTGTATTGTTTTTGTACATTTTCATTATTGCTGACTGTTTATATTTTTTTTATATTTGCATGTAGATATATTCCGTTGTTTCACCGTCTGAGCCAGATGATGATAATAAAAATTTGGCTCTATTTTCTCAAAGTCTAGATGCTGAGTTTGGTGATGTTAATCCAACAAAGTTGCAGGCGTTTGATATGGTATTTATTTTATATATTCATTTTTAGATTTACAACATTTATTTTCAAACTTAACTAATATTTTCTTACCTTTTTCCAGCTTTTTCTTTCCAATATGCAAGAGCGAACACTGCTTTGTTGTTGTGTTTGATATGAAGAGAAAGAGTATGCAGATTTTGGATAATTTTTCTCACAGGAACCAAGTTGGACAAATACGAAGATGTGCCCGCTAAATTGGTGAGTATGAACATGTATTTTTTATATGTATATATTTACGTTGCTTTGATACATCATTTTTCTTCATATGATTTTTTTTTTAATTGTTTGTATCTATCGTGGCGTGTTCGCGCTTTTCTCAAGATACATGACAAGCAAAGGTTGCGTGCGAGATGGGTCAAGAGATTGGGCGCTCACTCCAACCGAATTTCAATGCCGTGGAGAGATGCACGAAACAAGGTCGATCGTGGAATATTTGCAATGCGGCATATGGAAACGATACGGGTGGAGGTATGAGGGGGTCGGACACCTGGTCTCACGTGGGGCGATGCCAATCTCATGTGTACCTTCCGCTCCAAGACGCGGCGCTATTTTCTTAGACGACATGAACGAGTTAAGGGGGAAGAATTTGGCCAAGTGCAAGAAACATTGGACTGACAAGAAGCCAGTGTAGAAGTTGGTTATATATGTGAATGGTGGAATACTCTAGTTTTTCTTTTTTTGTTAATATCTGGTAACTAATAGTGGTTGTTTTAAATGGTGTTGGATCTGTTTTGTTTTGGAATGACATTGGGTTTGTTATGTTTTGGTTGTTTTAAATGACATTGGATCTATTTTATTTGGAATGTTGGTAATTCAAACTTTGGTACAATTTATTAAGTTGTTTTGCTTATTGTGTTTGTGTCATCTCATTTTTTTTATCTTGTATGGTGTTGTTAATACCTGGATGCAGAAACTTTGTATAGATAGTTGTACCGAATTGTATATTTAATATGTTTCATTTGCTTACTTCTGGATTACTTTGTGTTGTATATTTTGTTGTATAAATCAGGTTAATATAATTGCTTGATTAGTTAAGAGGATTTGTATTTTTTATGTTGTTGAATTGTTTGCTGGATGGTATGGGCTATTAACTGTTCTAGTTCAGTGGATTTGTATAGTTCAGTGACATGTATAAATAGACATATCGGATTGTACATGTAATGTGTAGCATTTGTTTATTTTTATTAATTGAATGTATTAATCGTTGTATAAGTAGATTAATATATATGTTTAATTAGTTATCTTGAATTGCTTATTTTGTACGGTGGATTTGTATACTTAGTTAAATGGGTGGTTTTCTGATTTTAGTTCAGTTGAATTGTTTTCAGGTTGTTTTGTACTTGTATAAATAGATACATAGAATTGTATATTTAATGTAGTGCATCGTCTATTTTATAGTAGTTGTAATTGTATTATATGTTGATAAGGAGATTATGGTATTTTGTATAAATATTAAGGTACTTATTATGATATACAAATCTGCTTGTTTACGAAGTAAAACAATTCTTTTGCTTAGTGTTTTTACTTGCATATTTAGATGAATGTTATTGTATATGTAATAAATGTCTAGAGAGAAAAATAACTTTAAAGATAAATCAACAAATCACTCAATGTATCCAAAAAAAAAAAAAGTTTTCATACCAAATAAAGTGACAGAATTGTTTTTTTTTTTTGCAAAAATAGAAATATTGCACTAGGGCGTGTCGTCGCGTTTTTGGACACGTCTACTGGCATTATGTGTTCCGATCTCACCACATGTTCCACATTTCCTTTTGAGCTTTGTACTTGCTTTAATGGCTTTCTCTTTTGCTCTCAATTATACTTCTCGACATCGCCACGCTTTGTTTTTTGCTTGTTTTGGTGGTAACACGTAAATATCAAGTTCGTGAGGTTGACCCACAATAGGTCTCGAGATCGACTTCTTGGTTCCAAAAGATCGTACATGTTGCCCATCCTTTAACAATTTCGCTTTTCTTCGCATACACAAGTCGTGATAAATTTGATAATTTTTCAACATTCCCTTGTGCTAGACCAATGCGATGTGGAAGTCGGACCAAAGGTTGTTTAGTGTGATTGCGGCTTCATCGCCCCCGCAAATTGATAACCGCCGATCTTGTGTATTGTGTTATTGAGGAGTCTTCATCCATCGCCGAGCTAAAAATTTCATTGGTATTTCCCGATAGTCCTTTAGTATTACGAAAACATGACAACACAAAGAATCCCGCCTCTGCTCGAACATTTTACAAACCGCAGTTTATCATTGTCTCCGCTCTTATAATTTACGACATCAAAAAGTCGACTTGTTTTGTCTCTAATTCTCAGAGGAACACTTGTTTGCATCGCCGCTATCTCTATAATCGTGCACTCATAGCAGTCGATTCAATTTCGTGCTAACATCGGTAAATACAAAGGTGTGTACACCGAACATGCATGCTTCTCAATGGTCGCTTTGTCTTGCAGACCGTGAGAATGATGTTTGGCGATGTGGTCCAATTTATCTATTGTATGGCGTTGTGACTCTATTGCACTTTCAAAGTGCATGAAAAATTCAACCAAGTTCGAACCAGATTTGTGTAATTCCCAAACCAAATATTGGTGCTCTCGACCGTGAGGTAGTTTTGAGCAAACCACTCATTGGCATATTTGTAAAATAAGTCGGTATCCAACTTCGCCTAATCTCATACAAATGCGTGAACCATGGATGTGATTTTAGACTAAAGTCACCATAATTTCATTCCATTGACTCTCAAAATCTGGTATTGAAATGCCGCCATCCCACACGATTGAATTTAGACGATTTATGAAATTTTTATCCTTGAACAAGGTGTGACCGACTTTTACACTAACCTTTTCCATTATGTGCCACATACACAATAACTGTGTTTTGCGCTCTTGAATACGATTGTATTGCTTTTCTTCATTGCCGATCCTGGTTCACATTATATAGTATGGATCCCGCCAACGGCTTCAAGAACTTTGTGAACAACCATGTATACGGCTCTTCATCTTCCTTTAATATAAGTCCAACTGCAAATGTCACACATCGGCGATGGTTATCGACTCCGGTGAATGGGGCAAACACCATTTTATACCTGCACATTTTTGTTACGTTAAGTTTACGACATAAATCTATACTAAATTAGAACATGTATACAACTATAATAAACTAAGTATACAACATCAACGAAAACAGTTTTAATCATACAATTATAGTAAAGTAAGTATACAACTTAAACTAAACAAGTATGCAACAGTACAACATCATAGGAGTTTGTAAATCTGATTCGATGTACTAACTAAATTTAGCATATAGTTCACTGAACTTAGTATGTAGTTTCAATCTATGTAGCATATAGTGCAAATGAACAAATAAACAACAAAACAATTATATGTATACAATTTAGATGTATTAATATACAAGTCCACTCTAGTATTTATTCAATGGAACAGATTTGCATAAAATTCTTTAATATAAACAATTCTTAAAACTAAATATACAATTGCATAACATTAAGTATACAATTACACCAACACTAAACATGAAGATCCATATAACCTGTTAGTATTGTATGTAGCATCAAATGAAATCACATCACCAACGTGTCGTAGTTCCTTATAGCTTTTTGGTCTGCCCAAAATAACCTTGTTAGTTGTTCATCTTTGTCTACATCGTAATCGAACGCCATCCCTTGATTAACTTTCTTTTGTCTGAACAATTTGTCTATTACCAATCGTAAGGCCTCGCACCATCGATGTATGCTTTCAAGTCGCGCTTTTGAAGTTTTTAAAATCAACCTTTAGTGCCCCGACTTGTGGATATCCGCCCACCATCTCCTGAATAACTCGTGTTGTTTAGAACTCCCTATATTAGCTTTCTCGTGCGCTTGATGATAAATTGCCGATGACCAAGTTAAGGTTTCTATTAACTTTAAGAAATCGCTTGAATGTATCCACCGCCATTGGGTGAGTGTGGCGCTCTTCAAAATCTGCGTATTTTATATGCGCTGCTACCATGTACTTTCGAAAATGCAACGTGCATTGCATCCGACACGATTTGAAGTCCTTTTTCGCGACCCATGTATCGTGGTCGCTTTCACTTTCATCTCGCAGTTCTCTGCAGTATGGTGTTTTTTGTGTTTTTGAAGCCTTCTCTATTGCATAGAACATAATGTCAATGAACGACTTCATTATCAATCGCTTTGTTGTGCTCCTTCGATGTCGAATCCGCTAAGTGCTCCATAGTCCCAAAGAAAATTGTATACCGATTTCCAATGTAGCGAAATGCATTCCCACTTGCGGAATCTTTCCGTGTTCCACCTCTGGTATCCAATATTTTGTTGATCCTGGCGAGATTTCGAGCCGTTGTCCTACGTTTTGTAGGTCCCAATGGGTGTGAGTGTAAGGTTTAGAAGGGGGTTGAATAAACCTTACCAAATTTTCGATTTAGTCCTTTTAAAAGTTCGAGTTGATACTACACGCTTGTGTCTGGGTGGACAACCAATTTAGTTAATCAAGAGAGTTAGTCACTTAATGCACTGATCGAGCTGTTGATAGAATAACTCACCGTTAAAACCGAATTAGCTCAACTCGTGGTTTGTTTTCAATGGAAGACTTAACACCCTTAAGTTTGGTTTAGTAGAGATTTAAAGCTTGATTTAGTACTTAGAAATTATCAAGTAGATAGCTAATTTATCAAAAAAGTTAAGCAAATAAGATGCAGGAATTGAAAGTCTTTGAAATGTAAATGACACGATAAGTTTTTATAGAGGTTCAAGATGGGGTAATTCTTCTACTCCTCTCTTCTCCAACTCCCGGAGGAATCCACTAGGTATTGATCAAGATACAAAGTGGTAATGTCCGTATACAAGTCTAGATCACACAACCGACTTGATTCTTTGGGACTCACCGAGACGCCTTGATCACTCACCGGCTTCTCGTGCGACTCGCCTTTTTCACAGGGCACCGCTTTGCTACTACATGCCCACTTGCTCAAGCTCTTTGGATTTGATCACGAAGCCCTCCAAAAGCTCAAGACTTGGTTCGACCTTGAACCTTCCTACAATCCTTCGTGGAATGTAGACCCCTTTATTCTTCAAGAATTTCCTCTTCAACCGATTGAAGTTATCTTTCCTTCACAGTGAGTGTTGGATGGATGTTCTTCGTAATGTAGGCTTGAGGATTGAGCGTTTAATAACTTGAGAATATTTCAGGTTACAAAATGTTTCTTTCTTGCTTGTATTCAATTCTCGATGGTCAAGGTAACCTTCGTATATTTTCTCGTAGTTATTCCTCACCTTTTATAGTGAGCTTTTCAAAATCAGCCCGTTGAAGAGATAGACTTATTTTTGAAAGTCACTTGTGGTCATTGGCTTGTCTTGTTGCGATGCCTTGAATTGCCATTTCCTCGTATGAATTGTTCTTCACTTTTTCGTAGTTTTGACACGGTGTAGTGCTTCCCATTGGTTTATTCATTTTGCACGCTTCGATCGAGCACTTCGAGAAAGGTAGCATGGAGATATTACTTGTTTAAGTAATTCTCTTGATTTCTCGCGTGCAACGGATCTTTTTCAGATTATCTCGACTGACCGCATTTTCTTGCTTTCCCCAGGTGACTTAGAGTCGCCTTCCAATCATTGATGACTCTTCACACTTCAACTTGAGACTTAGCTTTTCTTGAGTTGACTTGACTTATACTCCACTCACCGCATCTCGCTTGCTCCTTCAATCGAGTTCCCGTCTTCTCTTCTTTGCCATACTCACTGCCTTGCAATGAGTCTTCCTTCTAGTCTTGATTGTCTTCTTGCATGTTTGGGCATAGCCGACTTAACTCACTTGACCAGCCCTATTTATTACAATGCGCAGTTTACAACAAAGAATGGGGTGCCAACTTCCTATTCTAAGTTTTACATGGCATTCATCAAAATCTAAACAATAAATTTCCCAACAATTTCTCCCTTTTGATGATGCCAAAACTTAAAACATTCAAAATGTAAATAGCAAATACAGATAGTGCATTCACATAGAATGTATGCGTAGAATCAATCCTTTTATTGATCATAACATTCTTGTTCTTTTACACAATCACATACAAGGTGTATCGAGCAAACATTTGTCTACACAAAAAGATAGAGAATTTACGACTTTATTGCGGAAGACTTACATATTATGTATTTACATAGTAAAATACATGAAGGGGTGGATAAAGAACACTTCATCTCCTTCGCCGCTCCTTCTTTCTTTCATCTTTTTCGATTCTGTCATCTTCTCGGTCTTCTTCTCTTTTTCTCATCTTCACCGCCTTCTTCTTCTTTTCATATGCCTTCCGGCAAACTTCATCTCTTCTTAAACTCTCTTGTCTTTCCTCCCATAGCCGAGTTTGTCTCTTATTTTCTTCTTCTATTCTTTTCGCATACTCAACATTGCTTTTGGCCACTTGCGATTGGCTACTTGGTCAAGACCAGACCAAGAGATCCCTCCTTTCTTGCCTGGATCTATGTACTCAATGTTTTTGGGTAGAGGCCTGTCCAAACCTCTTCCTCCACCACTCGCTTCTTCCTCTTCCTCCGGGCGTGTATTGTACGGGGTCTTCTTCTTTCCAAAAGTGACCAAAGCAGAGTGATCGCCGAGTCTGCCGCTCGTCGCCTTCTTCTTCACATAGCGTGAGACCCTTTTCCCAAGATAAGTCCCAAGCTTGAGCCATGGACATGTTTGCAAAGTATCCTTCGATGCGAGCGTTTTAAATTCATCAACCGATCTTGCTCGCCCGCATCCGAGATGGCATAAGTGTCTCTCGCTTCACCGGAATGCCTCCATGTTGTTTCAAGATATTCATAACTCGGGCATCCATCCTTCCTTCCACTTCATCCATCCCCGCTTCAATTGTCTTTCTTTCACCATAGATATAGCAGTGTTGGAGTGGCAGAGTCATCGGAGTTTGTCACGATAATATCACCGTGACAAGACCTTGTTGGGGTTTGTGCAATCATTAAGGTCACATCTCTCGATTCTTCCCCTCAACAGACTTTCCTTTCTTTTTCCTTGTATCTTCCTCACTGCCTTTCCTTCACAAATTCTTTCCTCCTTTTCACCTTCGGATCTCTTTAATTTAAAGTATTCCTCTTCCCCCTTTGGCATCATCAAAGGAGAGAGGAACCCCCGAAATATATCGCAAAGCGGAAGTCGAGCTCACGATAGTCGAGTTCTCGCCGAGTCCGTGCGCGGAGTATGCGGCACGAAATTCGAGCGAGTAGCGTTGACTCTCACGAATTAGCTTCATCTCAAATGGCATGAGAAGGCTGAATTTTCTATCCATGTTTTCTTCCATACGCTGGAGATCACTCTTATTTTGCTCACGCAATGCCTTTATCTCAAGAAAGTGAGCTTCGTGCATGTGCTCAATGTGTTCTCTCAATTTCGTTTTGCATCGCATTCTCGCTCTCCCATACCAAAGAGCCTTGTTGAACAATGTTCAAATATCTAGCTTGTTCCACACGCATTGTTTTCTTTTGCCACCATTCCCTCGATTCTCGATCAAGTTATGCCTCTCTCAAGTCGCCGGTAAGGTTGGCATCTCTGTTATCCATCCTCATGTCCATAGAGGCCTGGTGCCTCTCCATCCGCTCAATTTCAAGAAATAATGCTTTGAACACCTCCCGAACTTCGGTTGTTTCTTTGTTGTAGCCGACGCCATGCAACGCCAAAGTCATAGTCACCGGAATGATGGTGTCGGATGGAAGGATAGGGTCTGGTGCGTGGAAGCAGCCGAGATCGTTCTTCGACTCGTCGGGAGGTCGTACTCTAGAGAGAAAGGAAATGATTCTACAAAGGAATCATCACGCCAATCGGGATTTGTTCAATGATGAAAGGTGTGCGTGAAGTTCCTTTTGAGTCGAACCCATCTGCAGCTTGGGAGCCTCGCGCAGTGGACTCTATTTCACTGGGTCTTTTGTGAAGTGGACCCGACTTGCTGAGCCTCACTCCTCAACAACTTCGGTCTCAAATGGTTTCTCCAATTGAGTGGACCGGTCCTCGGCCTTATCGTGCGTCATCGGACGATGATGAGATTTCCATTGGTGGCTCACCATCAAAATTGAAAGTTTGAAGAGTAGTCTTGAGATCGACTTGCTCGTGCTTGGAACATCCTCACCGAGTCTTTTGGATATATCATGGGGATGACTCAGCCTTCTTCATCGCTTTCCGATCACAGAAAAGTTACATCGAGATTATCCCGAGAATCATGAAACGCACTTATCTCCTTTTCGGATGGATCAATGATAGCAGGAGGATGTTCTCTACTTCACCTTTTTACCCCCGGAAGTCTCAACCTCCCGTTGGCCTTCATTACCTCCTCGCAGCCTCAACGGCAATGAGGCTTGACCTCCCTTTCGACGGCTGTCACTGCCTTAGGGTCTTTCGTGGTGGCATCCATTGGAGTCTCAACTCCATGGATTGCACTTTCATCGCCTGTGTTAACTCCCGTGGCTGTTCCGTCCCCCGTGCCTCGACCGCATCGCCGTCATTAGCCTTCGTGAGCGCTTGGCACCTCAAAATTGAGACAGTCTCAATCGTCCGAGCTTCGTTGATGGCAACTTGTCAGTGTGTATTTTGTGGTTGTACCTTCTCCACTTCGCCTCCTAAATTCATTCTCGAGTCATCCGTAGCATCCTCCAACCTTGCTACAAAATGAGGGAGGGGTTCCCACCGGGCGCACCACCGAGTGAGTGACTTGGAATGGGGTCACTCGTCTCCAAACTCCCTGTTTCTTTACCGAGTGTTCACCGGCTGGGGTGGGTAAGACACCTTCATTAGGGGTTGGCTCGACCGGGTCCCCACTAACCCGCTTTCATCGCCATTCCTTAAATCCTTCTTCCGAGTGAGTCAGGAAGTGGTGGCAAAGAACAACGGTGGCGATTTGTCGCACTACTCCCATTGATCAATTTCGGCTTTGTTTTGGAGGACTCTCCTGTCCCTCCATCATGCTCTTCTCATGAAGAATTCTCGATTCATGCATTGCTTGGTCCGATTTGCAACTCTTCTCGTGGGCAAAGGCGGTCCGTGATCCTCATCATCGCCTGAGAAGACATCAATGAGATGATGTGTGTGTTCTGTGGTGCGGTGATAGGGGAGGCCGGCCTTCTCACGTGCTTCTCTTTTCCTTCCCTGTCTCTCCTTCTCTTTGTCTTTGAAGATCTCGCAAGATATCTCATGCGCTTTTCTTCATCCAATGCTTGACCACAAAGGTCACTCCAAGAAAGTTCATCAGCTTCCTCTTCTTCTTCGATAAACTCAGGCCGTTGGAACTGCTCCTTGATCGACTCAATTTCCACTTCCTCCACTCACGCAGACGATTTTGGATGTCCGGGTAAGGTGGGGATAGGATCATCACATCACTATCATCTCTATCGCCTTCTTCTTGTGTCTCACCGTGCGAAACTACGATTGTGTCTTCGATTTGCCTCGATGATCGCCTTCAAAGAGACTTAGTTGTTTCATCTATAATATCCGAGACTCTACTTCTCCAAAGGCAGCCTCCTGATCTGCTCCAAATGAGTGGCCGACTAACCGGCTTTCTCAAGCTCTGAGTGCTTGATGATTCTTCTTCGTCTCCTAGTTTGTACCGTAGGGGGACTTCTCGGTTCGTAGAGAGTTTCTTCGAGTCTCAAGGCGGCGCGGGGCGTGTGTTTTCTTCCGAGGAGCCGGTCGTCTTGCTTATCGCTTCTCCTCTTTTTGACGATCGGAGAAGGTAGTTGAGAGTCCTTCTCGATCCGCTTTGCCGGGCAGAGACACGGCCGGGCGGGGCAGTGACTCCTACTGGGCAGGGGCAGGAGCAGTTTGTTTTTCTTTGCCGCAGAGCAGTTAGCCTTCTTAGCGACTCCAGGGGCAAAGCAGCTTCTCTTAGCGGCCGCAAGGGCAAATTTTCTTCTTTGGTGGAGAGGAACAATTGTATCTTCAGTGGTCACCGATTCCCCCTCACTCGTGTCGCCTCTCTTGGCGTAGGCTCTCTTCTCGCGCGCTGAGAGGTTTGATCTCGAACATCCTCTTGTTTACATGGAATGCCTTTCCATGTCTAAGAGGACTCCTTTCACCTCCATCACCGGCCAAATCACTGTGCCATATCCTAGGGATCTTCCAAATGCACCATCTTCCTTGAAGGATTTGTTCCTACATTCTCGCAGTAGTCTGCTTGTAGACAAACTCAAATTTTAGTTTAGTTTCCTTTCTTCAATGATCGCAACCATTACGATCAACTTTGCTTTTGACATTGGTCAAAGCCGCCAAATTTGATGTCTATGCATTTGGCAACTATGTCCAACAATTTGTGGTAGTCCTCCTTCAAAGCCTCTTGTTTGATGTGTAAACTATTTTATCAAAGATAGTCGGGCTTGGCTACTTCCTTCCAAGCAAAGAACCAGGTTTACATCACCTTCGTTGATTTCTCGATGCTCCTTCCGCTCGGTAGTGAGCAAGTGTTCACCAAATCCTCGCGAGAGATGGTGAACTTCTTTCCGTGAAATGATGACTTTATCCCTTCATCGTGAATCTCGGCGTTCACGTAGAACGTGCGACCTCTTCCACATAGGCCATCGAGAACTCCATCGTCGAAATGGTTTCACTTCTGGATGTTTCGAGCTTTTCAACGATTTTCTTTATGAGGGTGTCATCGACCCCTGTTTTGACCATGCTCTCAAATCCACTGGTCGACCCTGTGGGATTTGCTTTCCTAGCTTGACAAAATCATAGGTTGATGCCATTTTTTAGGATTTCACCGAAAAGAAATTTAGAAATTTGATTTGAATACTAAGAGGGTTTTGAGAGAGTTTTGCTTTTGTTTCTGAGATATAAATGAACCGTTTTGGTGATATGTGAGAGAAAACAGACGAAAATGGGTTAAGTATGGTTTCTGAAAGGACGTGTGGGTGGTTTTTGAAATGTGATCGAAATCAACGGCTTAGATTTTGCACGCCGATTAGCATTTAATGTCTCGAATTTAATGTGGCAGCATTTATATCCAATCATAAGCTTGGTATGCAGCTTTTTGTCTGTACACATCATCATTATGCTGACGTCATTCTTAAAAACATTCCCGCTTAGTAAAAACGATCACGTTTTTGTCACTTTGCTCATAAGTGACTCGAAATTATCCCTTAGCCGATTTAACTCTTCCGTCATGGTTCTCTCAAATGACTCAATTGTCGCTAATTCGGTATAGTCAGTCTCTCCGACATGGTCGATTTATTTAGGCGATTTTGAGAATTCAAATCCTTTTTCTCTTTTTGTGTTCCATTTCTTTTCTCCGAGTCTTCTCGAGTGTCACACACCGATTAACCCTAACTCATGCTTGAGTTCTTCAAATCTTGACTCACATAATGGTTTTGTGAATATGTCGCCTAACTATTTATCGGTTGAGATATATTCCAATATGATGTCCTTCTTTTCAACATGATCTCTTATGAAGTGATATCCGATATCGATATGCTTTGTTCTTGAGTGCAACACAGATTCCGAGTGATTGCAATTGCACTTGTGTTATCACACATGATTGGAATTTCCTTTTCTTCAACTTCATAGTCTCTCACCATTGCCTCATCCATAGGACTTGGGCACAACAAATGCCCGCAGCCTATGTATTCCGCTTCACCAGAGGTGGCTATTGAATTTTGCTTCTTGCTAAACCAGAAATCAGCTGTTTCCAAGCATTTGACATGTGCCTCGAGGTGCTTTTCCTATCAACTCGCATCCAAAGATAGTCGTAGTCCAATAGCCAATTAGCTTGAATCCACCTTCCTTTGATACCATAAGCCAACTTCTTGCTTCCTTTCAAGTATCTCAAGATTCTCTTAGCTATCACATGTGACTCTCTTTTGGGGCAGATTGAAATCTTGCACATACACCTACAAAAAAGGTGATGTCCGCTCATGGCGTGAGATAGAGCAATGATCCAATAAGTGCTCTATATCTTGTTTGATCTACAAGCTTGCCATCCGCATCCATGTCCATTTTGATCGATGTATTCATTGGTATTTTCACGTAAGACTTCTCCTCCATACCAAATTTCTTAATTAGATCTCCGGTGTATTTTATTTGACTTATGAAGGTTCCATCCTTCATTGTTTCACTTGGAGTCCAAGGAAGAATGTCGCTCTCCCATCATGCTCATTTCAAATTTGCTTTGCATGAGGTTTGAAATTTTTTCACATAGCTCTTTGTTTGTGGATCCAAAAATGATGTCATCCACATATATTTGAACAAGCAAGATACTCTTCTTGTCTTGAATTCTGAAAAGTGTTCTATCTACTTTTCCTTTTGTGAATCCATTCTCGCTTAGGAATTGTGACAAAGTATCATACCATGCTTTCGGGTGCCTGTTTCAATCCATACGAGCTTTCTTGAGTTTGTATACCTTATCTCCAAGAGTCTTCTCGCTCAAATCCTGGAGGTTGTTCAACATACACTTCTTCTTCCAATAAACCATTTAGGAATGCACTTTTTACATCCATCTCGATATACAATGAAATTCTTGTGAGTCGCATAGGCAAGAAACATCCTTATAGCTTCCAATCTTGCTACAGAGCAAATGTTTCATCAAAATCTATTCCTTCTTCTTGGCAATATCCTTTGGCTACTAGTCTTGCTTTGTTTCTTACCACAGAGCCCTCCTCGTTCATCTTGTTTCGGACACCCATTTAGTACCAATAACATTTTGATGGGTGGGTCTTTGAACTAATTCCCATACTTTATTTCTTTCAAACTCGATTCACTCTTCTTGCATAGCTTGAATCCAATGTGTGTCATCCAATGCTTGTAACACATCTTTAGGCTCTATTTGTGAGATAAAGCATGTGAACATAGCTTCTTGTTGAGTTCTGATCTTGTTTTGACACCTTCTCTTATATCTCCAATGACAAGTTCTAGTGGATGGTCTTTCACCATCTCACATCAAAGTTGAAGTAAGTTAGCCGGATTCATCGTCTAGCAGTTTGTGTTGCTTTGATCAGCTCTCTCGCAATCACTTAGCCGCAAATTTTCCAAAGATTTTATGAGACTCGGCTATCTCATCTTCATCCGAGTTTATAATTCCATCTTCACTTGAAAGATAGGACTCTTCTCAGTATGGTTGGATGATTCAAACTTTATCACCGACTCTTCAATGTCTTCTCCATTTACATTTGGCTCATCAAATACCACATGAATGGATTCTTCCGCAACCATAGTCTTTTTGTTGAGTACTTTGTAGGCTTTGCTTTCACCGAGTATCCCAAGAAGATACCTTCATCGCCTTTAGCATCGAAAGCCTTTAGATTGTCTTTGCCATTGTTATGGATGAAGCATTTACATCCAAATATTCTAAAATATGCAACATTTGGTTTTCTCCCGTCCAAATCTCATAGGGAGTCTTTGTCACCGTCTGTTTATCATACATCCTGTTTTGAGTGTAGCAAGTCGTGTTAATTGCTTTAGCCCAAAATCTTTTTGGTAACCCCGTCTACCTAACATGGTCCTTGTTGCTTCTTTGAGAGTTCTATTCCTTCTTTCTCGCAACTCCATTCTCATTGTGGAGTCCTTGCTGCAGATAATTCATGACCAATGCCATTTTCAATACAATATTGAGTTATTATACCATTGACAAACCTCGGTTCCTCCTCGTCTGATCTAATTTTGATAATGGTTTGGCTTTTCTCATTTTGAATCCTCTTCATCACCGTGGTAGTTTCTCAGAGAGTTTCTTTCTTCTTACACATGAATATTGTCCATGTATATCTTGAGTAGTCATCTACTACCACCAAGGTGTATTTCTTTCCACTTATGCTAGCCGGTTCCACTGGGCCAAATAGATCCATATGTAGCAAATGTAATATTCTTGTTGAAGATGGGCGTGTCTTTTCTTTGAATGATGATTTGATCTGCTTTTCCCTTCGACACGCGTCACATATACTCTCCTTCTTGTATACTGAGTCCGGAAGTCCTTCACAAGATTACTTCGGCAAGCTTGTTAATCGTTTTGAAATTCAGGTGACTCGGCTTTTTTGTGCCACGTGCCAACTTGATTCACCATTGTGCTTTTGCTAATAAACAGTGTAGCGGTTGACCAATCTACTACATACATGTTCTTTTGTCTCGCATCCTTGCAACACAACTTCATTCGATTCAAAGATCCTTGATTTGGCATATACCCATGTTAAATCCAACATTATAGGCCTTGTCACAGAGTTGACTGATGCTTAGCGAGTTGAAGTTGAGTCCTTTAACATATGCAACATCTGTGATTTCTAATCCGCTTCCTCTTGATGGATCCAATGCCTCTTATTTCACCTGAGCTTCATTTCCTCCAAATATGACTTTTGCTCCTTTAACTTCCTTGAATTTTGACAGATTTTTCTTGTTTCCTCGTCATATGTCCGGAATGTACCCACTATCCATGTACCAGGTTCCTTGCACTCATTCCTTGAACCTCCGCAATCAAGGAAATTAAGTTTTAGGTACCCATACTTGTCTCCTGGTCCCGAGGGGTTAGAATTGTAAGATGATCCAACCAACTTATAGCCAAATGATTTGACTCTAAGGGGTTGCCATCTATCGTGCCATAATCATAATTAATCTTGGCGAATTGCTTGGGGATTCTAGGTTCATACATCTGTCTCTTTTGTATGTATGCCTCGTATATGTGTTTTAGCAATCGCCTTTGGGGGTAATTGTGGTGTCTCCGAGTGAAGTGCCTAGGTGCATATGTGTGCTTTGATAAAAGCTCTTATACTTTTGGAATGACCTTTGGCTTTGAGTTCTAGGCCTTTGCCATTTGGGCTTATATTCCATAAGTCTATCTTTGATAGTTCACATCATTCCAATCACTTGGCTTGGATATTTTCTACCATTCCCATCATATGTATTTCTTTTATAGATTTTCCTGGGGTTTTGGTAGCTCTGTTTCTTCTTTACGAGTATTTTCTGTTTGGAGTTTGCTTTGAGAACTCGATTGAATCTCTTCTCACTGTCCTTTCAGCCGCACTCAACTCGGGCATTTTCCTTTTCCTTTATAACCAAGGCCAGCTTGCTTGTAATTGTGCTTTGGAGTGAATGTGTGTGCACCATTTGGAGTTTTGATTTTTTAGACTCTTCATTGCTTGAAGATTCTTTTTCCAAAATTACTTTTGAAGTTTGACATAGCACAGAGGAATTAAAAAATCCTAAGCCTGTCTTGTCTCCACATTCTCTTTGACTCATAATAAGATCATCCAATGATTTAGATGCCTTAGTGAATGAGGCAATAACATTTTTGAGGCCATTCTCCCTCTTTTCTATGGCAGCTATTTCTGCTATTAGCTTGGCATTTTTAGCCTTTAAACTTTTATTCTCATCACCTATTTGACCTAGAGTACTCACCTTCTTAGTCAGCTGTGAGTTTTGGCTCTTGAGTAGGTTGTTTTCCTCATTTAGTAGTGTGTGTGAGGATTTAATGTGTTCAAAATCTTTCATCATTTTGCCTAATGAATCATAAAGATCAGTGGGTGATGAAGTGTATGTGTCACGATCACTATCACTAGAATCGAGTTCGATGAGTTAGAGTGTACCTCATCTTCTTGGTCAGGTTGATCTTGTTCCTTGGCCATCAAACGATCGGGCTTCTTCTTCGAGTCACTTGAGTAGTCAACTTCATCGCTTCTCTCTCTCAATCACCGTCTCTCTTGACTTGGCCGCCTCCGAGCTCTGCGCAGCCAACATTGCCTTTTTCTTTTCTTGTCTTCTTTCTCTCAAGACCTTTCTTTCTTCTTCATTCCCGTATTTGTTGACTACGGGATATGGGCAATCAATGGCGTAGTGACCTGGTTGCCTACTACCCAAAGATAGATATTCAACCTTTTGATCACTCTTTTCCATTCTTGATTGTCACCTTAGATATTCACTTTTTGATGATCTGTCCTCTTGGTTGGCCTATCTTCCCTTGACTTGGAGGGAGCCGAGTGTCTTCTCGGAGGTTTCGCCCTTGCTCTTTGTAGTTCTTATTGAAGAACTTGTTGAACCTTTTAACCATCGTGGCTATTTCTTCCGGATCAATGACTTCTTTGACCTCGCTCTCTTTCCATCCTTAACAATTAGAGCACTTGCTTTTGGGTACAAATTGCCTCTTCCTCGATCTTTTCTTCTCACTCAAATTCGTAGGCTTTGAGATCCGAGAATAGTTCATGGTTGGAGGTCTTCGATAGGTCCATGGAATGTCTCGGTGCCATGACCTTCATTTCCCATTGAAGGAGACTTTTTAGGATCTTCATACACATTTCCTTCTGTGTATATTCCTTTCCAAGCGCAGATAGCTCGTTGGTGATTTCTATGAACCGAGCATCCAGTTGATCCAGGTTTTCTCCTGCGATCATTTTGAAATTCTCAAATTTTTGTACAACTACTGATAATTTATTTTCCCTGATTTTCTCTGAGCCTTCACAAATCAATGTTAGCTTGTCCCAGATTTCTTTAGCCGTTTTGCATGATTTGACTTTATTGAACATGGCTTTGTCCAAGATTTTGTAAAGGATGTCCTCGGCTACATTGTCCAGGTTGTATCTTTTTCTCGTCATCATTTGTCCATTCGGTTCTTGGTTTTCAACCATAGCCGGTCTAGGGAAACATCCTCTTCACCTTCACCAGCAGCTCTTCTTCTTACAAATGTTCACTTTTAAGATTTGCGGTGGCCCATCCTCTATCACTATCCACATCTCATCATGT
Organism: Rehmannia glutinosa; assembly: GCA_016081115.2. Taxonomy (NCBI): domain Eukaryota; kingdom Viridiplantae; phylum Streptophyta; class Magnoliopsida; order Lamiales; family Orobanchaceae; genus Rehmannia; species Rehmannia glutinosa. The sequence goes on along the minus strand of CM071929.1, from coordinate 40,723,588 downwards.
AATCTTTGATAGATGAGCCTCGCATACGAATTTTCCAATCATCAAATTCTTCAATTGTGAACATAGGGATGCGTGTCAAATTTGCTTCCATGATAATAAATTTTAATGATAAAAAGAGTTTTGAAAGTTTAAGTACTAAAGCGAGACTTTGAAAAATTTGGAGATCTAGTTCAAGAACTCACGGAAGGCTCAATGAACCAACCGCTCTAATACCACTTGTAGGTCCCAAGGGTGTGAGTGTAAGGTTTAGAAGGGGGTTGAATAAACCTTACCAAATTTTCGATTTAGTCCTTTTAAAAGTTCGAGTTGATACTACACAACCAGTGTCTGGTGGACAACCAATTTAGTTAATCAAGAGTTAGTCACTCAACGACTGATCGAGCCGTTGATAGAATAACTCACCGTTAAAACTAAATTAGCTCAACCGTGGTTTGTTTTCAAATGAAGACTTAACACCCTTAAGTTTGGTTTAGTAGAGATTTAAAGCTTGATTTAGTACTTAGAAATTATCAAGTAGATAGCTAATTTATCAGAAAGTTAAGCAAATAAGATGCAGAATTTAAAGTCTTTGAAATGTAAATGACACGATAAGTTTTTATAGAGGTTCAAGATGGGGTAATTCTTCTTCTCTCTCTCTTCTCCAACTCCTGGAGGAATCCACTAGGTATTGATCAAGATACAAAGTGGTAGTAATGTCCGGATACAAGTCTTGATCACACAAAACTGACTTGATTTTGGGACTCGATCCGGAGACGCCTTGATCACTCTCCGTGGCTTCTCGTGCGACTCGAAACTTCTTCACAGGGCGTGCCTTTTGCTACTACAGCCCACTTGCTCAAGCTCTTTGGATTTGATCACGAAGCCCTCCAAAAGCTCAAGACTTGGTTCGACCTTGAACCTTCCTACAATCCTTCGTGGAATGTAGACCCCTTTATTCTTCAATAATTTCTCTTCAACTCCATTGAAGTTATCTTTCCTTCACAGTGAGTGTTGGATGGATGTTCTTCGTAATGTAGGCTTGAGGATTGAGCGTTTAATAACTTGAGAATATTTCAGGTTACAAAATGTTTCTTTCTTGCTTGTATTCAATTCTCAGATGGTCAAGGTAACCTTCGTATATTTTCTCAAAGTTATTCCTCAGCCTTTTATAGTGAGCTTTTCAAAAATTTGCCCGTTGAAGAGATAGGCTTATTTTTGAAAGTCACTTGTGATCGTTGGCTTGTCTTGTTACAAATCCTTGGAATTGCCATTTCCTCGTATGAATTGTTCTTGACTTTTTCGAGTTCGACACGGTGTAGTGCTTCCCATTGGTTTATTCCTTTTGCACGCTTCGGGACCGCACTTCGAGAAATGTAGCATGGAGATATTACTTGTTTAAGTAATTCTCTTAATTTACGTACAACGAATCTTTTTCATTATCTCGACTTGATCGCATTTTCTTGCTTTCCCCAGGTGACTTAGAGTCGCCTTCCAATCATTGGATGACTCTTCCGTCACTTCAACTTGAGACTTAGCTTTTCTTGAGTTGACTTGACCGATACTCCACTCACCGTTAGATAAATGTTTTTATCATGATTTTGATGATTTTGTTCAAATGAGTTTTTATACCAAAACAATGTCCCTAAATGTTGTCCCAACACTTCGATCGATCTAAAATGTTTTTACTATTTTTCGAGTATTTCTTGTAGTTAATATTTGATTTAAAATTGGACAACACTTTTGTTTCAGTTCTCGACCGTCGCCCTATAGGCAACCCGCACTGAGTTGAGTTTTGAAACAAAAATGGGACGTAAGAGAAAATGGGGAGAGCGACCGGTCGACCACTGTGGGCGACCGGGTGAGGGACGGCCGGCCGACCCTAGGCGGCCGTGACTGGGAGTGCCCTCTCAAGTGCGTACTTCTCTGTTTCGATTTTCTCTCAACCCCAATGGTCAAGACCAAGGGCGACTTGGCCGAACCCCCTTCGACCGGTCCCCCCGTGTAAAAATTCGCAATTCTTTTCAATCTTATCTCTGTGCGACCGGTCGAACCCCTGTTTTGACAAAGAAACTATCCGTTGCATTTTCGACATGACTTTTCCCTATTTTGTGGGATTGATTTCTAACAGCTATATTGATGATTTTAAATGGTTTCTTTTGCAAGAAATCACTCCCCGGAGGAGCCAATGTCCGAAATCAAGCCAAGACCTCTCCTATAAATAGAGGCTTCATTCAAGCAACAAGATACAACACTCCATACAAGCAAAGAGCAAACAAAGCAAACACTTTCATATATCTTGTTGTATTAGCCTTAGCACTTTCACTTGCACAAATTTGAGGTCTAGGCTTTCAATTCTTGATTACACTTGTACTCATATTGTATCAATCATTATTGAGTTGTAATCTTGATTTTGGTCATCATTCAACACAGACATCCTCGTGAGTATTCTTGTGGTAAGAATACACTTGGGTGATCTAGGTGATAGGTGTTTGAAGGTTGTGGTAATCTTCAAAGGTGTTGTAAAAGGATTGTGGTAATCCTCAAGGTGGTGTAAGAGGGTTGTGGTAATCCTCAAGGTGTTGTATTAATTTTTGGTAAATTAATAAAATCTTTTTTTCTTTTGAAATCCATCCCTGGATATCTTTGGGGTGGTAGAGATTAGGCCCTAGGTGGGTTGAACCTCTTTAAATTGACGTGTTGTTTTATTTCCGTATTTACATTCTCGTCTTTGTTTGATTATTCAAAAAAGAGGACAAAATCAGAAACCGAGATAATCTATTCACCCCCTCTAGATTATCGTAGCCACTTGGACTAACAAGTGGTATCGTGAGCCAAACTCTTTGGCTAGCTCGTTCGAGTAAAGAGGAAAGATCCATGGCTACAAATGACGCTTATCTCACCACCGGCGCCTCCACCAACAAGCCACCATTGTTCGACGCCAACAACTACGCATTTTGGAAAGACCGTATGGAGTGCTTTCTACAAGGGTGTGGGTTTGACATATGGAATGTGGTTATTGAAGGAGTTGATCAACCAACGAAAAAATGGAGGATGGCACCTCGGCTCCTAAACCTTTCAAGGAGTTCGATGAAAATGATAAGAAGGCTTTCTCTCTAAACGGTAAGGCCTTAAATATTTTGCATTGCTCACTTACCACCACCGAGTACAATCGCATACGAGGCATAAGGTCGGCACATGAGGTTTGGGAAAAATTGGAGACTATATATGAAGGGACAAAGAAGGTCAAGCAAGCTAGAAAGACCATGCTTGTTAAAGACTTTGAAAACTTTAACATGTATGATGGTGAAAGCATCTCCAAGATGGTGGAAAGGCTTAACAACATTGTCAATCCTCTTGTGGCCCTCGGTAAAGTCATCTCCGAAGAAGACAAAGTGACTAAGGTATTGAATGCTCTTCCCGGCTCATGGTCCGAAAAGGTGACGGCAATCACGGAAGCACAAAATCTTGAGACACTCAAGTTTGACGAGCTCATCGGGAACCTCCTCATCTATGAAGTCTATCTCAAGGAGAGGAAAAATACCAAACCAAACATCAATCAATCGGGTATGCAAAATATTCCTAAAGGTCTTGCTTCCTCTTCTAATAATGCATACTATGATAATGATGATGATGATGAGGAGACGGCCGCACTTGTTCGAAAATTTGCAAAATTTGTGAATAAAAATAAAGCAAGAAAACCAAGAGATAATGCTTGCTTTAAGTGCGGAAAACCCGGGCACTTCATAGCCGATTGCCCAAAACTCAATGAGGAAGAACAAAAGAAAAAGAAGCCTTTTCCGAAAAAGAAGGCTCTAAATGCGGATGTCAAAACTTGGGATGAGCTACTCGAGACATCCGACGAGGAAGGTGAAACCGAACATGGTCTTATGGCTATAGACGATGAAAATAATGAGGTACACTCTAACTCCTCTACCTCTTCCTTAGTTGATGAATTGCAATGTGATTTTGATGAGTTGCAAAATGAATTTCAAAAATTGATTGTTAAATACAAGAGTTTAAAGAAGGAGCATAAAGAGCTTAAAATAGAAAAGGATAAATTATTTACATCTTATGAGACTCTTGATCATGTTCATGCTATTACCCTTACTCAAATTCAAACTCTTGAAACCGAGAAACAAATGCTCACTAATGATATTGATAATTTGAAAAAGGATGTGCATCGTTTTAATTTAAGCACGGATAAGGTTACTAAAATTTTAGATGCACAAAAGAGGTGAGCATTCAAAACAAGGACTTGGTTACAAACCATTTCAAAAGTCTTTAAGAAAAATAACCAAGGTCCGACTTTCATACGTGCTTTAGTAGCTCTCATACTCCTACTTGTTTTTATTGTGGCAAAATTGGACATTATGCTAATAATTGCAAATTGAGAAATAGCTCTAGTTATGTTTGGAGACCCAAAGGTCTCAAAACTAACCCCCATGGACCCCAAAATTATAGGTACCTAAAAGAAATGCTTTTGTAGGTAATAGGGGCTATAACAACCATGGAGGATTCGAAATGGCTCGTGGACGGCGGATGTTCACGCCATATGACCAGGAGGAGAGAGCTTTTTACCAACATCAAGCTCCAAGAAGAGGGTATGGTCATGTTCGGCAATGGCAAAGGAAAAATTCTTGGAAATGGAGAAATTGGTAACTCTTCTTTCTCTCTTTGTAATGTTCTTTTAGTAGAAGGGCTTAAGTTTAATTTGATAAGTGTTAGCCAACTTTGTGATTCAAATTATGATGTTTCTTTTAATAAAGAAAAATGCCTTATTCTTAAAAATGGTAATATTATTTGTGAAGCAAATAGAAAAGGAAATCTTTACAAAATTTGTACTAGTGATTTGGTTAGTCAAAATGTTTCTTGTCTTGTCGCCAGATAATGATTTAACGAGTTTATGGCATAGGCGACTTTTACATGTTGGATACAAGAATTTGAAAAATATTTACAAAAACCAACATGTAAAAGGACTACCCAAATTGAATTTTGAAAATCTTGGCTTATGTGACACTTGTCAAAAGAACAAATTAGTTAAGAGTAGTTTTAAGCCCAAAAATGAAATTTCCACTACCAAACCCCTACAATTGCTTCACCTTGATTTGTATGGGGATATTGGTACGGCTAGTCTAAGTGGAAAACATTACACTTTCGTTATTGTCGATGATTTTTCTAGATACACTTGGGCTCTTTTTCTTGCAAATAAAAGCGATGCCGTTAATGAGTTTGTTAAGTTGTGTAGACGCATTGAGAATGAAAAAGAAGATACTATTAAAACTATTCAAGTGATCGAGGCGGAGAATTTGACGGTGAGTTTAGAGTCTTTTGTGAAACCAAGGGATATACACACAAATTTTCGGCTCCAAGACACCTCAACAAAATGGTGTAGCCGAAAGGAAGAATCGGACGCTACAAGAAATGAGTCGGTCCATGCTCAATGATTTTTCTCTTCCAAAATATTTTTGGGCCGGCCGTAAGTACCGCTTGCTATGTCATTAATCGAGTTTATATTCGTCCTAAAATGAATAAAACTCCATATGAGATTTGGAAAGGAAGAACTCCAAATATTAGTTATTTCAAAATATTTGGATGTAAGTGCTTTATTTTGAATACTAAGGATCAATTGGACAAACTTGATCCTAAGGCCGATGAAGGAATATTTATGGGGTATTCAACCAAGAGCAAAGCATATCGGGTTTACAACAAGACTAGCATGGTTGTTGAAGAATCTATTCATGTCAAATTTAATGAAGCCTCGGTGTTGAAAGAATACCCAATGACGATAGTGATGAAGAGGAAATTGTTGAACCTATTGTTCAAAGTGATGCTCATAATGATAAACCTTCTATTTCATATGATCAACCTTCAAGTTCAAATGTTCCTCAAGAAGATAGGGGTGATACTTCAATCTTCCCGTAGCATTGAAATTTAAGGAGATCACCCAAAAGATCTTATTATTGGTGATCCCCTTGATAAAGTAATGACTCGAAGGAATTTTGCCGAGAAAGCTCTTATATCTCAAAAAGAGCCTAAAAATGCTAAGGAAGCTATTGAGGATGAAGATTGGTTTTTGGAAATGCAAGAGGAGTTGAATCAATTTGAAAGAAATGATGTATGGGAATTAGTACCTTGTCCTCCATCTCAAACAATTATTGGTACAAAATGGGTATTCCTAACAAACTTGATGATCAAGGCAACATTGTTCGAAATAAGGCAAGGTTAGTAGCTCAAGGGTATTGTCAAGAAAAAGGTATTGACTATGATGAAACTTTTGCACCCGTAGACGTTTAGAAGCTATTCGTATTTTACTTGCCTATTCTTGTTTTAAAAATTTCAAACTTTACCAAATGGATGTTAAATCCGCTTTCTTAAATGGTATTATTCAAGAAGAAGTCTATGTAAAACAACCTCCGGGTTTGAAAATTTTTCTAGGCCTAATGATGTTTATAAACTTAAAAAGGCTTTGTATGGTTTAAAACAAGCACCCGTGCATGGTATGATAGACTTAGCTCTTTTCTTTTGCAAAATGGTTTTACAAGAGGTAAAGTTGATACTACACTCTTTGTTTTTGAAAAGGGGCAAGATTGTTTACTTGTGCAAATTTATGTTGATGATATTATCTTTGGTGCTACTAATGAATCTTTGTGCAAGAAATTCTCCAAGTTAATGCAAGGTGAATTCGAGATGAGTATGATGGGGAGCTAAACTTCTTCCTTGACTTCAAATTAAGCAATGCCAAGAAGGTATTTATATTTCGCAATCAAAGTATACAAAAGAACTTTTGAAGAAGTTCGGCATTGAAGAAGGAAGAACCGTCTCGACTCCTATGGCAACCAATGTCAAAATTGACAAAGATGAAAAAGGCAAGACGGTTGATGAATCCAAGTATCGAGGTATGATTGGTAGTTTACTTTATTTAACCGCTAGTAGACCGGACATTCTTCATGCCGTATGCCTATGTGCTCGTTTTCAAAGCAATCCAAAAGAATCTCATATGAGTGCCGTTAAACGGATTTTTCGATATTTGAAAGGCACTATTCAATATGGTTTATTTTATCCAAAGAATGAAAATTTTTCTCTTAAAGGTTATAGTGATTCGGACTATGCGGGTAATATTGATGATCGGAAAAGTACTTCCGATCATGTCAATTTTTAAGCGATTGCCTAGTTTCTTGGTTTTCAAAGAAGCAAAACTGTGTTTCTCTTTCAACGGCCGAAGCCGAATATATTTCCGCCGCATTTTGTTGTACTCAACTTCTTTGGATGAAACAAACCTTAGCGGATTACAAATGCTCTTTTGAAAACGTACCTATCTTTTGTGATAATATATCCGCTATAAATATTGCTCAAAACCCGGTTCATCATAACCGTACTAAACATATTGAGATTCGACATCATTTTCTAAGGGATTGTGTTTCAAAACGAAAAATTGAGATATCGTTTGTGCCATCTCAAGATCAATTAGCGGACATTTTTACAAAACCGCTAACTTCCGAGACTTTTGCGTCAATACGAGCTCGGTTAGGCATAATGCATATTGAATGAGGTCTACGTTTGCATTTTGCATGTTTTTAAAACTTAGGGGCGAAAAATCGGATTTTTGGTTGAAAATTCGGATTTTGAAAAATTTGACAGAACAAATTTGAAGAGGTTGAGGGCAACCTGTCGCCCTCAACGCCGACCGGTCGCCCTCAACCACGACCGGTCGCCCTAGGCTATTTTTGGTTTAAGTTCGTTCTGTCTTCAGCATTTGACAGTTTCACTTCTTTTTGCCATTTTTCGTCCCCTTTGCCAAAATGCACACAATTGTCACTCAAAATTGATTTTCATGCATTCAATTCATATCTTGGACCTTATATAGCATGTTTATCATCATCATTGCTCATCTTTTCCGATCAAAAGGTAAGAATTTTCCTTACTTTACTCAATTGGGTTGAACCCTTGAGTTTATGGCTTTATTGTATATTTCTTGATATTTTTTGCTTATGATCTTGATGAGATTAGTTATTATGTTGTGTTGTATGATGTTTGATGTGAATTGGTGATGAAATTTTTTGGCTTGGATCATTTACAAGGGCTATATACAACTCTTTTTATTTTTCACGCCCACAATGTGTTCGATGAAATGTTTCAATGAAAATTTCAACTTCTACATGATTCTCTCGCTTCCAAAAGTCTTCTATACTCATTGAGATCATGTTTTGGGAAATAAAACGAGCGTATGAACTCTTCATGATACATTTCTCCCATTTTCCTTGGTTTTCAAGCCTAAATTGCTCAATGGTTGATAAACCATTTCTTTGGCGCACTTTGATATACTTCTATGATGTTTCTATCATCCTAACATTCTTTTGATAATTCCAAAGGGGAGAAACAGAAATTGGCTCGTTAGCTCAAAGAAGCTAATAAAAGCTCATGATAGAAGCTACAAGCTATGGCTTATTAAGGCCATAAGTTGTGAAGAAAACTCACCCAATGATTATTTTATGAACTTGTTTGCATGGATAATAAGTATTTGTGACAGGGGGAGCTTCTAAGCTCATGGAGTTGTTGTTTATTTTGTAAAAGCTTGTGCTTCTAGCTTATGCAATATTTCTTCTTAATGTGCTTGTTGATAGGGGGAGCTTTTGTAAAATGTTTTTAAACGGATAGTTTACTCATAAACCGAAAAATTATTTTGTTTTTCGAAATCGTCCTCTTGAAAATTGTTTTGGTTTGTAATCATCAAAAAGGGGGAGTTTGTTAGATAAATGTTTTTATCATGATTTTGATGATTTTGTTCAAATGAGTTTTTATACCAAAACAATGTCCCTAAATGTTGTCCCAACACTTCCGATCGATCTAAAATGTTTTTACTATTTTTCGGAGTATTTCTTGTAGTTAATATTCGATTTAAAATTGGACAACACTTTTGTTTCAGTTCTCGACCGCCGCTCATAGGGCAACCCGTACTGAGTTGAGTTTTGAAACAAAAATGGGACGTAAGAGAAAATGGGGAGGGCGACCGGTCGACTGGGGCGACCGGTGAGGGGCGACCGGTCGACCCCTGGCGACCGCCGTGCACTGGAGTGCCCTCTCAAGTGCGAACTTCTCTGTTTCGATTTTCTCTCAACCCCAACCGGTCAAGACCAAGGGCGACGGCGAACCCCCTTCGATTTGGTCCCCGTGTAAAAAAATTCGCACTTCTTTTCAATCTTATCTCTGTGCGGCCAGGTCGAACCCCTGTTTTGACAAAGAAACTATCCGTTGCATTTTCGCATGACTTTTCCCTATTTTGTGGGATTGATTTCTAACACTATATTGATGATTTTAAATGGTTTCTTTTGCAGAAATCACTCCCCCGAGGAGGAGCCAATGTCCGAAATCAAGCCAAGACCTCTCCTATAAATAGAGGCTTCATTCAAGCAACAAGATACAACACTCCATACAAGCAAAGAGCAAACAAAGCAAACACTTTCATATATCTTGTTGTATTAGCCTTAGACTTTCACTTGCACAAATTTGAGGTCTAGGCTTTCAATTCTTGATTACACTTGTACTCATATTGTATCAATCATTATTGAGTTGTAATCTTGATTTTGGTCATCATTCAACACAAGACATCCTTGTGAGTATTCTTGTGGTAAGAATACACTTGGGTGATCTAGGTGATAGGTGTTTGAAGGTTGTGGTAATCTTCAAAGGTGTTGTAAAAGGATTGTGGTAATCCTCGAGGTGGTGTAAGAGGGTTGTGGTAATCCTCAAGGTGTTGTATTAATTTTTGCAAATTAATAAAATCTTTTTTTCTTTTGAAATCCATCCCTGATATCTTTGGGGTGGTAGAGGATTAGGCCCTAGGTGGGTTGAACCTCTTTAAATTGACGAGTGTTGTTTTATTTCCGTATTTACATTCTCGTCTTTGTTTGATTATTCAAAAAGAGGACAAAATCAGAAACCGAGATAATCTATTCACCCCCTCTAGATTATCGTAGCCACTTGGACTAACATCACCGCATCTCACCGCTCCTTCGCCGAGTTCCCGTCTTCTCTTCTTTGCCATACTCGGTTGTCTTGCAACGGAGTCTTCCTTCTAGTCTTGATTGTCTTCTTGCATGTTTGGGCATAGCCGACTTAACTCACTTTGACCACCCTATTTATTACAATGCGATTTTACAACAAAGAATGGGGTGCCAACTTCCTATTCTAAGTTTTACATGGCATTCATCAAAATCTAAACAATAAATTTACCAACAGTTGTTTTTTGACATCACAAAGGATATTAGTCAATAATACAGAATGTGTAAATTATATATACAGTTTTATGATAACATTCACACATTTTTAATAGTCTATACAAGCACGTTTTGATTTATAAGTATACAAACTTATTAATTTATTATGACAGACAAATCCTACCCGAACAACTTACAGATGTACATATACAACTGTTGTCTTATATATATATACAACAGTGAAATAAATATATACACGTTGTAATTGCTGATCAAACATGCAACGAATTTGGTAACAAATGTCCTATAAGCAGATAAGGCGTAAGTATGCATATCATAATGCTATATACACAAGACTTATATTCTAAACGGGTAAATTATCCGTATCTAAACATACAAATTATCTTGATTCGGATGCAACCTTCATACAAAGTGGGTAATATGCAAACATATAAAACTATATATACAATGTTTACAAAGTAAGTAAACAAGATGAACACACTAAACATACAAAGCAACTATAATACATAACTATATTTTTTCATACAAAGCAATAATTTAAACTTATACCCTAAATACGCAAATTATCCGTTATAAACATACAAACTACTAAGTGATATTCAACATTCATACAGGTGGGTAGTATGCAGACATATAACGACTATATATACAATGTTTACACACTAAATAGACAGAATTCATACACTAAACATACAATGCAACAAGAATACATGTATCTATTTTTGCATACAAAGCAAAATTATTCACTTATATTCTAAACGGGCAAATTATCTGTTCTGAACATTCAAACTATTAATTCAGCTGCAACCTACATACAACTGGGTAACATGCAATGATATAAAAATATATATATAATAGTGACACACTATTTATACGACATTAACACATTAAACATACAAAGCAAGAATAATAGAAGTTCATATAGTTTAGCCATCAGTTCCTGATTCACAGGCGTATGAATATTATAACTTCTATCACTCAGAAATTACCGGGAGGACATTCCTCAGTTGCGTTGTAATCAACACTTTTTTCCATTGTATAATTTTATCCAATCAAACGGATGATGATTCCTTGCCGATTGTTAGATATCCGTCAGTATACTATTTTTGTGGATGAATTGCGGACGAGTTTGGGTGACAATGGTGATTTGCGAGAGAGATTTTGATAATGGCGTTGTAATGTTGGCATTGAGAAGGGACGCATAGTTTTGATCGCATATGGTTATCTGCGTGATTTATGGGAACGTGATCAATAATGCATCACGTTCCTATAATGTAGGAGGAGGTTACAATTAATAATTTTCTGGATTCCAATTTTACCCTTACTATTGTATAGTTACTTTGGTAAACCTGTATAGATTGTAACGAATCTTGGCCATTGGTTTACTATTTGGATGGTCTAGATTCGGTCTTATGGACTAACCTAAGAGAGTGGTCTCACATGATCCTCTCCCTATATATATATATATATATTCTTGTAATGATGTTTAACTCATACCTACTCACAAAAAACAGAAATCTGATAGATTCATCTAAAATAGCATGACTAATTAGTTCAGTAATTTTCTCAAGATGAATTCAAAGTGATCATGTCATGATTTAATATTATAAAATTTAAAATCCTGCTCCCATAGCTGTAGTTTTTTAATAAATTGATTATATGCCTAGTGATCAAAGACGGTTCTTCTTTTTCCTCTTTTCTTTCTGGGTGTGTGGAAACAATTGAATCATCAATTATACTACGTACACCAATAGTGAATTATAAATTTTCTTAAATTTAATTAAGCTTAATATGTGAGTAGGACAATAAACATTGTAAAAAATTAAGATAAAATCATAGATTTCTGAAGATGGAATGGAATCGAAAATACCAAATAATTACCTTTGTGACATATTAAATTACCTTAAGTCCTTAATATTGATTATTTGCCAACAGATGTTATGCCAATTATGTGACAAAAGTATTCCAAAAGTATGAGGCCAAAAGCTACCACTAATTAATGTGCGATTATAATTTGAGAAGAATAAAGGCGAAGGAGTAGCTATATTATTATATATACGCCCATTTTTGTGCACATTCATGGAACTTCTTGCATCAACGTGAAAAATAAGTTGAGGAATATTGATGATAATTGATGCACCACTCAACTATATTATACTAGCTATATTCCATATCACTTTTAGCTTTAGCATATTAGCATTCACGTGACGTATTATTTACTTGAAAGAAAAGTTTAAGATAGTTTATACAAACTTTTTACTTACTTTTTTTTTTTCTCTTTCTCCACAGCGAATCCGTAATTAAATTAAGACCCATTAAGTTAAATTCATAGGACCAATGAATACATTCACATAGAAATACTTTCATTCTCTCCAATGATCCTATGGTCCAGTGTCCACATATGAGGTAATTCCTGGCCTCTTTTTGAGAGGTCAGGAGTTCGAGCTCCCGAAGTACAATGATGGAATAATTAAGTACTACTGATTTTATAATAGAGCTATCAAAATGAGTTCGGTCGATGGGCCGACCCAACCATCCCGGTAAAAATGCTTGCTGTCCTTCCTTATTAGAGGCTAGAAATAAACCGTCCTATTTGGTCCGGTCTATATTCGGCCCAATATTTTATGTGTATTTTCATTGATTGGGCTGAAAAATAGTGGTCCGATCATTATTTGGCTCGGCCCAACCGATTTTTCCCCTTGACATGATGAAATATGAATTTAGAAAACAATATAATATCATAAATTTAAGGACAACCTTATCATTTTTTGTTGGCACCACAGCTGTTAAGAAAATCATGAAGCATGCATGTTTGCTTAGATCATTGAGCACGGGACGGGGATTGATCCTCTCACCAAACTTACATTTAAGAAGTCATAACAAAATACCAAAAACATATATACGTAGAATATGCACTTTTAATGCCAAAAACTAATGCTCATGCGTACAATAAATAACTATTAATTAAGCGAACTTTAATGTCACGCATGAATTTGCTATGACAACCTGATCAAAAATAGTTTTTTTTTTTTTTTTTTGCGTGATAGTATGTATCTATATTGATAAGGGCAAAAGATTGTCTGGGCCGACCTGACCAGGCTTATGATATTGGGCCGACCTGGAAAGGCCCATACTCTTGGGCTGATCTGTTAAGCATTAAGCACTGGGCCGATCTGAGAAGGCTTACAGTATAGGGCTGATCTTCTAAGGCTTGTGAGTATGGGGCCGACCTACTAAGCTCATAGGTGGGAGGCCTATCATATTGGGCCGACCTATGAAGGCCCGAGTACGAGCGGTCGTAGGGATGTTTATCGGGCCGACCTGTGTAAGGTCCGTTGTATTAAACCGACCCGTCGAGCCCTGCACGGCTAAAGGCGACCTGTTGTTGACCCGTGGTATTCTATAAGGACTTTGGGGGTACAGTTCAGCTCGGCCCAAAAGATGTATGAGGCACTGGAGGATGCCTTGGAGAATTACAGGGGCTTTATATCAATACATTGGGCCGAGGTGTTTTGAAACAGTCGAGCTATGGTCTTACGGCGTAAAATTAGGGTTTTTAAGAGATCCGATCCTAATCTAATGATGACTCTGACACCAAATCGTAACGGAATCCCGGATTTTATGGAAACCCTAATCCTAGCTAAGGTATAAAAGGCCCAAGCCCAGGTTCATTCTAACCTAATCTCATATTTTTACTGTTACATTGCTTTTTTCTCTCTCTAGCCTTTGTTTCCCTTCAAAGACACCGACTTAAGCATCGGAGAGGAGTGCGAGCCCCCCCGCCCCCTTTTGTAGGTTTCACGGTGGACTTCGTCTTGGAAGGTGATCGGCGAAGAGAGGTCGTTTTTGGGAGCAACCAAGTGGCGCCGTCGGTGGTCCCTCCTCCTGTGGTCCCTCCGGAGTTGGGAGAGAGAGGTCGGCGGCCAGCTATGGCGGAAGATGTGCATTCATCAAGGGCGGAACATGTATCCACCGAGGACCAGGATTGGTCGTGAACGGATGGATGACCTTCATCGTGAGGTGCGAGATATTCGTCGGAGAGTGGCCGAGTACCGGAGCGGGCGAGCCGATTCGGGTGAGGGGAACACCCTTCTCGAAGAGGTGATGGCAGATGAGCTCCCACCTCATACCGAGCTCGAGCTTTGAATATGATGGTACCACGCATCCGTTGGACCATCTTTGCCGCTTTGAGAATCTTTGCTTTGCTACACAAAGTCACGGATGGCGTGATGTGTAGAGTTTTTCCTACCACTTTGACGAATTGGCTCAAGAATGGTTTAGCCAGACTAGCCCCTGGCTCCATTCGAAATTTTGATGACTTGGCTCGGCTTTCCTTAATCAGTTCACGAGTTGTCGTAAGTACCAAAAAGGCGCCCACTTCGACTGTTTAGCATCAAACAGAGAGAATGGGAGGACTTCTGAGCTATATTCGAGGGTTTACCGCGGCAAAGTTGGAGGTGCCACGGCCCGTCCGAAATTTTGGCCAATGCCCTAGCTCGGGGCCGAAGGATGGGGAGTTCTTTGAATCATTAGTAATAGAGCTCGCTAAGACATTCGACGAGTATTAGCTCGGCGAAGAAATATATTAACCTGGAAGAGAGGCGAGAAAAATGAAGAGAGAGGAAGGAGAGAAGAGAAGAGACGAGGAGGGAGGATCGGGAGGACAAGGGACCTCGGAAGGCTTGAGTCCGAGGCAATGGGAGGAAGGCGCCGAGGTTTGAGAAGTATACGCCTTTGGGCCCCCTCGGGCGAGGTGCTTGTAGCTATTGAGAGGCATCCCGACTTGAGGTGGCCAAAAGCGCACGCAGAAGCACCAGTAAAGGCGAAATATAAGGAATTTTGTAGATTTCACAATGAGTATGGGCACACAACAGATCGGTGCACACACCTGAGGGACGAGATCGAGCGGCTCATTCAAGCAGGTCACCTTAAGGAATTTGTGTACATCGACAAAAAGGAGAAAAAAAGGGAGTATAAGAGGGATAACCGGGGATATCATCAACCTCGGCGGGAGCCGGAGCGTAGGGGGAGGAAAGGGAGGAGCTACCTCCACCTCCGCCCCCACCTCGGCGAGAGGTCATCCAGATGATTGTTGGAGGGCCGGCGGAAGGAGATTCGAGGCGAGCTCAGAAAAATTATGTGAGAGCAGCAGCACTAGATCGGGTGCAAGGGCAGTTGAAGGTGGAATAGGTCGGGTCGGGGCCGAGTATCCAATTTGGACCAGAGGATTGCAAGGGTATCGTGACACCTCACAGCGATGCTCTTGTGATCACAGCGACGATCTCCAATTATGATGTGCAACGGGTATTTGTGGATACATGGAGCTCAGCAGATATCTTATTCTATGATTGCTATAAGAAGATGGACCTCCAGGTCGGCTTGGAGGCGGTGGACACGGCGTTGGTCGGATTCGCTGGAGGAATGATTCAACCAATAGGTATGATTACTTTACCTATCTCTTTGGGTAAGGAGCCTAATCGTAAGACTAGAATGGTTCGATTTTTGATAGTTGATGCACCGTCCTCCTATAATGTCATGTTGGGTAGACCGGCACTAAATGCTTTCCAAGCTGTGGTGTCGGTATACCATCTGAAAATGAAGTTTCCTGTGGGATAGAAAGTAGGTGAGGTCGGTGGTGATCGAGATATGGCTAGAAAGTTGTATGTAGAAAGTATTCGGGCGTAGAAAAGGAGTGCTTTTGATGATGATAGAAACAGAGTCAAGTTGATTAGGTTGGACGAGCCGGTGGAGCACGTCCAACCTAATGAGGAAATGATGGTGGTCGAGATGGTGCCAGGTGACCCTGATAAGGTCACCAAGGTCGGGAAGGAGTTGCCTGAGGAATTGAGGGATGAGCTGGTAGAGTTTCTAAGGAGTAATGTGGATGTATTTGCCTGGACAGCAGAAGACTTGGTGGGGATTGATCCAAGCATTGTTGAACATATGTTTAATGTTAATCCGTCATATAAGCCAGTGAAACAAAAGAAAAGGAATTTCGGCCCTAAGAAGGATGCCATAATTCGGGCGGAGGTGCAAAGGTTGTTGAAAGCGGGGCACATCAAAGAAATCCAGTTTCCGGAATGGCTATCTAATGCAGTATTGGTTCCAAAAACAGAGGATGATTGCGCATGTGTGTAGACTTTAGGGATTTAAATCGTGCTTGCCCTAAGGATTACTATCCATTGCCCCGAATTGATCAGTTGGTGGATTCGACGTCAGGGTGTGAACTGCTTAGTATGATGGATGCGTCGCAGGGATATCACCGGATCGGACTAGCAGCGAAGAAGACCAAAAAGGGTGTGCTTCACCACCTCTTTTGTACTTTCATTATGTTGTAATGCCGTTCGGATTGAAGAATGCGGGAGCCACATACCAGAGGTTGGTGGATAAGATGTTTGGGGAGCAGCTCGGCAGGAATATGGAGGTGTACGTGGATGATATGTTGGTTAAAAATATGAAGGCTGTGGATCATGTGCGTGACCTAGTTTGAAACGTTCGACACCTCGAGCGAAGTATAGAATGAAGTTGAACCCCAAGAAGTGTGCCTTTGGGGTCGCCGGGAAAGTTTAAAGGGTACATGGTAATGGAGAAAGGAATAGAGGCCAACCCGGAGAAGGTCGGGGCCATCGAGAGAGATGGCACCGCCTCGGATGCCAAAGATGTGCGTGTTTAACAAAGTCGGCTAAGCGTGACTGAATCGCTTTATTTCGCGCCTCATGGAGAGAGTTTGCCCTTCTTCAAGGTCTTGAGAAAGGCCAAAAAGTTTATTTGGGATGAGGAGTGCCAAGAGGCCTTCGAGGACTTGAAAAATTACTTGGTTGATCCGTCGCTACTAACTAAGTTGTTGTTGCTATGAGCCCTTATACCTCTATCTTTCGGTAGGAGGCGGGGGTTAGCACGGTCTTGATCGGGGAGGAGAGATCGGTTCGAGGGCCGGTGTACTATGTCAAGAAAGTTTTGAGGAATGCCGAGTCATGCGGTATGCAGAGATCGAGAAGCGCAGTTTGGCCTTGGTGGTGATCATGCGAGAGACTTCGGCCGTATTTCCTTCGCATAAGGTAATCGTCCAAACTAATCTTCCGTTGAGAAATGTGATGAGTAAGCCCGAGGTAGCGGGGAGGCTAGTGAAGTGGGCTATCGAAATAGTGAGTATGATATTGAATTCGAGAACAATCGGCCATCAAAGCTCAAGCTTTGGCGACTTTTGTTCAAGAATCAATAAGGGATGATAGCAGAGAAGGAATTTGGGTGATTTATGTGGATGGGTCGGTAGAAAGCTCGGGATGTGGTGTTGGTATCGTCTTGATCAGCCCCCAGGGGATCGAAAATGATTTTGCTGTAAGGTTGGAGTTCAAGTTATCCAATAATGAGGCGAGTATGAAGCATTCATCGAGGGATACAAATGGCCACCGAGATGGGGTCACAGAGATGATTGTTTACATGGATTCTCAGCTCGTCCATAAGCAAGTTATGGGGGAGTTCGAGATTAGGGAAGAGAGGATGAAGAGGTATGTGGAAGCATACCGAACTTTAGAGGGGAAACTGAAAGAGATCAAGATATGTCAGGTCCCGAGGGAAGAGAATGGTCGGGCGGATTTTCTAGCAAAGATGGCCGTTCGGCCTTGGAAAATCAAGCTAAACAAATCACTCTTTTGATGGCAAAAGAAACTGTGCTGGGGTTGGAGGTCGGAGAGATTGAGGAGAAATAATATTGGAGGTCGGCTATTATAGCTTATTTAAAAGAAGGGATCTTACCAACAAATAGGCGTGAGGCAACTCGACTGAAAATTCGGGCGACGTGTTTTTGCATTATTGGGGACAAGTTATATAAGAGAGGCTTCTCTATGCCTTTGCTGAGGTGTTTGAGTGGAGAAGAGGGTACGTATGTGCTGAGAGAGATGCATGAATGTTGTTGCGGGAATCACATGGGAGCAAGGATCTTGATGAAGAAGGTCCTTAGAGCAGGATATTTTTGGCTTTACCTGAAGGGGGAAGCGGAAAAGTTGGTGAGAGCATGTGAAAAATGTCAGATCCATGCACCTTTGGTACATCGACCGGCGGAGGAGCTTATGACAATGAGTTCGGCATGTCCTTTTGCAAAGTGGGGAATTGATATTGTTGGTCCTTTTCCTCCGGCTTCAGGTCAGAGAAAATTCTTGATTGTGGCCATCGACTATTTTAGCAAGTGGGTGGATGCAGAACTTCTTGCTAAGACAAATGAGGATGCAGTGATGAAATTTATTTGGCAAAACATAGTGTGTCGGTATGGAACACCTCGGGTCTTGATATCAGATAATGGAACGCAGTTCATGCGGGCGTAAATCGAGCTTGGTGTGAAGAATTGAAAATCAAGCAAAATTTCACATCGGTGGCCCATCCCCAGGCCAATGGGCAGGTGGAAGTGACTAATAGAATTCTTATCCAAGGATTGAAAGCTCGGATCGAGAAGGCATAAGGAGCGTGGGTTCGAGAGCTCAGCTCGGTGCTGTGGGCTTATCGAACTAATCCGGCCGGAGGCAATCGGCGAGTCGCTTAGCTTGGTGTATGGTATGGATCTTTGATACCGGCAGAGATCGGGATGGAAACGCATCGTGTCCGTAAATTTGATGAGAATGCTAATGAGATGTCGATACAAGAGGCGTGGATACTATAAATGAGAAAAGGGAGAGGGCATTTTTACAAATGGAACGGACACGAGGAAGGATCAACAGGCGACTATGACAAGAAAGTGAAGAAAAGGGCCTTCCAGTGCCGGTGACTTGGTTTTGAGAAGGTCGATGCTTAGCAAGAATAAAGGGAAACTAGATGCGACCAGGAAGGACCACTTCGGTGGTGAAGGTCTTTGGCGGGGAGGTGCGTCTGCGTATTTAATCGGAAGAGCTCGGGGTTGAAAACTCCCCAGGGCTTGGAAACGATTCTTGCAATTTGAAGAAATATCATTCCTAGAATAGAGGAATATCCGATGTAATCAATTTACTCGTTTTGAATGAAATGATCTCACGCCTAAAATTGTGTGTTCGGAAAATGGAAAGGATAAAAAGTGACAAGTATTTGGAGCTCACTCGAGCTAGTCTCCAAATACTTGGGGCCACGAGGCCATGCGAGGAGCTCAGCTCGAGCCAACTTCCTTTGAAGAAAGTGACAAGTATTTGGAGACTGAGCTCGAGCTAGTCTCCAAATACTTGGGGCCACGAGGCCATGCGAGGAGCTCGGCTCGAGCCAGATTCCTTTGAAGAAATTGACAAGTATTTGGAGCTCAGCTCGAGCTAGTCTCCAAATACTTGGGGCCACGAGGCCATTCCTTTGAAGAGATTGACAAGTATTTGGAGCTCAGCTCGAGCTAGTCTCCAAAAACTTGGGGCCACGAGGCCATGCGAGGAGCTCGGCTCGAGCCAGCTTCCTTTGAAGAGATTGACAAGTACTTGGAGCTCAGCTCGAGCTAGTCTCCAAATACTTGGGGCCACGAGGAGCACAATAGGCCAATCTTTTTTGTAAAAAAAAAATATAATAATAATAATAACTAAATACAGCCTGAGCTATACTTTGCAAGCCCGAACTATGATGAAAGTAAAAATAGACAAGAGATCGAGAAAATGAAAGTGCGAAGAAACTTCATTGATCATTCAAAATAATTACAAGTGCATAAGGAAAAATTACAAAAGTAGAACTAAACTCCTAAGCAGTAGGAGGAACATTTTCGGTGTTCAGGTCATCCATGGAGATGGTCACATCATCTATGAGAGCGAGATCAGAATCATCATCCGAGATTTCCTGAACTTGAGAAGGGCCCGCGGGAAGCTGAGGGGTTGGCTGATCTCCGGGAACCAGAGAAGGACCTCTCGAGCTGGAGGCAGGGTGGAGGATGAATGGAGCAGATAGGGATTCTATGAACACCTCCACAGAGCAAGATTGAGACGCTCCGCCTCTTTAGAACACGCCTTTGGGATCGGAAAGACCTTCCCGGACCTCGACGATCGAAGGGCTCGGTAGTGATACCGCGTTCCCTGAGCTGAAGCTCAGCCTTGTCAAAAGCAAAGCCGTAATACTCCATGGTAGATACAGAGAGAACTTTGATAAATTCCCTGGAGCTCAGAAAGGCTTGCTTCACCCTCTCCCGAATAGCCTGAACTATTGAAGAGCCTTCGGGGGAGGTGAGGAAACTTTGGCGACCGGCGATGCCTTCACTCAAGCTTGATCGGCATTGATAGACAAATGATCCGGAGATCACTCGGCTCGGTCTTGAGATCGCATTATCGCCTCTCGTAGCCTTTATCTTGGCCACTAGAGAAAGCCACTTACTAGCACTTATCGACCTCCTCCATGTCCTTGTAACGGCGGTTCTCCTCTAGGAGTTTAGTCTCCCGAGCTTTCAGCCGAATGACCTCCTTCTTAGAATTATTGAGCTCGGCAATATTGGAGGGATCAACAAAATTGACCCGAGCTCGGGAGATCAGTGCGGCTAGCTGTGCCTCAGCTTTCGAGTGGTTCAAACAGAAGGAGCTCACCACTCAAGATCACCGAAGCCTTCTCCAAGCGATTCGGTCGGGTTCGGGCGATTGCCTTGACGTATTGATGGCAAAAGTTCCATCGTTGTTCTTCGATGGAATTGCCTATGAGAAAGGTTTGTTGGGTGTATGAATGAGGGTGCGTGAGAGAGAAAGGGCGGCGAGAGGGAGGTGCGGTGGTCTTCGCCTTCTTGGCAGCTCCTGTGCTGGTGCCGACACCCGACCTCTTTGGAGGAGGAGGTCGGATAGAAGGTTGAGCCCCTGGGCCTGTGAGATCGGCCATCACTGCGGCAAATCGTCTCGGTCGCCAAGTAGAGGAGGCCGACCCCCAGGGCTCGGGGCGCGATCTTGGATGAAGGAGAAGTGAGCCAGGAGCAATTGGTTGCTCCTCGTCATCCAAACCAAGAACCATCTGTGCCGTGAACATATCTCGCACAAAGAGGAAAGATTAGCTAATGAGTAAGAATAAAACAAATCAACTGCAAAAATGACAATTACCAATGTCACAAGGCAAGGAAGCCACGATGGGGCTCAACTAAAAGTAGTACATAAGGGAGGGAGTTATAAGGCGAGAGAGGTCATACTTGACCAAGGTGAGCTTGTTTATCTGAGCTTGGAGATCGGGAGACCGATCTCTGGGGTTGTGTTTGCGTTGGAGAGGAAGGGTCCAGTCCAAGCAATAGAAACCCCTAAACTCGGGGAAGAAATAAAAAATATTTGTCTTTCCGAATTTGTTGGAGGAAGGATACTTGCTTAAAACTGAGCATCACCTCAGGAGGTGATGTAGAAAAGGCCCTTGGTGGTCGAGCTCTTTATTTGGAATAGGGCGAAGAATAGTTCCAGAGTGGGTTCTATGTCTAAGTACTTAGTCAAAATTATGGCCGGCCAGGATACGGAATGAGTTCGAGCTAGTTGATTCAAGGGCACCGGAGAATCCTCGAACACCCCACCATGAATGGATGGATGGGAAATCGGAGGCCGCCCTCTATCCGACCCGCGCAAAGAAAGTTTAGGGCATTGGGTGGAGGCCGGTTAGGTCGGCCGAGTCTTTGGGTAAATAGAGTTTAAAAGAGGAAGGAATTTGGGTTGTTCTTTTAATGGTTTGAAGATTGAGGTGATAGGGTGGTCTCCTAAAATCGTGAGGATATACAAGCAGGAGGACCTTGAAGCACGGAGCTCGGATCTCTATCAGATCGGAATCCCGACCCGAATCGTAGCCGGATTCGGTCGCATCGTGGTCCGATGGACGGACTCGGTGAGGAAAGTGGTGGAGAAGCGAGCCCGTCGTTATCGCCCACCGCTCTAAATCGGGCGACGACCGGGTCCGACGGCGTCGAGTGAGAAGAAGAGGATGCCATATTAAAGAAAAGAAAAACTGTAAGGAAAGGGTTACTTACTGGATAGAAATAGGAGGTTGAAGGAGGAAAGTAGTCCGAGCGTGAAACTTTCGAAACTCTACCGAATCTGGAGAATTCCACCGGAGAAGAAGAGTATTTCTTTGGGAAAGCTCGAAAATTGAAAGAAAGGAAAGTGAAAAATGGAGGAGGAAAGACGGCTTTTATAAAGGAGAGAGAAGACAAAAAAGGGTGCCTCGATTTTTGAGAGACGTGTGACGGTCTCACGAGGCGTCGAGGAAGCGAAAAGACGCGTCTCATCAATCACATCCGCGTGTCGTACTCGAAAGGACAAAGGGCGGCAAGAATTTCAAATGCCAAGAGTCGGCGGGAATGTGAAAAGCACAAACCCTAAATACTAGTCACTCGGCTTTATCAAAGAACTATGGTTGAGGTGCGATCAATCCATAGTTGGGGGTGTATATTTCTTGATTGTTCATAAGATTTTAAGAATAAAATTAATTATTTAATGGGGGTAGAAATTATTTTTTTCACTGAAATTTTATTAGATGAAATATGTTCGAAATAAAAATCCTGAAAAATTGGCAGGAGCGTAAAATTATCCGAAAAACACGCGGGAGCTTAAAAAAGTCTGAAAAAAGCCTGGGAGCATAAAATGTATCCTTTTTTTTTTCTAGAATGTTAGACAAGTGTGTTCTTAACCCCAAATAGGGATGACAATGGGTTCGGTAAGACCCGGACCTGAACCAAACCCGCCTCATTTGAGGCGGATATGGGTCCAATAAATGGGTATGGGGCGGGTAACGAGTAATTTTTAGACCCGGCCCATACCCGACCCATATATATTTTTTATTTTAGTTTTTTAGTTTATATATAGAGTGAATATATTGTTGTTCAAGAACTCTTGATTTATATATGTTGGTGTTTATTTCATAATTCACATAATATCTACAAAACTATATAAATATCATAAGTTTTAAGTCTTACTATTTTGAGTAAAAATCTTACAATTTTGACCAAATATATAAAGTTTCATGGCGGCCTAATGGGTCTATGGAGTGCCTTACCCGCTTAGAAACGGGTATAGATCGGGAGTGTATAGGTCTAAGATGAGGCAGGTCGGAACATATATGAGATTGCATTTTCTTAATCTTCGCCGCCTGCAGACGGACCGGCCCATTGACATCCCTAACCCCAAACAAACAAACTAAATATCTAGTCCGATTCTCATAGACCTCCGTGTAAAAGTCCTTATGACTTCAAATTGTAGTCCAGTTTAGGAGCCCAAGTTCCCAATTAGGCCCAATAATTTAGCTTTGGATTCCAACTGTAAAAGCCCAAATCGTTCCTTCGTCTGCATCTGCACCGACAACTTCTCCACTCCTCAACATTCCCAGTACTCCAAACTCATATTCATCACCACCGCCCACCACCGCCCATGGATCCAACTCCGATCGACAAATCCGCCACCGTATTTGTCGCCGGCCACCGTGGCTTGGTTGGCTCCGCTATCGTCCGCAAGCTCAACTCCCTTGGCTACACCAACCTCCTCCTCCGCACCCACGCCGAGCTTGACCTCGCATCTCAATCATCCGTCGACGAATTCTTCGCCGCCTACAAACCCCAATATGTCATCCTCGCCGCTGCTAAAGTGGGCGGCATCCACGCCAACAACACTTACCCCGCTGACTTCATTACAATCAACCTCCAAATCCAAACCAACGTCATCTCCTCCGCCTTCAAACACAAAACCCTAAAACTCCTCTTCCTCGGATCCTCCTGCATTTACCCCAAATTCGCCCCTCAACCCATACCCGAATCCGCCCTTTTAACCGGCCCGTTGGAGCCCACCAACGAATGGTACGCCATCGCAAAGATCTCAGGGATCAAAATGTGCCAGGCTTTCCGCCTTCAGCACTCGTTCGACGCGATTTCAGCAATGCCAACGAATTTGTATGGCACTAACGACAATTTCCACCCTGAAAACTCCCACGTTTTGCCCGCTTTGCTGCGCAGATTTCATGAAGCGAAAATGAATAATGTGGAGAAAGTGGTGGTTTGGGGGAGTGGGAAACCATTGCGTGAATTTTTACACGTCGATGATTTAGCCGATGCAGTTGTCTTTTTGATGGAGAATTATAGTGATTTGGAGCATGTCAATGTGGGGAGTGGAAAGGAGGTCGCCATTAAAGAGCTTGCAGAGTTGGTGAAGGAGGTAGTGGGATATAAAGGGAAATTGTTTGGGATTCGAGTAAGCCTGATGGCACACCGAGAAAGCTCATGGATAGCTCAAAGCTTGCGGGGTTGGGATGGGAACCCAAGATTTCACTTAAGGATGGACTTACAGATACTTACAAGTGGTATTTGGAGAATGTTGCTGCCCAGCAATAGTGACAGGTGACTTTGGAAATTTTTCATCGATGTACTTGTTTGATTTGTTTGTGTTTTTTGAAGTTAATTAATTTTGTTGTGTTATACCTATAGATGATGATGATGATGAGAACATACATGTATCGAGTATGTCGTGGGATGCTTGTAACATTATGTTGTTAAAGAATTCATTGTTTTTGGATTTATAATATAATTCAATCAATGTCATATTATAAAATTTAAGATCCAATAGATGGAGGATGGCTATTGTTTGATAATTGGTACGATGACTTAAAAAATATAATGATCTCATTTGGGTTGGCAATTTGGTTTATCAACTAGTTCTTAGGTGTCTTACTTGCTCTGTAGAAAATATATTGCAGTGTCGAGCTGATGCATTTTCCTGCAGTTGAGTTTTATTTGGATACGTTATGATATGTTTCCTGTGTATGCCTATGTCACGTTAATGAATTTCCTTTTGCTGTTAACCGTTAATCTTATTATTTGCTGGTAGTAGTTTACAGTTGCTAAATACTAAAAGTGAATCGATTGTTTCGAATCATGTGCTTCTAATAATTTTGAAGGTTGCCCTTATTAACTTCAATTAACTTGCTAGACAGTTGACAGGAAAACAGAGGAGTTTGCTTTCTTTATTATAGCAAACTAGGATAGCCGAGCATCGGGTGCAAGTTCATATTACAAGCATTCATTGTGGACTAGTTAGCTTGATGTTATTTAGTTGAGTGCTACATATGTTGTCACAAAATTGAGTAATTAACGAGAAGCTTGTATTACATCTAAGGAGTCCATAAGTTAGATTGCTTTACCTCAGAACTGCATCATGATCTGTATATGTGTTTCTCGACTTTAGTTGTGGTGGTCATGTCTGTTCTGAAACCCCTGAAACAAATATTCTGAGGTGAAAAGTTAGAAAAACAGTTCCATTTTATTTTTAAGCTTTTACCTGGTGCCTCCTATATGTGAAGCCTTCTTTGCCCTGTTATATAAGTCCCCAGTAATATTATGAGACGTGTGATCCGCTGGTAAGAAAATGAAAAACTATGTATTTAATCAGTTCATCTTTGTTGTAGAAAAACATTCTGCTCCATAAGGCCCGCTATGCTTTATGGAGCAGAATGTTGGGCGACTAAATATGAACTCGAACAAAAATGAGAGTAGCAGAGACGAGAATGTTAAGATGGATGTGGGGACACACTAGATTAGATAGAATAAGAAATGAACACATTAGAAACAAAGTGGGAGTAGCACCAATAGATGAGAAAATTAGAGAAACACGATTAAGATGGTTTGGAAGACCTTTAGATGCACGAGTGCGACGTGTAGAAGATAGGGAATCACTCACACAAATCAAAAGAGGCAGAGGACGACCTAAAAAGACTTGGAAAGAAACCTATAAACAAGACATGTTATATCTAGAAATAAATGAAAATATGGCTTATGACCGTAAAAGATGGCGCGATATGACCCGTATAGCCGACCCCACAGTGGGATTAGAGCTTAGTTTGTTGTTGTATCTTTGTTATAGAACATCTAATAATGAAAAGTAAGCATATTTAAAAGTCGTCTTACTCTTTCAAACAAGTGAAGGATATCTGCTACTCTAGTAAACAGAGATTTGGAAGCCCATTTGTCAATGTCTCTGATGAATAAGTTAATAAGAATAAACAAATGAAGAGGCATTCTGAAATATAAAACACTATCTTTTCAATTGAGTTAATCTCATTATGTTAGCCCAAATCCTAGCTTCACATGAGCAATCAACTGGGTATTTAGTCTTTGAAATACAATTGATTCTTACTCTATTTTGAGAGAGAATGGTTTGATTTCAAGCACATTTTATATTACCATTTCTTATTAATGCAGACTGTGCCAGCATTAATTCACATGAATCATTTCAGAATAGGGGAAGGAACTTGTTCAGCGCCACATGCTTTACTTTTGGTCCTTGTATTGTTTATCTTTCTGACCTGGTTATTGAAGTGCATTTTCTTATAGGGATAATTACAAAACTACCCTTGAGGTTTAGCCTAATTACAGAAAAACTCCCTATTTCTCTTAATATTACAAATACTCCACTTAAAGTATTACAAACACCTCCTTGAAGTTCGTATTTACCTAACCAATACCCCTCTCGTGAGAGTGCAATTTGTAAAATAGAAACAAATGTCAAGGGAGTATTTGTAATTTTAAAAGATAACTGGGTTTAAGCTAAACTTCAGGGGTAGTTTTTGTAGTTAATCCTTCCTTATATACACCAAGACACTACAATATTGCAAAACATCAAGTTGTACAAAGTATACATCTGTCTTTTATGTAATACAAGAAAGTAATACACCAGTTTTTATATTATTCTTCCAATAATGTGCAAATGTTTGCCTGTATTTAACATTTCGCAATTATGTTTAGATAATTCTGAAATTTTATCATCAGCTATTATTGTGGAACTTAGAAATATTATGACTATTATGAATGAAGTGTGAAGACATACATGCCAAGCATATTATAGAAATTTGTGTATTCGTACTTTATCTGGATGTATATAAAAAGGAGCCATATTATGGTGTAAAGATTGTAGCAATGACATGAATTATGTGTAAAGATATCAGGTGAATGCTGCAGAATTGCTCAAGAATCTGAATAAGGTTGTGAACACTTGGGTTAAATATTTCAATTCGCCATTTCATTTTTAATAGGGAGGTTTGGGTTAATTACAAAAAAACCAGAGATGTTTAGAAATTACAAATAACCCATGAGCTTTGATTCTGTATTAAATGTAAGAGGAAAATTGTAACATTTTTACAAATATAATGGGGTGGTTCCAATGTTTTTGCTTATAAAGTGTGTAAAGTTTAATAAAAATTATACCTCTAGAAGTTTTTTTTTGGTAATTTTCAATATCTTCTTGGTTTTTTTGTAAATAACCAAAACCTTAGGGTAGATTTTGCAATTTTCATGTTTTTTTTTCTCTCTATAAAATACCATATGCATATTCAGTTTCACATGCCATATAACTGTATCCAAGAGAGAGAGAAAGAGTGTGTGTGTGTGTGTGTGTGTGTTTACATAAATTTTCTGTAAAACTGTTAACACTTGTTATTAGTTAAAACTAAGTACTATTAAAGAAAACAACTATATATTTCTATTAGTTTCTGAGAGGTAATTTATTTAATTGTGAGATTTTTGCATTTTTCTAAACTATTTTATGTCACGGGTTAAGTTATTAAGGTCGCCATGCCATTAATCCAATTTTCAGAACCTTTTAATTTCTTTTGAGTTTGAGAGTTAACAGAACTGCACATTCAACGCAAAAGTGCAGAGATTGTGAAACTAAAATGGCAAATTGAGTAAATTTGGCCATAGCCCATGGGAAAGCCATTTTTTTTTTGTTGAACACAAAGCAGTAAATATCATATGGTCTCAGTCTGCATTTACAGTCAATACTCAATACAAATATTATTTTTAGAAGACTTTGAAAGTTTTCACCCAGTGTCCCCCACAATTTACTATGACATGTTCACAATTGCTGCCAAAATAAATAGATCAGCCCCATATGTTAACTGACAACATCTCTGTGCATATTGGAGACCACTGAATTTTGTACACGTTATATTATGTTTATAATCAATGTATAATTTACTCCCACCCACCCAGCAACTGTTTTTGTTGGGTAGAATTTGGAAAATGAAATTTAAGTTGAATAGGACATGATGAAAGGACACTTCCATGGAAGAAACAAATTCAACATGTCATCACACTGTTGTTTTTCTTCTTGCCTTTTTATTTTTGTTTGGAAAAATTAAACTACCTACTTTCAGATTTAGCTTAATCACAAAAAAAAAAAAAAAAAATCTCTTGAGGTGAAATTCCTAAAATCTAAACAAATTTTAAAGGGGTATTTATGATTTTGAAAGATAACTTGATTTTTTTTTCCAACTCCATTGCATATAAGTACACAATAAATCAGCCTAATTAGATACAACATATAAATATACAAACCCATAATGTCACATCCTATGCGTCCTGAAATATTCAGATAGACGAAATATTCAGATAGACGAGATGCAACATACTCGATTCATTGTATCGGTGGTGAAAAGTACCACCCGTTAAAATTTATTCACTCATTCTGTCACTTAATAATGCGAAATTTAAATAAAGAAAAGAAAATAAAAAGTAACATATGATTGGCAGAGTCTTACATCATGCTCTCATCAATGTAATGCATTTTCACATTTCATAAATACATCCTACCAATTTTTTTGCCTGAGTCGAATTTTAAAATTTGGGTCCCATCCTTTTCAATTGTTTGACGAAATGAAAATTTAATTTAAGGCTTTAAGAAAAATTAAATGTGATATATTGTTATCAACTAACAAGACTACAAGGCCCACGGGAATATGGGCCCTTCATTTGTGGGGAGCTTCTTTTTTTAAAATCTAAATAACAAAAATTGAAAAAAATCACTGTACTCACTACGATTCAAACCTAGGTCCCTATAGTTAGAGTATTTAAGAATGGAATGCATCAACCACTAGGTCAAATTCACACTTTGTTAATTATCTGATTTATTTTAGATATGTACTATATATAAAAGGTATATGAAAAAATTGGGCCTCTAAATTTTGTAATTTTTCCGGGCCGACTCACACGACTTACCATAGAAGCGGCCCCGCATATATAATTCTCCATTATGAAACAAGACCAGTATTTTTGTCCAGAACTAATTGAACATACAAAAGGATGCCTCATTATTGTAAACTCAAAGATACATCACTTGGACCAGCATGTAATGGCATGTCATCAACACATAATGCCCTCCTGTACGGATTGATACTTTCTAAAACTATTTCCCATTGGGGAAGTAAACAAGAACAATTTAATCACTATTTGATAGAACAATTGCCAATACCAAGAATACCCCTATTCAATGTTTGAATCCTAGAACAATTGATTGATTATGAACACTACAAATAAGCTTAACCACTTAATTTACCGATACAAATGGTTTTGTCACTAAATATTACAGTTACTTACAGAATATCGAGAGAAGAAAAAATATTAATTTTTCCTCAAAATATATCGACCAATTACCAATAAATCACCGACAATATTTAAATTTACCAATGAAAACATTGTCTGCATCATTTACCAATAGTTTTAAACTTTATTGGTAAATATTATCTACAATCTACACTTTAACGTTATCTGAATATTTAAAATACAATTTTTTTCAGGTAAAATAAATTTTTCTTGTAGTGGAAGTGGATAATTGCAAGAGAAAAGAAATGATCCCAGGTAGACAGTAGACTAGTGATATTCATGAATATTTTTACTGCATTGTGATTGTGCAGTATGTGCAAAAGAAATCCAAGGGGTTTTCACTTTTGAAGGGCTAAAAATTAAATTATCATAACTATTAACATTTATTTTTTCTCATCTATAAACTGACTTAGAAAATTGGATTTTTCTCCAATGAATTGAAGACACTTAACAACAGTACAAAGCTTGGCAATTTCGTCAAATTAATGGTTGCTAGACTAATTGTAAGAATGTAATTATAAGAAACCAAGAACTGTAAATTCTTCCATTATAAACACAAAGATAATAATACTTAGCTTAGAAAAACTTGAAGAAAATTAAGTCACAAAATCAAACAGATTGAGCCGTCCCCGCCAATATCACACCGCCACCACCGCCGCCGCCATCGCCACCGCCACCGTCAGAATCCAATGTAACAGAATAAGGACAATAAATGAAAGCCCACTTGAAAAGACAAGATTTTGGAAACAGCCCAACTCAAAAAAGAGCCAGAAAAAACAGCCACCTCCATTTTCTTGGATTTATCACATGTAATTAATAATAATGTAGCTCTGACAGCTTTCATCACGTGACGGAACTTCACTTCTCGCCGCCGTGTCCGCTGCCTCCGTCCGCCGCAGTACAACCCTGTTATCATACCAACACCAATTATGAAACAAAGTTTGGTTTTTCTAATAAATATCCTCCTCCCATATATCTTTAAGAAATATTTAAAGCTAGCTTAAAGGGATTTTATATGTGGGGGGCTATTTTTTTTTTTTTTTTTTTGCAAGTAGTTATGTTTGGAAGGGCTTGATGGGTAATATTGTGTCCTGTTACTGGAAAGTGAAAAGTTGATATGGGCAAATACAATATTTTGAGTACTATGGCAAGAAAGGCTCAAGACAAGAGGCCTTTGCCTTGTGTTTTGTTTATGTCTACTGTCTACACACTGTTCTGACTTTGCCTGTCTCAACATAATGAGGCCAAGTAAATAGGCATGTAACAAGTGTTCTTTATTTATTATTATTATTATTATTATTTTTGATAATACAGGTTCTAAGTATTACAACTTAAGTACACGACCTCACTGACCCCGTCCTTGGAGCCCCTGTTAGGATGTAAATCGTGGAATGTGTTTCAACAATCCTTCATGTTCTCTAAGAAAGATTATTGACGCTTACAATAAGTCAAATCCCAATCAAACAATATCCATGCGTCTAATGGGATTCGAACCCCCATTCTTTATTTCCACTATTTATTTATTTTATTTTTATTTCAAAGTAAGTTCGGCCCAGTCGTTGCAGGTACTCGAACCCAAACCTCATCATTACGAATAATACCCGTTACCACTAAAGTAACATCAATGGTTCAACTATTATTTATTTTGTTTGGGTATGTGGCTTGGAAACTGGCTACCTTTTATATGTATGTATATACATATATACAATTGTATACACATCCCCCACCCCACCCCACCCCACCCCCACACCTCATGTTCATTTCTGCTATTCATAAACCTACTTGGCCCAAAAGTCATGTTGCCAATTTGGCTAGGTTGCAAGAACATTAACTTTTACGGTTAATTACAAAAACCACGCTGCCGTTTATCTTAATTAAAAAAAAATCGATTGTCTTTCAAAATTACAAATACCCAAATATTTCTATTTTAAAAATTGCATTCTCTAGAGGGGTATTGAGGTAAATACAAACCATACTTTAAGAGGGTAATTTGAATGATAAATGGGGATTTTTGTAATTAGGCTAAACCTAACTTTTAGTTTTAACCATTTCTCTAATCCCTCTGTTTAGCCTTGAGAATTCAAGAAATCCCCTATGTATCCTCCGCAGCATGTTCACTAGGTCAGACTATTTCAGCTTCAATTATTTTAAAGGGGGAAGATTTCTCAAAAAGTAAAGGGCAAAAAAAAGAATTTTTAAACGGGGAAGGACCTGACCCTCCTGACCAAACAGGCCACAATTCCGAGGCCTTTGCTTTTGTCCTCTTTATATATACATATATATATTGGGAGTCTGGCACCAAACAATCCCCAAGCCCAAGAGCATTTGGTGGTCTAACTCACTCTAACATTCGTTTGGGGAGGGGGGCTTTTAAGTTTTACTACATCTTATTAGGTACTTAATTATGCTTTCTCTTTTCAATAAATCTGTGTACTAGTAAGGGAAAATTACAAAATTAGTCCCTGTTGTAATATTAGTCGCGTAGCTAGAGCTGTCAACATCATTTGGCCGAGCCAGCAGTGAAAAATACACTAAAACCACCGGATCGCCCAGGTTTTTCGGGCCTATCAAGCCGGGCTCCTGAGGCCCATTTTTTGGCAAGCCTGAAATATTACAGCGTAGTCCGGTAAAAATATCGGGCTGCTCGAGCCGGAATTCACGGCTCTACTTGTAGCTTTTGAAGCAGATTTTAGTCATGTGACAATCCCCCCCTTCCCCCCCAGCAAAAATAACATTCTTAATCCCGCAATTTTTAGGATTTGGAAATTTTAGTCGTATACGTTTTAGTTGTGGTAATTTTGTTCCTATTAGTCAAAATAATCAGTTCTGCCAAATTTGTACGTATTTTTGTATTTTTCTTAATTAGGGAATAAGACATGCATAACTTGTATCTCGAATTTTGACCCGAATTCATAATTCCAAAGTTCTTCTCTCATTAGACAATCTACATTATAACTAATAAATAATTCAATTCATAAGTAGATAAAACATAGACTCTGATACAATTTTCTATTTCATCTTAGGTATATTGATTATTTTGGCTACCACGGGCATTTCAGAAATAAGGGAAGTATTGAAATAGCCATAAGTACCCAAAATTATGCCAACTTAAAACATATAGAATTGCTTAAATCCAAAATATACGGGACCAAAATTGCCAAAAAACAAAACAATACTGAAATCGTAATTCGAAAAGTTATAGGACTAATGTTGCAACTAATAATAATGTTACCATATTTCATGAAAAAAATATACATTTATGCATAGCATCCCTAACAGTGCCGTTAATTAATATGAAAGTATAAATGTATTCTTGAATGAATTAATCGGATGATGAACACTTTTATAGATCGAATTAATTTAAAAGAGGTGTTTAATTGCTTCTATGATCCTAAGTCCTAACACTGAAGAATTAGTGTGATCGACTCGTGTTTTTGTTAACAAAATAGAATATATTTTGAGTTACATGTATATATGAGACTATGAGAGAACCCTATATATATATTATAGAATCAAAACCCTTATTTATATCCTTCTTCGTTTCTCAATTCATCTTCATAGCCTTATAAATTCCCATTCTGATTATTCGTTTTCTTGAAAGTAGTTTCTGTCTTCAGATAATTTTATCGCTAACCTTCAAAATCTTTTTTCCCCTCTAAACTTCAAAATATCACTAATATCCTATGAGCAATGTTCTAAAAGTCAGCGCTAGACACTAGTTGAGCGAGACGATGGATCTAGTGTCTAGGTGGAGCTTGTGGGTTAGGCCCGGACACGGACAGAGTTAGACGGACATAATCGAAAGAATAACCAAGGCGGATAAAGGCCTAATAAAAGACGGAGACTAATCGGAGCTAGCTAGATGGTAATTTTAGAACACTGTATGAGTATTGGCAGCAATGCTCATGAGTTATTTTGTATGATATACTCAAATTGATTATTTTTTATGTATTCCATATTCATTTTGATATTTTATTAGATTTGATGCAACTTTTTTTTTTAATTCAAATATATATGTTTTTTATATTAATAATGGGGAATGAAAACATTCCCGGACACCTAATAACAAAGCCAATGCCTGGTACAAGTCAGAGTTCAGGAAAAGAAAAAAAAAAGGTTTGTAATTTTTTGGGCAAAAAATTACAGTACATATGAAAAGAGAGAAATACAAAATTAAGAGAGAGAAGTTTACCTGTGGAACAAAAATGGCAAAACACCAAGTCCAAGACAAAAAATTGAATCAACAAAGGCAAAAACTTGCGTGAGACGGTCTCACGGATTTAGATCCGTGAGACGGAGCCCTTACACAAAGTTTTAAAGGGTTTTTTTTTTCAGATTTTATTTTTCTTAGGGTTTATATTTGTTTTTTTAGGGTTTATTTTGTTTCTTGGGTTCATTTTTAATTGATTTGGGTTTTTAGGATTTTTAGTTTTTTTAGGGTTTATTTTTTATTTTTTGGGTTTATTTTTGTTTTTCGGGTTTTTTCTTCATGGTTCATGTTTTAGGGTTTATTTTTGTTTCTTCATGGTTCATTATTATTTTTAAATTTATTTTCATGGTTCATGTTTCTCAAGACGGAGCCCTTAGGAGGTCCGTCTCACGGATTTAGATCCGTGAGACCGTCTCACAAGAGACTTGCTCATCAACAAAAGCTATCATGTAAATATAATATCCCATAGAAACACATATTTAAAAATAAAACGAAAAGGAAAAAGACAGCAAAACAAACAACATGAGAGAAACATACACATATTTGGTTGTACTTTTTCACATTTTTGCTGATAAAAGATGTTATACATATATCAAACTTTAGCTGGTACACTAATTTTATAGCCAAAAAGAAAAGAAAACAGAAGATTTGTATGGAGATGTGAACTAATCAGTGAAATAGCAAAAGAAAAAAGAAATATTTACACGTACAAAGAAAAGAATAGAAAAAGCTAGAAACATATAAAGAAATTAGCTAGCAATAAAAAGGAAATAAAACATATATCGTTTTAAGTACAGATAATTTTCATAGATGAAACATTACTTTTATCAGAAATATATCATAACTGTAAAAAAACCTGACATAAATAGCAATGAAAATAATGTTGCATAAAGAGTAATGATTTTTAGGGTCAGAAAACACCCACAGCCACACATTCACTATGTGTAATTGTGTAAACTTATATTGGTGTAGTAGTAGTACCTTTTATTTCCCTTGAACAGCAAGAAGTTTCTGCATGAACCCATAATTTTAATTTTGTGTATGCATATGCAAATTGTACTGTGAAACAGTAATATTTGTGCACTGTCACTGTGTGTGTTTTTGGGTGAAGTGTGTTTTTTGGGGGGGTGAAGTATATTTTATCCTCTAATCTTTGGTTATGTCAGTGGGCAGCTTCTCTTGGTAGCATATAACTTTTGAAAAAGCAAAAGTACTGTAAATATCTTTACACTTTTATGGCACCAGTCAGATTTTTTTTTTTATTTTTTTTATTCTTATTTTGAATTTCTTTTCTGAAGAGTGGAGATTTGGTGGAAGCTTTTCAACAAGTTGCTTTTGTTTTCTATTTGAGTTTGGAATGAGAGAAAACCGGTGAAAGTTGCCAAGATTTTAAAGGGATTTTATTACTTTTGGGGTTTGGTTATTTCTCTTTGGTGCTGCTAAATAAATATATATTATTTGGGGATTTTTTTAATGTCATTTTAGAGAAAGTATTGCAAAATAGGGAATGATTCATAGAGATAAAGAAAATGGATTTAATGTAAGAAATAAATTTAGAAATATATACACTCATATTCATCTTTAATAAGAAGGGTTTAAAATTCATTTAGATTAATTACTCATAACTTTATTTTGAATTCAAAATAGTGAAATAATAGTTGGAATGTTTAATATTTTTTGTGTGTAATTATTTTACTCTATCACTATTTAATTTCTTACAAATTTTTTTTAATAAGTTGAGAGTAATGGATAGAGGTGAGGGGATAAATTTCAAAGAAAGTGATAGATATTGAGTTTGAAACCTGGTCAACACCCTTACAGAGAGTGACCGATACCACTTGGACTATAAGCTCGTGGTTTAATTTTTTTACATTTGAATTACTTAAGGTACAAAATACTTTTTTTGTAAAGAAAAATAGTTAACATTGTTTTTCTAATTTAATAAGTGTTAATTTTAATAACAAATTTGAGGTTTACATAGTCAAAGTAATTAAGTTCATTCTATTTTTTTGAATAAATGCAAAATATTATTAAGAAAAAATATAGTGTCAGATCGCAAAACCAAACAGTTAGCTTTAAAAAAAAGGGTCTCGTTAAAACCTATCAAAGTAAAACCCATTGGGAAAAACCTTTGATAGGAAAAAGAAGTACCCCATAAAAGAAATAACAGAAATAACTTAAAATCTCAATCGAAATGATGGACGTTTATTTCTAGAGGATTTTCGAAGGACATTGGCCTGTGTTTGTGTTGCACGTGCTTGAGTATCCTCCTGATGATCTGATATATCATGTGGAATATCGGCCCAGGATCCTCCAGCCACAATTGTCATAGCGTACGTTCATAGCTTCTGACGAATCACTTGAGTGAATGACAATCGGGCTTGATTGAAGAGTCGCCTAACTTGGTCTTTAAAGCTTCCAATTTGTCTCGCATCATCTTGATCATCTTCATCCGCCATATCTCGACCAATGTTTCCGGGTAGAACGCGACCATAGCAACCCCCCCGGAAGGATCATTGAGCTAAGGACATAATCATTAAAAGGAAGACTATTTGAAACTATTTTCATTCCACGTTGCAAATTAGCATGTCCATGTTCATCCAAATTTGTTGCCTGCGGTTGATAAGGAACTATGGCTATGTCTGTGTTGCTAGTATTATATTCCCCTGGGTAAGGGATTAGTTTCCAATCATTTTTAATTCCCATAAATCTTATAGGCGTTTATGCAGAAGCATAGTCGCCCACGGTTTGTTACCCTTGCCCAAAATCACCCTTCCAATCAATGAATAAGAAAATTCGGCGAGGCGTTATTGGTAAACGTTTTCATCAATCGTAACTGAATAATAATCTCCCTTTCTAACAGGTTTAGGGATAGAATGGGATTTACCGGCACCCACATGCGAAAATGTTGTACAATTACCTTGGGCCTGCGTCGTCAAATCCATATCGTGGTGAGTACCTGAAACAATTTTAGCAAAAGAATGGCCAAAATGTGATTGAGCCTTAGTATTATGAGCCGAATGTCGTGGTTCGATACATAATCGGATGTCACTGGGGGAGAGATTCCAACAATCTGAGGAGCATCTTTGGAAACCACCTTAGGAGGGGGGACCACTGTTGCCTGAATATTGGCCCTTGAAGGAGAGGAGGGGACCATTGTTATAACCACCTTAGGAGGGACCACATGTGAAACCACCTTAGGAGGGAGGACCGCTGCCAAGGGGACCACCTTTGATGAGTTCATGGCAGTCCCAAGTAAGAGATTCGAAGGATCCATAGAATAAACCCTTGCCGCAAAATCCACATAAGACACAAGAGAACTCGTAGAGGAGAAAACCAGAGGAGAAGAAGATGTAGCAAAGGAGCAAACATCATAACCGGCGGCTTGTATCCCAATGCTGGGGAGAGCCGCCGGAAAAGTCATGGAGGCACGACCCTAGGGTATGGGAGAAGAGAGAGAAGAGAGCATCCTAGGGTTTTTTTATATGAGATGTTTTCCTTAAATTCTCTTATGCTCACAGATGAAAATTATTGATATCTAATTAAGTTCATTCTATTAAGGAATTAAAATTTTGTTTAAATATTAATTTTATTTGACTTGGGTAATAAATATTACGTACCTGGCTTGAAAAGTTCAAATAAGTAAATGCAACTTAGGATGAAAATTTATCAGACATTATTGTATTTTGTTCAATAAAATATCCATAAAACTAATTTAAAATTTGGGCTTTTATTAATTATTGAAGCCTTCATACGCCATGATACATCATGTGAATATAATGAAAAAAATTCTGATGATCATCATTACTATCATTCAGAAACGATTGAAAAGCAAAGCTAAAGACATAACTATCTAAAAAAGAGAATGTTAGGGTGGGATTGAAAAAGGCATATACATATAATCAGAGCTTTTGCTTTCTTTTTTTTCTTTTTTTCTTTTTATGTTAACTATGAAGTGACTATTTATTGGACCACCAACCAACCCACATAGTCAAATTTTGTGAAAGCAGCCTGTATAAATTTATTTAACCAAACATCCAAATTTAGAAATAAAGTGGAAAAGCAATTAGTAATAATAAGTAAAATGAGATTGATTTTGTTATGATGAGACCACGACGTGTGTATATGTGTCTGTGACCCATCAGCAAACACTTTTTTGACCATGTGACTGCAACTCTTGAGGGTATACTTTATTATATTTATTTATCAGCTAGGTAATTTTATTTATTTAATTACGGCTTAAGCTTAATTATAATTTTTCATGCACTTTCCGAATTGAAATATGGGAGAAGTTATTTTGGGACACTCTCGAGGATCCACCAGGATTTGTTTATATTTCAGACATAGAATTTGATCTTTAAACAAGGAGTACGTTGCTCGGAAAATCATATGAGATTTTCTACTACAAATTGTGTATGATCTCATATTTTTATGATAAATATCATAAGTACTTTAGGAGCAACGAGCGTTTATCCGCACTAGTCACACTTACCAAATCTTATTAGGAAAAGTGAGAGAAATAAGAAATTTATTTGAAAAAAAATAACATTCCAAAAGTCGCAAAGGTTGACAATGTGTCAATATTATATTTTTTGATTTGATGGTATGTATCATTTTAATATGATATTAGCATATCAAGTTATGGAGTCAGTGATGTGTTAATAATATAAAATTTGACAGTAATTTTTTGAATGATGACATAAAATAGTTTATGTGAAGTATTTTCATAGTAAAATATTAGCCAGAACAAAATGGACATAGTTGCCATCAATTACGGGATATGACCAAATGAGTCTTATTGTCAGTTGTTGGTTCAATCAGATTAGTCTAATAAAAATTGGCTATATTTTTTTAATTATATTTTATAAGGTTATTTAGATTAATAATGATGTATTGAATTTATTTAAAAAGTAGGAAAAATCAACTAAAAGTTACATCTAACAAACCTCAAGATCCAAAATGACCACTTTATGATAAAAGAAAAATTGACCGGTGATATGTTCTATCCGATTTTTGATCGAATTAATTGAATGTTTGTCAATTAAAATTAACTGGATTGATCGGTTGTGCCCAACAATCATTGCGTGATATCATGAAGCTAATAATGTGTGCATAATATAAAGTTTAAATATAATTTGATATAAAAAAATGATATATGTATATGTTATGTGCATGCCAACGAAGTCTTGTCCTAGTGTTAAGGGGAGGTACTGAGACTAATAGGTCCAGATTCGATCCCAACTAATGGCAAGTGGGTCGATTTTCTATCTTTGTATGTGGTTTGATTTCTATTGTAGTAGATCAATTGTGTTTTGTTTGAACTGTTATTTGTTGTTGTTCATGGTATGATTTGAAATATGTATTAAAAAAGGTGGAGACGTGGAGTATCAAAAATTCCAATATTATGAAAAAGAATTGGGTATGTATATATTTGAATTTATATCCAAACCAGTAACCACGAATAGAAAAGTTCATTCAAAATCCAAAATTTGATATTCTCCAAACAAAAGAAAAAATTCAAAATTTTGATTTCACTGCCACAAGTTAGTACCAAATAGAGCCATCCTATATTTGCTCCAACTAGTCATTTAGTGATATTCGGGCTGACTTGGATCCAATTAGATCTTGGAATTTCTCATCTTGATTTTAAATATATTAGCAAATTCATTTAACGAATACAAATTAAGTCAGGTAGATTTGGTAATTTTAGTGTACCGTTTATTTTATTTCCTTGGTCAATTTATAAAAATCCAACTGGGGATTTGTTTTTTTGATCGGCAAACTGGGGATTTACTAAGGGTGTCAATTTCGAACTTTAAACGCAAACCCGACACGAACCAAACACAAAATTTAGGGGTATGGGTTTAGACTTCATGGGTCCGGGTCGAAATTGGGCCGAACATGAATAATCCGTCAATTAAACAGGTCGAGTTTGGGTCAACCTGCTATGACCTAATTAACCCGTCTAACCCGTTTGTGAATTTTAAAAAAAGTAAATAATTAATTATAAAAATACAAAAAAAACAAGACATGTTCTTAAAACTTAAATTCTAAAACCTCCTTAATTATGTATGTTGTTATTATTTTGTATATATCCTTCAAAATATGATAAGTATATTATATTATTCATGTAATAATGTTATTTATTTTTGAATGTTGTGAATTGCGATATTTTTTATTGATTGAATTGTGCATTATGGTGATTGATTTTAAAAAAAAAATATTTAGTTGAAACTATTAAATGTAAATAAAAATATTATAGGGGTTAAACGGGTCGGGTCC
This sequence comes from Rehmannia glutinosa, assembly GCA_016081115.2. NCBI lineage: Eukaryota > Viridiplantae > Streptophyta > Magnoliopsida > Lamiales > Orobanchaceae > Rehmannia > Rehmannia glutinosa. The sequence continues at coordinate 40,683,591 of CM071929.1, read as the reverse complement.
GTGTTCTTTTGTGAAGTAAATAGGTCGGGTTCGGTCAAGGTTCGACACGCGTATTAAATAAGTCGGGTTCGGGTTGACCGATTTGGGCCCACGAATCCATTTAACCCTGACCCAATCCAAATTGACACCCTTAAAATTTACTATCTGAATATATCTATCTGATGACAATGAGCTGGGTTGGGCTTCGATTAGATATCACACATTTTCTAAAATGAAGATTGGGCTGGGGTCTAACAATATTATATGGGCCTAAGACAAAATACACATTACAAGAATTTTTTTCAGAAAAAATTGCATACTGCAAGTTAAAGGTAAATGGCGCTGGAAGCTGTTTCTGGACCATATAAGAAAACAAAACATGAAAAATTTACTTGTGCAACCGATAGTCATTCAATGTGGAAATTAATGGGCTAAAGTGAAGTCTTTAGTTTTATGAGCAGGCGAGATTTGCCGGAACCACTAAAATGAAATGATTTTTACGTCAATTATTTATACCTAACCCAAAAAAGAAAAGTTTATTAGAAAAGGGGCCGAAGACGAATTAATTTAAAAAACCTAAGAAACTTTGGAAGAAACTTATCTTACAACAGGAGTTATGTTAAACAAGAGTCCCAACGGATGACACTTTAAACCCAAAAAGAAATGAAATTTATAAAAAGATATAGAAAGTTGAAAATCATAAGTATTAGGAGGACTCTTGTCGTGTCCTGTCAAATATGTTACTGTGTAAGTTTGCCATATTTTTGTATCATGAAATTATGTTTGAGGTTAGTTTTTTTATTGTTGATTTTTAATTGAGCCGAACACAAATAGCTCGATATTTTTACACATTCTTTTAATTTCTTTACTAACTAAATCGAGAATTCCATCTCTAACTACATAAAATCAAACACCCTTACATATAGAATTCCTAAATTATAGGCTTCGAAAAAGAAGATGGATCTTGTTAGTGCGAGTATTGCATATCAAATCTTTTAAATATTTCTTAATGGTACCATCTTATACAATACATGCACATCTCAGAAACTCTCTTCTTTTTGGTGTGAGACAGACTCCTTCATATTTCTTTTCACGTAGAAGCCTGTCGGGAACCGCTTCTCGTCCGTGTTTCCCATTGTTTCATTGACGATCACTCCCCGACCTCATTAGCCCCAAGCCTGTTGAAATTTTGGTCTTTGAGAAATGGGTGTTGACCCGATTTTGACCAAATAATTAAGTGGTTTCCATTTGTGAAAAATGAAATTAAATTGTTTGTAAAAATTCTACTAAAAGAGTAGATGAGAATGACATTTGGAATTTCAAAAAACCGATTCCGGGTGAATGAGAAATTAATGCTAGAAGTTAGCCACTTAATATAAATAAATGATATGGAAAATGAAAAATGTGGGGAAGGAGAGATGTTGATCCCACATGGGAAAAGAGAATAAAGTTGTACACTTAATATATCCCAAGTTGGACATATGGGTTTGGGCCATTGGGGGCACCCAAGTTTTTAAAGGGGTGAGGATTTTAATTAATTTTGTAATTAATTAATAGAGTTCAACCTGGGAAGAGTATCGGCCGCAAGACGGGAGCACGAGCACGCGCGGCCGTCTGGCCGTCGTCGCGTGCTACTGCCGAAAGTTTGAGCTGCGCGCAGACGGCCGGGTGCCGTGCAAGGCCAGGGTCGTGTGCCATGCCGAACGTTGGAGCACCAAATAAGACGGGCGGGCGCCGCGACCCGTCTGCCTGGTCGTCTTTACCTTGCGCAGTGGCCTGCTTCGATGCAAATGTGTCTTTTCGAACCAAAAGATGCGATCTTTCCATACGAGGCACCTGAGGCCTATAATTATTCGCCCCTGCAGATTGAAAACACACGAAATCTATCAGATAATAACCCATCATCTTTGCATACGAGCATATTGATTTTCCATTCGTTCAAAGCTTGAAAGTTCGAAATTTTGTTTGTTCGCTATTATTCCAGTTTTGCTAGTGCTGCTAACCGAGACTGTTCAAAGTCATTGTATCTTAGAGGCGAGCGCGGGAACTGTAAGCACTCGGTATACGGGGCATTTTTGTCTTGCGGAGACAGAATCTAATTCTGGCCTCGACTAAACCATACACTTATCCATTTTCTTCCAAAATAGAAACCATACACCATATATATTTACCAACACTCGCAAGACGAAAACATATTTCCGTTTCTGTTGAAGACGATGGCATCCTCATCAATCTCGTTCACACCTATGGCTGATGCTCCCGCTCACGGTGAAAAGCCGCCCAAGTTCTCCGGTGCCGACTTCAAACATTGGCAACAGAAGATGCTGTTCTACCTCACCACATTGGGGTTGTCTCGTTTTCTGAAAGACGACCCCCCACCGCCGTTGGAGATGACGAAGTTGACAACAACCGGAGAATCATTGTGGATGCTTGGCATAACAACGATTTTCTATATCGCAACTACGTGTTGAACGGCTAGATGACACCCTCTACAACGTCTATAGCACATTCAAGACGTCCAAGAAACTGTGGAATTCCTTGGAGAAGAAGTACAAAACGGAAGATGCCGGCACAAAGAAATTTGTTGTCGGCAAATTCCTCGAGTACAAGATGGTTAACACCAAGACGGTGATCAGCCAAGTTCAGGAGATTCAAATCATACTTCACGACTTAGTGTCCGAAGGATGATTTTGAATGAATCCTTTCAAGTGGCTGCAATAATCGAGAAGTTGCCGCCATTGTGGAAGAATTTCAAAGCGCAAAGAGATGGGGCTTGAGGATCTGATTGTTCGGCTTCGCATCGAAGAAGACAACCGAAAATCAGATGTGAAATCCAAAGAAATGCGGAATGCACTTAAGCTAATCTTTATGCTTAATCGAGCACTAGCAAGAAACGCGAGCACTCGGGAAGGAAAAGGAAAAGCCAAAAAGTTCAAGGGGAATTTCTACAATTAATCGCAAACCGAACCACATGGCTAGGATTGCCGACACCGGTTAAGGGCAATCAAGGTGGCAACCAACAAGCGAATGTGACGGAGGACAAATCGGTTCTAATCGACTGTTCGAGCTCGATCTCTCTGCGCGTTGTGTTTGAAGCCAATATGGTGGATAACCCAAGGGAGTGGTGGATAGATACCGGGGCTACTCGTCACATTTATGCCGACAAGGAGATGTTCTCCTCCTACACTCTGATTAATGGAAGGAAGTTGTTCATGGGGAACTCTTCGACTTCCAACATCGTTGGGCTTGGAAAGGTGGTGCTCAAGATAACTTCCGGGAAGGAGCTTACGCTTGTAGATGTGCTGCATGTCCCAGACATCCGCAAGAACTTGGTTTCCGGTCCTTTGCTTAGCAAGACCGGCTTTAGACTAGTGTTTGAGTCCGACAAGTTTGTGATGACCAAAAATGGTCTGTTTTTATGTAAAGGTTACCTTGATAAGGGCCTGTTTAAAATGTCCTAATGTCGTTTTCCGCCAAGAGGCGAAGAATAAAAATGTTACTTACATTTACTTGTTGGATTGTTCTAATTTATGGCATGATAGATTAGGACACGTAAACTTCAACACAATTAAAATGTTAGTGAATCCGGAATTAATACCTCGTTTAAAACCGATTCACAAGACAAATGCGAAATTTGTGTTGAAGTAAAATTACAAAAACACCGTTTCATTCGGTAACGAAGTACCAAACCACTCGAGTTAATTCATACAGATGTGTATGATTTAAAACTTGTGCAAACTCGAGGTGGGAAAAAGTACTTCATAATGTTTATAGACGATTGGACAAGATATTGTTATGTATATCTTTTGAAAAGCAAAGATGAAGTTTTAGTAGCTTTTAAAGCTTATAAGAATGAAGTTGAAAATCAGCTTAATTTGAAAATTAAGGTGATTCGAAGTGATAGAGGCGGAGAGTATGTTGCTCCGTTTGAAGAACTTTGCTTGGAAGCGGGTATAATTCATCAAACGACTGCACCTTACTCACCTCAATCAAATAGTGTTGCAGAACGCAAAAATCATACTCTTAAGGAGATGATGAATGCGATGTTGTTAAGTTCTGGTTTACCCCAAAACTTGTGGAGGGAAGCTATACTTTCTGCGAACTACATTCTTAATTGTAAAAACGAAACTCCATATGAGTTATAGAAGGGACGTAGACCACCATATAAATACCTTAAAGTGTGGGGGTGTTTGGCTAAAGTCGAAGTACCTAAGCCGAAATAAGTTAGAATCGGTTCGAAGACGATCGATTGTGCTTTCATTGGATATGCTAACAATAGTAGTGCATATCGCTTTTTTGTGCACAAGTCAGCTATTCCTGATGATCATTGAATCAAGGAATGATGTATTCTTCGAGAATATCTTTCCGAACAAAGAATGGAAAAAAGAAAGTTCGAGTAAACGGACTTATGAAACTGCAAGGTTACCTCAAAGTGATGATGAAGAGGAACCAAGACGCGGTAAAAGGACAAAAGTAGCTAAGTCTTTTGGTCCTGGTTTTCTAACTTATATGTTAGAAAATGAACCCCAAACTATTCAAGAAGCATTGTCTAGTCCATAAGCTCCTCTCTGGAAAGAAGCTATTAATAATAAGATAGATTCCATCATGCAAAATCACATTTGGGAGTTGGTTGATCCCCCACCGGGTTGCAAACCTTTGGGATGCAAGTGGATCCTTAAAAGGAAGTATAAAGCAGATGGATCTATTGACAAGTATAAAGCCCGATTGGTAGCTAAAAGGGTTTAGATAAAAGGAGGGATATGACTTCTTTGATACAAATTCTCCTGTCACGAGGATTACGTCCATTCATGTTCTCATTGCTATTGCAACTTTGCATAACCTTGAGATACATCAAATGGACGTTAAGACTGCCTTCTTGAATGTTGAACTTGAAGATAAGATCTATATGGAACAACCCGAGGGGTACGTTGCACCCGGTCAAGAACGAAAGGTGTGTAAACTTGTTAAGTCACTTTATGGACTAAAACAAGCACCCAAGCAATGGCACGAAAAGTTTGACTCGACTATGAAGTCAAACGGTTTCAAGATCAACGAATGTGACAAGTGTGTCTACATTAAAGGTACTACAAATGATTACGTCATAGTATGCCTTTATGTGGATGATATGTTGATCATGGGTAGTAGTCATGATTTAATCATGAATACTAAGAACATGTTGAAGAAGAACTTTGACATGAAGGATATGGAATTATCTGATGTTATATTAGGGATTAAAATCTCTAGGACTTTAGATGGAATTATCTTGTCACAATCCCATTATGTCGAAAGCATACTTAGAAGGTTTAATGCTTTTGATAGTCCTCCGACTAAGATACCTATAGATCTAAGTCTACACTTGGCCAAGAATAGAGGCGAACTAGTTTCTCAAATTTGAATATGCAAGGTAATTGCGATCGATGTACTTAACGAATTGTACACGTCCAGACATTGCATATTCAGTGAGTAAACTAAGTAGGTTCACAAGTAATCCGAGTACGGATCACTTGAAGCCGTGACAAGGGTACTTGGATATTTAAAGTATACCATGAACTATGGAATACTTTATACAAGATATCCAACAATATTAGAAGGATATTGTGATGCCAATTGGATATCAGACACAAAAGACTCCAAGTCCACAAGTGGATTTGTTTTCACAATAGGTGGAGGAGTGGTGTCGTGGAAGTCTTCTAAATAGACGTGCATAGCTCGGTCCAATATGGAATCCGTGTTTATTGCTTTAGATAAAGCTGGAGAAGAAGCAGAATAGCTTAGAAACTTCTTAGAGGATATTCATTGTTGGAATAAGCATGTGCCTGCTATTATAATACACTGTGATAGTCAATCAGCAACCGGAAGGGCACAAAGTAGTATGTATAATGGTGAGTCTAGACATATACGTCGGAGACACAATACCATTAGACAGTTGATTTCGAATGGAGTTATTTCGGTTGACTACGTGAAGTCAAAGGAAAACCTTGCGGATCCGCTTACGAAAGGCATAAATCGAGATCAATTGTATAAACTGTTAAGGGGGATGGGTTTAAAATCCACAACTTAAAGAATGTTTATAGCGGTAACCCAACCTTGTGAATTGGAGATCCCAAGACCTTGGTTAAATGGGACAACTAAGTTATGAATGTTCAGTTGAACACTTGGAAAATGTGTTAGCTCATTCTCGAAACATCCAAGTAAATGTAAACCTGATGAATGTGGTAAGGTTAAGTTTAAGAATTTTAATGATTCATATACCGAAATGTGGAGTATTGCAGGATACTCTTTAATAGGAGATCACCTATATAAGTGAGAAGTAATGGCCGCTTCAAAGAAACACTTATGAATCTAAGATATGGTCCATGACCGAAATGGACACAACGTGAGAACAACAAATATTAGAGTTGTTATTGTGTAAGTACTGTTGTCTTGGTTTACACGAACGGCTGAGTAGTTCAAGACATCGCGTCACTAAGCAGCTACTAAATCCGATAGTATTTTACTAAGGAAGGTTCAAAGCCACAAGCTACCTATCCTCGATGAATAACGATTCGCCGAGACTTTCAAGCGACCGCGTACACGCATGCATTAATTTAATTCATGTGTGGGATTGTTGGAATTCTGGTCTTTGAGAAAGGGGTGTTGACCCGATTTTGACCAAATAATTAAGTGGTTTCCATTTGTGAAAAATGGAATTAAATTGATTGTAAAAATTCTACTAAGAGAGTAGATGAGAACGACATTTGAAATTTCTCAAAACCGATTCCGGGTGAATGAGAAATTTATGCTAGAAGTTAGCCATTTAATACAAATAAATGGTATGGAAAATGGAAAATGTGGGGAAGAAGAGATGCTCCATCCCACAAAGGAAAAAGAGAATAAAGTTGTTGATCGCGATTTTCTTACCGCAAGCGTACGGTGTCAAGTTTTAGTATAGGTTTTGAAAGTAGGGATATCGTCTCCACAGGGATTGTTATCAAATTTTATACTAAGTACTATAATTAAAATAGCTTAATTCTATCTAGAGATCGAAAAGAGATGATGATTTATTATACTAAAAAGAAAACTAAAATTAAGCAAATAATTGGTTCAGACAATTAATCAAACACGTAGAAGATGAATTCTAGAGGGTTGATTTCACCTAGTTATCCCCTATGTTTTCAATCCAGTTTATTAATCACAAGTTATCAATCTATAAGCCAATATTCCTACCGTTTATCACTTCCTCTCTCGAGTGCCAAGTGATTCTAGGTTCCAATTTCCGATTTCGATATCTCTATAAAAATCATAAATTAAACCCTAATGCGCCAATGAATATTCTATCACAAGCTTCAAAAGATTCATAAATCTCTCGATTCTATGAAACCCTGTGTTGTGCTATTCTATGGCCAGCGTTCAATTACCTCTCTCGAGCGTCAAATCAAACACGCCAAACAATCTAAATTATTGATCAGATAATCCAGATGCAATCAAATCAAATAGCACAAATAGATTAATAAACATGCGAATTTCATAAACTAGAAATCAAAACATAGGTTCAAACATAAGTTACATCAATCCCCTAGAAATATGGGTTTAGCTCATGTTGGATGTACAAAAATTCATGAAGAAACAATTATACATCTCAAGAAATTGACAAAGAAAAACAAAGAAAGAATTGAGAAGAAAAGAGAAGGAATTCTCTCTGTGTCCAGACGAGAAGTGCCTCCAATTGCCGTCCCGAACCCTAGCTTCGTGTATCTTGCCTTGCGTTGTGCTCAAAATAATGTCCGACCCCTTTTTCGTACGCCTCCTTGGTTTATTTATAAGTCGAAACCCTCGAATTCGCGTCAAAACGGCCCAAAAATAGCTCAGCCCACGTTCGTGGCCCATCGCGCGGCAAGGGCGCTGATCGCGCGCCGCTGCGCCGCTGACGATCATCTCTCTCGCTTTGTCTTGTCGCGCGCTGCAGCCTGATGATGCCTGGAGCGCGCCGCTTGTCTACTCGCTTTGCTTTGCCCGCCTAGAGTCACTCGCCGGTCGCGTCGTTCACTGCTACACGTTGGTTTGGTCGCGCCGCAGCCCCCGAAAATGGTGTCTTTGCGCAGCGCGTTTGCTGCGTATTCTATTTGTGCTGCTCACCGTCCTCCATCGCGCACTGCAGCGCGCCCTCATCTGTGCACTACCCTGCTGCTATCGTCCGGGCGCTGCAGCCCTTGGTTTTGGGCGCTGCAACGCCCACCTTCCCCCGCCACAGATGACATTTCCACCCGTGACAAGGGGCGGGTTTTAGCCAAGCGCCGATCATGAACGTTCTTTTTCCGCTTTTCAACTTCTAAAATGCGATTTTCACCTTCCAAACACGTTTTTCATCGTTTTTAACCAATTTCGGTTTCCAAGATTAGTCCCGACTCTCAAACGACAACAAATGACACGAACTCGACTCAAATGACACTAAAATACTCGAAAACACCGCAAAATCCTAGTCTAGAATACTCAATACATTGGTATAAAAACCAACTTAATAAATACCCCCAAACTTAGACGTTTGCTTGTCCTCAAGCAATTACAGACTCTAAAAAACGACAAACATGAATGAAACAAAAATAAAGACGACTGACTCAAACAGACTAAATGCAAAACTTCACAACCAAACTCATTCGTCAAATTTCGTTTCACCATCAATCAAGCACGTATTTTCATAATGTGATCATGAAGGTGGAATGTTCATGCCAACCCTGTTTTCATTATCCAGATAGATTCACGCAATCAAGTGTTTTCAAAATGATCCACTTTTTGAATATAGAGGTGAAATGCTTACCGGACTCCATAGGCTTGTCTTTCACACTAATCTCCAGTAATGTAGGCTAATGCAACACAAGGATCAATAGGACTTTTAAAGTTTGTAATGTGGGCTTAGGGTAAGGTAGGAAAATATATGATAAGTAGCTCAAATCACCCAGACACACAATTATCACTTCGAATCATCAATTAGCAATTACCTTTCACTTTTTGACCTCCCAATGTTTATGAACCTTCAATCCCGCTGATTTTTCTCATTCATTTTTTTTTTTCTCTCTTTTTTTTCCTAACCCCAAACTTATTCTTTTGCGTACATGGGGTTTCCTATCTTCTTTTCTCGGCACTTCATTCAATTAAATACATACCCTTCTCATCATACCCTCCTCAACTTCCAATATTTTTCTATACTTTGTGTGTATGAGTGATGTTAGGATATTCACATTTAGGCTCTGGATATTAAATGGTTTGCCAAAGAAAAGGGTTTATACGGCTCAAAGGGGGACACTAGGGAAAATATAATACAAAGGTAGGCATTTTAGGCTCTGGCTTGTTCAAAGATGGCCTAAATCACTTCCTTAGTGTTACTTCTGTTAGATAAATGTTTTTATCATGATTTTGATGATTTTATTAAAATGAGTTTTTATACCAAAACAATGTCTCTAAATGTTGTCCCAATACCTCCGATCGATCTAAAATGTTTTTACTATTTTTCTGAGTATTTCTTGGGAGTTTATTTTCGATTTAAAATTGGACAACACTTTTGTTTTAGGCTCGACCGTCGCCCTATAGGGCAACCCACTGAGTTGAGTTTTGAAACAGAAAATGGGACGTAAGAAAAAGGGGCAGGCGGCCGGCGGCCGACCGGGGCGACGTGTAGTCGACCGGTCGACCGGAGGCGACCTGTACTGCAAGTTGGATTTTTGTTCCGCACTTCTCTCGCTTCGAAAAACGCTGGGGCAACCGGTCACATACCGGGCGACCGGGGTCGCACCCCCTTCGACCGGTCCCCCAGTGTAAAAATTCGCAGAATTCAATTTCAATCTTATCTCTCGCGACCAAGGTCGAACCCCATGTTTGACAAAGAAACTATCCGTTGCGTTTTGATATGACTTTTCCCTATTTTGTGGGATTGATTTCTAACACTATATTGATGATTTTAAATGGTTTCTTTTGCAGCAAATCACTCCCCAAGAAGGAGCCAATGTCCGGAAATCAAAGCCAAGACCTCTCCTATAAATAGAGGCTTCATTCAAGCAACAAGATACAACACACCATACAAGCAAAAGAGCAAACAAAGCAAACACTTTCATATATCTTGTTGTATTAGCCTTAGCACTTTCACTTGCACAAATTTGAGGTCTAGGCTTTCAATTCTTGATTACACTTGCACTCATATTGTATCTATCATTATTGAGTTGTAATCTTGATTTTGGTCATCATTCAACACAAGACATCCTTGTGAGTATTCTTGTGGTAAGAATACACTTGGGTGATCTAGGTGATAGGTGTTTGAAGGTTGTGGTAATCTTCAAAGGTGTTGTAAGAGGGTTGTGGTAATCCTCAAGGTGTTGTAAGAGGGTTGTGGTAATCCTCAAGGTGGTGTAAGAGGATTGTGGCGGTCCTCAAAGTGGTGAAGGAGGTTGTGGTAATCCTCAAGGTGTTGTATTAATTTTTGGTAAATTAATAAAATCTTTTCTTTCTTTTTTGAAATCCATCCCTAGAGATACTTTGGGGTGGTAGAGATTAGGCCCTAGGTGGGTTGAACCTCTTTAAATCGACGAGTGTTGTTTTATTTCCGCATTTACATTCTCGTCTTTGGTTGATTATTCAAAAAAGAGGGCAAAATCTGAAAAACCGAGATAATCTATTCACCCCCCCCTCTAGATTATCGTAGCCACTGACTAACAAGTGGTATCGAGCCAAACTCTTTGGCTAGCTCGTTCCGAGTAAAGAGGAAAGATCCATGGCTACGAATGACGCTTATCTCACCACCGGCGCCTCCACCAACAAGCCACCATTGTTCGACGCCAACAACTACGCATTTTGGAAAGACCGTATGGAGTGCTTTCTACAAGGGTGCGGATTTGACATATGGAATGTGGTTATTGAAGAGTTGATCAACCAACGAAAAAAATGGAGGATGGCACCTCGACTCCTAAACCTTTCAAGGAGTTCGATGAAAATGATAAGAAGGCTTTCTCTCTAAACGGTAAGGCCTTAAATATTTTGCATTGCTCACTAACCGCCACCGAGTACAATCGCATACGAGGCATAAGGTCGGCACATGAGGTTTGGGAAAAATTGGAGACTATATATGAAGGGACAAAGAAGGTCAAGCAAGCTAGAAAGACCATGCTTGTTAAAGACTTTGAAAACTTTAACATGTATGATGGTGAAAGCATCTCCAAGATGGTGGAAAGGCTTGACAACATTGTCAATCCTCTTGTGGCCCTCGGTAAAGTCATCTCCGAAGAAGACAAAGTGACTAAGGTATTGAATGCTCTTCCCGGCTCATGGTCCGAAAAGGTGACGGCAATCACGGAAGCACAAAATCTTGAGACACTCAAGTTTGACGAGCTCATCGGGAACCTCCTCATCTATGAAGTCTATCTCAAGGAGAGAGGAAAAATACCAAACCAACCATCAATCAATCGGGTATGCAAAATATTCCTAAAGGTCTTGCTTCCTCTTCTAATAATGCATACTATGATAATGATGATGATGATGAGGAGACGGCGCACTTGTTCGAAAATTTGCAAAATTTGTGAATAAAAATAAAGCAAGAAAACCAAGAGATAATGCTTGCTTTAAATGCGGAAAACCCGGCACTTCATTGCCGATTGCCCAAAGCTCGATGAAGAGGAGCAAAAGAAAAGGAAGCCTTTTACAAAAAGAAGGCTCTAAATGCGGAAGTCAAAACATGGGATGAACTACTCGAAACAACCGATGAGGAAGGAGAAACCGAACACGGTCTCATGGCTATAGACGATGAAAACAATGAGGTACACTCAAATTCTTCTACTTCCTCCATAGTTGATGACTTGCAATGTGATTTTGATGAATTGCAAATTGAGTTTCAAAATTTAATCGTTAAATACAAAAATTTGAAAAAGGAGCATAAGGAGATTAAGGTTGAAAAGGAAAAATTATTTACCTCTTATGAATCTTTAGACAAAGCTCATGCTCTTACTCTTACTAGAATTCATTCTCTTGAAACCGAAAAGGAATCGCTCACAAAAAATATTGAATGTTTGAAAAATGACGTGCATCGTTTCAACATAAGTACGGATAAAGTCACAAAAATTTTAGATGCACAAAAGAGGTGAGCATTCCAAATCGGGACTTGGTTATAAGCCATTTCAAAGTGTTTTTAAGAAAAATAACCAAGGTCCGACTTTTGTACGTGCCAATAATTATAATACTCCTACTTGTTTTTATTGTGGCAAAGTTGGACATTATGCTAATAATTGCAAATTGAGAAATAGCTCAAGACATGTTTGGAGACCCAAAGGTCTCAAGACTAACCCCCATGGACCCCAAAATTATAGGGTACCTAAAAGAAATGATTTTGTAGGTAATAGGGGCTATAACAACCATGGAGGATTCGAAATGGCTCGTGGACAGCGGATGTTCACGCCATATGACCGGGAGGAGAGAGCTTTTTACCAACATCAAGCTCCAAGAAGAGGTATGGTCATGTTCGGCAATGGCAAAGGAAAAATTCTTGGAAATGGAGAAATTGGTAACTCTTCTTTCTCTTTTTTGTAATGTTCTTTTAGTAGAAGGGCTTAAGTTTAATTTGATAAGTGTTAGCCAACTTTGTGATTCAAATTATGATGTTTCTTTTAATAAAGAAAAATGCCTTATTCTTAAAAATGGTAATATTATTTGTGAAGCAAATAGAAAAGCAATCTTTACAAAATTTGTACTAGTGATTTGGTTAGTCAAAATGTTTCTTGTCTTGTCGCCAATAATGATTTAACGAGTTTATGGCATAGGCGACTCGGACATGTTGGATACAAGAATTTGAAAAATATTTACAAAAACCAACATGTAAAAGGACTACCCAAATTGAATTTTGAAAATCTTGGCTTATGTGACACTTGTCAAAAGAACAAATTAGTTAAGAGTAGTTTTAAGCCCAAAATGAAATTTCCACTACCAAACCCCTACAATTGCTTCACCTTGATTTGTATGGGGATATTGGTACGGCTAGTCTAAGTGGAAAACATTACACTTTTGTTATAGTCGATGATTATTCGAGATATACTTGGGCTCTTTTTCTTACCAATAAAAACGATGCCGTTAATGAGTTTGTTAAGTTGTGTAGACTTATTGAGAATGAAAAAAAAGATACTATCAAGTCTATTCGAAGCGATCGAGGTGGAGAATTTGACGGTGAATTTAGAGTATTTTGTGAAACCAAAGGATATGCTCATAATTTCTCGGCTCCAAGGACACCTCAACAAAATGGAGTAGCCGAACGGAAAAATCGAACATTACAAAAAATGAGTCGATCCATGCTCAATGAATTTTCACTTCCAAAGTATTTTTGGGCCGGCCGTAAGTACCGCTTATGTCATTAACCGAGTTTATATTCGTCCTAAAATGAATAAAACTCCATATGAGCTTTGGAAAGGAAGAACTCCAAATATTAGTTATTTCAAAATATTTGGATGTAAGTGCTTTATTTTGAATACTAAGGATCAATTGGACAAACTTGATCCTAAGGCCGAAGAAGGTATATTTATGGGGTATTCAACCAAGAGCAAAGCATATCGGGTTTACAACAAGACTAGCATGGTTGTTGAAGAATCTATTCATGTCAAATTTAATGAAGCCTCGGGTGTTGAAAGAATACCCAATGACGATAGTGATGAAGAGGATATTGTTGAACCTATTGTTCAAAGTGATGCTCATAATGATAAACCTTCTATTTCATATGATCAACCTTCAAGTTCAAATGTTCCTCAAGAAGATAGGGGTGATATTCAATCTTCCCGTAGCATTGAAATTTAAGGAGATCACCCAAAAGATCTTATTATTGGTGATCCCTTGATAAAGTAATGACTCGAAGGAATTTTGCCGAGAAAGCTCTTATATCTCAAAAAGAGCCTAAAAATGCTAAGGAAGCTATTGAGGATGAAGATTGGTTTTGGAAATGCAAGAGAGTTGAATCAATTTGAAAGAAATGATGTATGGGAATTAGTACCTTGTCCTCCATCTCAAACAATTATTGGTACAAAATGGGTATTCCTGAACAAACTTGATGATCAAGGCAACATTGTTCGAAATAAGGCAAGGTTAGTAGCTCAAGGGTATTGTCAAGAAGAAGTATTGACTATGATGAAACTTTTGCACCCGTAGTTTAGAAGCTATTCGTATTTTACTTGCCTATTCTTGTTTCAAAATTTCAAACTTTACCAAATGGATGTTAAATCCGCTTTCTTAAATGGTATTATTCAAGAAGAAGTCTATGTAAAACAACCTCCGGGGTTTGAAAATTTTTCTAGGCCTAATGATGTTTATAAACTTAAAAAGGCTTTGTATGGTTTAAAACAAGACCCCGTGCATGGTATGATAGACTTAGCTCTTTTCTTTTGCAAAATGGTTTTACAAGAGGTAAAGTTGATACTACACTCTTTGTTTTTGAAAAAGGGCAAGATTGTTTACTTGTGCAAATTTATGTTGATGATATTATCTTTGGTGCTACTAATGAATCTTTGTGCAAGAAATTCTCCAAGTTAATGCAAGTGAATTCGAGATGAGTATGATGGGGGAGCTAAACTTCTTCCTTGGACTTCAAATTAAGCAATGCCAAGAAGGTATTTATATTTCACAATCAAAGTATACAAAAGAACTTTTGAAGAAGTTCGGCATTGAAGAAGGAAGAACCGTCTCGACTCTATGGCAACCAATGTCAAAATTGACAAAGATGAAAAAGGCAAGTCGGTTGATGAATCCAAGTATCGAGGTATGATTGGTAGTTTACTTTATTTAACCGCTAGTAGACCGGACATTCTTCATGTCGTATGCCTATGTGCTCGTTTTCAAAGCAATCCCAAAGAATCTCATATGAGTGCTTAGTTAAAAGGATTTTTCGATATTTGAAAGGCACCATTCAATATGGCTTATTTTATCCAAAGAATGAAAATTTTTCTCTTAAAGGTTATAGTGATTCGACTATGCGGAAATATTGATGATCGGAAAAGTACTTCCTGATCATGTCAATTTTTAGGCGATTGCCTAGTTTCTTGGTTTTCAAAGAAGCAAACGTGTTTCTCTTTCAACGGCCGGCCGAATATATTTCCGCCGCATTTTGTTGTACTCAACTTCTTTGGATGAAACAAACCTTAGCGGATTACAAATGCTCTTTTGAAAACGTACCTATCTTTTGTGATAATGTATCCGCTATAAATATTGCTCAAAACCCGGTTCATCATAACCGTACTAAACATATTGAGATTCGACATCATTTTCTAAGGGATTGTGTCTCAAAACGAAAAATTGAGATATCTTTTGTACCATCTCAAGATCAATTAGCGGATATTTTCACAAAACCGCTAACTTCCGAGACTTTTAACGTCGATACGAGCTCGATTAGGCATAATGCATATTGAATGAAATTTACGTTTGTATTTTGCACGTTTTTAAAACTTAGGGCGAAAAATCGGATTTTTGGTTGAAAATTCGGATTTTGGAAAATTTGCAAAACAAATGGGCTGAAGAGGTTGAGGGCAACCGGTCGCCCTCAACGCCGACCGGCCGCCAACCACGACCGGCCGCCTAAGCCATCATTTTTGGTTTAAAATTGTTCTGTCTTGAAAGATTAGTCATTTTCACTCTTTTTGGCCATTTTTCGTCCCTTTGCCATATTCACACAAATTTCACTCAAAATTTGTTTTCATGAATTCAATTCATATCATACACCTTATATGACTTGTTTATCATCATCATCGCTCATCTTTACCGATCGAATGGTAAGAATTCTATTCCTTTTTGCTCAAATGGGTTGAACCCTTGAGTTTATGGCTTTCTTGTATATTACTTGATGAAATTATTTTGTGATCATGATGAGCTTAGTTATTATGTTGTATTGTATGATGTTTGGTATGATTTGGTGATGAAAATTTTTGGCTTGAATCTCTTACAAGGGTTTTATACAATCTCTTTTATTTTTTACACCCACAAGGTGTTCGATGAATTGTCGCAATGAATTGTTCGACTTTTTTACATGACTCTTATGCTTTCATATGTCTTATATACTTATTGAGATCATGTCTTGACACTTAAAACGTGCTTATGGATATCAAATGATACTTTTCTCCCATTCTTTTTGGATTATAAGCTTATCTTCTCGAATGGTTGATAAATCGTCTCTTTGGCACACTTTGATATACTTGTATGATGTTTTTATTGTCCTAACATTCTTTTGATGATTCCAAAGGGGAGAAACAGAAAATTGCTCGTTAGCTCAAAGAAGCTAATAAAAGCTCGATATAGAAGCTATAAGCTATGGCTTGTTTAGGCCATAAGTTGTGAAGAAAACTTAGTCCAATGGTTGTTTTATGGACTTGTTTTAAGTATTTGTGACAGGGGAGCTTCTAGCTCATGAAGTTGTTGTTTATTTTGTAAAAGCTTGTGCTTCTAGCTTATACAATACTTCTTATTGATATGCTTATTGATAGGGGAGCTTTTTGTAAAATGTTATTAAACGGATAGTTTACTCTAAAATCGGAAAATTGTTTTGTTTTCAAAATCGTCCTCTTGTAAATTGTTTTGGTTTGTAATCATCAAAAGGGGGGAGTTTGTTAGATAAATGTTTTTATCATGATTTTGATGATTTTATTAAAATGAGTTTTTATACCAAAACAATGTCTCTAAATGTTGTCCCAATACCTCCGATCGATCTAAAATGTTTTTACTATTTTTCGGAGTATTTCTTGGGGTTTATTTTCGATTTAAAATTGGACAACACTTTTGTTTTAGGCTCGACCGGGTCGCCTATAGGGCAACCCGCACTGAGTTGAGTTTTGAAACAGAAAATGGGACGTAAGAAAAAGGGCGATTACCGGCCGACCAGGTGGGCGCGGCAGGTGTGGTCGGCCGACCGGAGCCGGCGACTGCACTGCAGCAAGTTGGATTTTTGTTCCGGACTTCTCTGTTTCGTAAAAACGTCGAAGCAACCGGTCCACTGGTGGCGACGGCCGCACCCCCTTCTTCGACCGGTCCCCACTGTGTAAAAATTCGCAGAATTCAATTTCAATCTTATCTCCTGCGACCGGTCGAACCCCATGTTTGACAAAAAAATATCCGCGCTGCATTTTAGACCTTTTCCCTATTTTGTGGGATTGATTTCTAACAAATTATATTGATGATTTTAAATGGTTTCTTTTGCAAAAGAAATCACTCCCCGAAGGAGCCAATGTCCGAAATCAAAGCCAAGACCTCTCCTATAAATAGAGGCTTCATTCAAGCAACAAGATACAACACACCATACAAGCAAAGAGCAAACAAAGCAAACACTTTCATATATCTTGTTGTATTAGCCTTAGCACTTTCACTTGCACAAATTTGAGGTCTAGGCTTTCAATTCTTGATTACACTTGCACTCATATTGTATCTATCATTATTGAGTTGTAATCTTGATTTTGGTCATCATTCAACACAAGACATCCTTGTGAGTATTCTTGTGGTAAGAATACACTTGGGTGATCTAGGTGATAGGTGTTTGAAGGTTGTGGTAATCTTCAAAGGTGTTGTAAGAGGGTTGTGGTAATCCTCAAGGTGTTGTAAGAGGGTTGTGGTAATCCTCAAGGTGGTGTAAGAGGATTGTGGTAATCCTCAAAGTGGTGAAGGAGGGTTGTGGTAATCCTCGAGGTGTTGTATTAATTTTTGGTAAATTAATAAAATCTTTTCTTTCTTTTTGAAATCCATCCCTGAGATCTTTGGGGTGGTAGAGGATTAGGCCCTAGGTGGGTTGAACCTCTTTAAATCGGCGAGTGTTGTTTTATTTCCGCATTTACATTCTCGTCTTTGGTTGATTATTCAAAAAAGAGGGCAAAATCTGAAAAACCGAGATAATCTATTCACCCCCCCTCTAGATTATCGTAGCCACTTGGACTAACAACTTCACCTAGGATTTCGCCTCGACTAGTGGTCAGACAAGTTCTAGAATTCGGTGGGATCATAAAGAAAACACTCAACCGCATAAATCATCCCCAAATAAATCAACAGAGTTAAGCACATAGATGGAATTAATGGAAAGAAGATTAAATCATAGTTCAAACACATGCTCTTTTGACCGTTCAACTCATATTCAACAAATTCACTTAGTCATGCAGTTTCACAGTTTTACAAACGACCCGACTCGACTATAGACTCTTTTTTTCCTTTTTTTTTCGTTTTTTTTTACTCAAGACACGACTCGAAGAATAAAAACAGACTACACCCCCCAAACTTAAAACGACATTGTCCCTAATGGAGAGGTGGGAAAAAGGGCTTTCCTGGTAGCCGAGGAGCGAAGGCTCCTTAAGTCATGTGGTACTACTACGTGTAGGAGGTGTCTCGTATAAGCTCACAATGCATCCTAGCGCACAAGCCCGTGGGTGTTGTATGCCTCCGAGGTAAGGTCTTGTTCTTCCCATTCGCCTTAGTCCAGTCCCTCTTTGGTTTCGCATTTTTGCAACCTAGCAAGGTAGACAAGAAAACAAAACTCGTGGAACCAAGGAATTCGGTTATGGGTGAAAAATCGAAAATCAAAGCCCATACATAATGCACCCAAGTAGAAAATATAATGCCATGTCAAAAAGATAAGCATAGAAATGCAATATAGCACTAAACAATTTGAAACTATCATTGGGGCATTTCATCAAACACCTCATATGCATGAATTTGGGAAAAGACAGTGAATGCAATGGATAACTCAATTCAATCCCAAAAATCAGCACCAAACCTAAGTCTAGCATGAGCAACCAATCCACAATCCACAAATCAACAACAATTATCCTAGCACTACTACAATCCAACCACACAACAATCACAAGATGGGGAAAATGGGGTGGGTGTTGGAAAGTTGCAAACTTACCAAATAATGAGTGAATGAGATGAATATGGTGTGTGTGGTGTCATAATGCTCCTTTGTGAAGATGGAATAGGATATGTGGGATTTGCACAAATAAGAGGGGTGGGGTATGATGCAACTTACTACTCCTAAAAAAGCAAAAAAATTCAGAAAAAACAAAAACAACTACTAAACTAAATTAAAACTAAGAAAACAATAAAAAGGGGCTTGGGTTGCCTCCCAAGAAGCGCTAAGTTCTGATCTTGACCGGTATGTCGATTATCCTCAAGTTGGGGCTCCAATAGACATGTTATCCACATTTCCCTTAGAAACTTCCCAACCTCCAATGTCTTCAGCAATATTCCCAACCATCTGCTTACCATCCTTTAATTCAAATTTTAGCCTATTGGTTGGATGGATGGTGAATACAACTTTCTCTTGATTTACCCACAATGTTAGCTCCCCCGTTTCTACATCAATCAAAGCCCTTGCTGTGGCTAAAAATGGCCGCCCAAAGATTATAGGTATTTTCTTCTCCTTGTTCGCGTCCAACACTACAAAATCCACAGGAAAAACAAATTTATTAATTCTTACCAGTACATCTTCAATGATTCCCCACGGATAGGCAATGGATCGATCAACAAACTGCAAAGTGATGTTGGACGGCTTCACCTCACCGAGCCCATACTTCGTCACATCAGCAAGAGATATCAGATTCACACTGGACCCAAGATCACAAAGTGGTTTCTCAAAGCAAACTCCTCCAATAGTACAAGGAATAGTGAAACTCCCCGGATCCTTCATTTTTAAAGAGGTAGTTTACTGCGGACTATTGCACTACACTCCTCCGTCGGATAAATGAGTTTCAAATTCTTCCAACTTCATTTTCTTGGATTCCACTTGGTTTCGCATAAATAGGTGATTCTTCGGAGCAAAGCGGTGAATTTTTGCTTCCTTTTCCGCGTAAATTGCATTGTAGTGCTCTCTCGGATTAACCTCTGTATCAACTTGGGAACTTTCCCCTTCACTGCCGATGAATTAACGGTTTGTAGCCAATCGACCCATTTGTGTCTCGATCGACCTAATATGTGTCTCCATTGTGCTCATCTTAGTATTCGGACCATCAATCTGCGCTCACTCCTATTCATTCGATTCTGGTCTCTCCGATGAATGAGCCGAGCATCTCCTCTAACGATCGCTTTTTTCACCTCCGAGTGCATTGAACCGGATGGGTTTGGATAACCCGAGGTGGATTCAATACGTTCTCGTTGTTGCTATAAGAGAGATTCTCATGATTGCGAAGTCTCGGGTGGTAGTGAGTTGGTAATGAATTACCTCGGTTATTAAAATCCGGTTATTCACATAATTGACTTGCTCGGCCTCGTGAGTGGCGGTGCGTGAACGGCGGGTGGGAGTGTGGTTTCTTTGTGGTGTGCTACCGGTATTCATGATTGCCAATTGCTTTGTCGGACTCGAGATTTGAGCGCCAAAGTCGACATTGATTCAACTCAAGAACACCGTGAATCGCCCGTCTTTGTCTCTCGGAGGGCCATTGATAGCTTGTTTGTGACCATTTCTTCAAGTAAAAGTAAGGCCTCTGTCGGTGTTTTAGCCATCAATGTACCTCCCGATGCAGCATCTAGTATCGTTCTCGTATGCCCATTCACCCATTGTAAATATACTTGAACCTCTGCCGATCTGCATATCCATGATGTGGGCATCTCCTCAACAGATCTTTAAATCGCTCCCAAGCTTCATATAACGGCTCAAAATCAATCTGTTGGAACCGGGCGATCTCGCTCTTGATTGGAGTGTCTTCTTTGGGAGGAAGCATTTTGCTAAAAACTTTTGAGTCGATCATCCCGCTCGTAATACTCCCGAGGGCGAACGTCTGTAACCACCGTCCGGCCTTATCCCGAAGTGAAAATGGGAAAAGCCTCAACCGAATGGCCTCATCGTCACACCATTCATCTTGATGGTGTCGTAAATCTCAAGAAAGTGGCGGATGTGTATTCGGATCATCCACTGGACTCCCCCAAACGATTCTCTGGCTGAACCATGCTTATGAGGCCCGGTTTCAATTCGAAATTATTTGCATTAATGGTGGCGCACAATGCTGGTAATTCCGTTCCGCGGTGAGAAAAGTAATCCCGATTGCCGCTTTACGGTGCCTCAGGCTGTGGCATGGCTACGTTTACGACCCGATTTCCGTTATTCTCATTGTCTACGCGTGCCATTGCTCGATTAATGTGCTCGCTTTCGCTCGGATTGCTCGAAGTGTCCTTTCAATCTCGGATCAAAAGGAAGCAAATTAATATCTTTGGAATCTCGCATAAACAGACAAGTCAAATGAGAAAAACGAAATTTTAATTCCTAAACTAGTCTAGATTAGGATTAAGACTATGTGGTAATTGTTCGCCTTATTTTTAGCTTCACCGCAAGTGTACGATGTTCGTTATCGAATAGGGTAGCAAGGTCGTATCCACGAGACTAATAAATCAATAGGCTAAGTATTGAGCGAAGATAGTTTTACTTTTATTTAGACGATCAATATTTGATGGTTGTTATTTTGAGATTAAGACAATTTAAATCACTAAAACACGAAAATAAGATAACACAAATGAAAGAAGTATCAAGATGATGAAATGGATTTCGAGTTAAGGTTTCGATTAATAATCCTCTTGTTGTCCGATTAAATCAAAGCGAGGTTATTATCAATATTCCTATAAGACGATCACAAAGCTATTTTATCCTCCCTCTCGAGATGCATATAAAATGTAGATTGAAATATCTATGCTAGCATCTCTACTCAACACAAGATACACTGTGACTCCCAAAAGCATCAAAGATCAAATGTCCTCACAATATTCGCAAACCTCTCGATTCATGCAAATATTAGTGTCAAGTACTTAAGATCTAATATTGAAACTCATCTCTCGAATTATGAATCAATATATCAAACAAGTTAAATCATTGGCCAAGTGATAAAACAAGAATAAGCTCAAAGTACTCAAATAGGCTTCAAGACAATAACTTCAACTAAGATTAAAACATTCAACAAGAGTTCATTAATCTCTTCCAAAACCCTAAATCACAAGAGTTTAGCTACACATGATTAAACAACTTACACACAAAGTGTTCAAAGTCATTACAAATGAAACTAAAAGAGTGAACTAAAAGAGAAGCAAAAAAACTTAGGAACGTCGATAATCTCTCGATATATCTCCGTTCTTCAAGCTCCGATGCAACCCGATTATCTCCTTCCAAGAGTTGACTCTTGTCTTGTGTTGTAGATCCCAAAAAATGCCAGAATTCCCCCTGTGTGCGCCCCCCAAAAAGTCTTTTTATACTCCCCATCATGTTTAGGGCTTAATGTTGCAGATTATGGGATTCAGTAGCAGACGCACGGGTGGTGCGCCCACGCACGGTTACCGTGCGCCACCTCTTTGGAATACCCCAACTCTCTCGTAGGGCGCACGGGTGGTGCGTCGAGCACCTGGCCTACCCGTGCGCCACTCCGGTGAGATATCCTCGACTCTGGGCGCACGGGTGGTGCGCCATGCATGGGCTACCCGTGCGCCATGTTTGCGGCAATCAACCTTATACGGGGGTGCACGGGTGGTGTCGTGAGGCACGCCTAACCCGTGTGCCCCTGTTTCTTCCGTGAGCGCTCAACTTTCGCTCTTTTAGGCTTCATGTTTCGTATATCCACTCAATTCTCCGGCGTTTCTACTTTGCTTTCCTCATATTCTTATTCAATTAGCTTCAAATATCATGAAATTCCTACAAAATAAGCAAAGTGTAATATCTTTTCCACAAGGAGTGAATATGTAACATTTAACGCGAGTATATGCATGTTTACTTATCATTATAGCTCGAAATACACATCGAAACACATGTAAAATTCACACTAATCAGTAATAGTATTAGTTTAAAATAGGATAAAACAATCCCCGACAACGGCGCCAAAACTTGATCGCGATTTTCTTACATGCGTGCGGTGTCAAGTTTTTAGTATAGGTTTTGAAAGTAGGGATATCGTCTCCACGAGGATTGTTATCAAATTTTATACTAAGTACTATAATTAAAATAGTTTAATTCTATCCGAGATCGAAAAGAGATGATGATTTATTATACTAAAAGAAAACTAAAATTAAGCAAATAATTGGTTCGAACAATTAATCAAACACGTAGAAGATGAATTCTGAGGGTTGATTTCACCTAGTTATCCCCTATGTTTTCAATCCGGTTTATTAATCACAAGTTATCAACTATAAGCCATATTCCTACCGTTTATCACTTCCTCTCTCGAGTGCCAAGTGATTCTAGGTTCCAATTTCCGATTTCGATATCTCTATAAAAAATATAAATTAAACCCTAATGCGCTCAATGAATATTCTATCACAGGCTTCAAAAGATTCATAAATCTCTCGATTCTATGAAACCCTAGGTTGTGCTATTCTATGGCCAGGCGTTCAATTACCTCTCTCGAGTGTCAAATCAAACACGCCAAACAATCTAAATTATTGATCAGATAATCCAGATGCAATCAAATCAAATAACACAAATAGATTAATAAACATGCGAATTTCATAAACTAGAAATCAAAACATAGGTTCAAACGTAAGTTACATCAATCCCCTAGAAATATGGGTTTAGCTCATGTTGGATGTACAAAAATTCATGAAGAAATAATTATACATCTCAAGAAATTGACAAAGAAAAACAAAGAAAGAATTGAGAAGAAAAGAGAAGGAATTCTCTCTGTGTCCAGACGAGAAGTGCCTCCAATTGCCGTCCCGAACCCTAGCTTCGTGTCTCTTGCCTTGCGTTGTGCTCAAAATAATATCCGACCCCTTTTCCGTACGCCTCCTTGGTTTATTTATAAGTCGAAACCCTCGAATTCGGGTCAAAACGGCCCAAAAATAGCTCAGCCCACGTTCAGGCCCATCGCGTGACTGCGCGGGATCGCGCGTCTTCGCTGCCGCTTGACGATCATCTGCTTCTTTGCTTGTCATGCGCGCGCTATGCAGCCCGCCCGGATGGCGGGCTGTGGCGTCTGCTTGTCTACCTGGCGCTTTGCTTGCCCGTCTAGAGTCACTCTGTTGTCGCGTCATCCGCCATTGCTACACGTTGGTTTGGTCGTCGCTGCAGCCGAAAATGGTCTTTGCGGCCGCGCTTGCCGCTACTCGTTCGTCTTTGCCACCGTCATCCATCGCATCTTGTGCCCCGGCCGCCGCCGAATAACGGCAATGCGGCGCGCCCTCATCTGTGCACTACCTGCTACCTAACTGCGTCGTCCGGCGCTGCTGAGCCCGCTGGTTTTGAGCCGCCTTTCCCCTTCCCCCATTTGTGCAATTTCCACCCCAGCGTTGCGGCCGATCATGAGCGTTAACTTTTCCGCTTTTCAACTTCTAAAATGCGATTTTCACCTTCCAAACACGTTTTCATCATTTTTAACCAATTTCGGCTTCAAGATTAGTCGACTCTCAAACGACAACAAATGACACGAACTCAACTCAAACGACACTAAAATACTCGAAAACACCGCAAAATCCTGAGTCAGAATACTCAATACATTGGTATAAAAACCAACTTAACAGATTGCACACTTAATATATCCCAAGTTGGACATATGGGTTTGAGCCGTTGGGGGCACCTAAGTTTTTTAAAGGGGTGAGGAACTACATGCTTGTGGGTTTGGTTCAAAACACACACGCGCTCGCGCGCGCCGCCGCCCAGCCCGGCCGGCCCGGTCGTGGGTCATGGGCGTGGGCTTAGGCTTCAAGGCCACTTATTCTTTTTGGACCAAAAACCTTTAAAATAAATGTTTAATTAATTAAATGGATTCTAATTAATTTTGTAATTAATTAATAGAGTTCAACCTGGGAAGAGTATCGGCCCCAAGACGGGCGCAGGGAGCACGGCCGTCGTGCGGTCGGTCGTCTTCTGCCCGAAGTTTCGAGCTGCGCAAGACGAGCGGGCACGGCCGTGCGTCTGTCGTGCTCCCTCTTGCAGTGCGTCTGTTCGATGCAAATGTGTCTTTTCGAGCCAAAAGACGTGATATTTCCATCACGAGGCACACGAGGCCTATAATTATTCGCCCTGCTGATTTAAAACACACGAAATCTAGGTCATCTTTGAATACAAGCATATTGAATTTCCCTTCGTTCAAAGCTTGAAAGTTCGAACTTTTGTTTGTTCGCCGTTGTTCGGTTTTGTTAGTCTTTGCTAGCAACCGGAATTTGTTCATAGTCGTTGTATCTTAGAGCGGCGCCGAATCAGTAAGCACTCGATATACGGGCGTTTTGGTCTTGAGGAGACGAATCTAATGCAAACTCTAAACCATACACTTAGCCATTTTCTTCCAAAACAGAAACTATACACCATATATATTTACCAACAAGCCATCACATTTCCACCTGTTTCCGCTTGGTTCGTCCTTAAACAACCACTATACCGGGAGAAGTCCTCGTGATACCCAGGTAGGGATGTCAGCGGCGGGCGGGGGGCGGGGGAGCCATCCCCATCCCCCTCCCGCGGCCAGCGAGGAATCCCGTCCCGATCCCCAGTGAGACAAGCGGGAAAACATTCCCCCATCCCAGTCCCATGAGATCCCACTTGAGGGGATTCCCGATCCGTTCAATTTATTTTTTTTTTTTGAAAAAAATAATTTTTTTTTAAAAATAACCATTTTTAAATATTTAAAATATATGAATTATATAAAATAACTAATAAAACACTAATTAATAAAATAAATTAAAGATTTTTGTCATTTTATTATATTTAATGTGTATATATTTATAATATATTATATGTATTTAAAATATTATATTATATATAATATTCGGTTCCCATGAAAGCAGGCGAGAGTATGATCCCGTCCCCGCCCCGTCCCCATGGGGAAAAAAATTCCCGTCCCGTCCCCACGGGGGGAAAATTTTGGGAATCCCGCCCAGTCGGGCGGATCCCAGGAACGGGGATTCCCCGCCCCACTGCCATCTCTATACCCAGGCACGGACTTACATGGGAGAGGAGGGGAGCCCTACCCCTCCCCCACAAAAAAAAAAAAAGAAATTGTAAAAAGATAAATTATGTTAATTTTGGATTATAATTATTTATTTTGGGATGCTTATTTTGTCATGTATTTGATGCAAATACACAATATATTTTGAATTTTATTATGATATAAAATAGATATTTGATCTTCCAATTATTGACCCCCTTCAATGTCGAATCATGGTTATGCCCATGCTGATATCAATTATAACGGCTCCGTTTGAGTAGTTTGATTTATTTCTCAGCCATAAATCTGAAATTGGAAAATGATCTCTTACCAAGTAGACTTAATTAGCAGGCATTTGATCAATCACCGTAGTCTTTTTCCCGAATTAAAAGCCAAAGTCATTTAAAATTTTGCAAAAAGAATAAAAATAAACTTTTTTCAACCTTAAATTAGACGCTCCAAACTTTCCAAAAACACATCTGCATCAACTTATATTTGTAAGAATCAAAATCTGCACTAACTGACTCGGATTCATATATATCTATATATATTAAGCCTTGTATGGAATCTTGGCAGCAATATATTGAGAAACTTGTCATCCAAGATCCCTTCTTCCCACTCACTATGTTGAAGATTGTGTTTCAAGGCTCCTTCAGTATATGGTGGGGACTTGGAACCATTTCTATTATCAACTTGCCCAAACACCAACTCATACAAAAGGATTTCCTAAATAAGAATATAATTTGTGCCGTTATTATATTCTTCCAAGAATCTTCGTAGATTCTTATACCCAAAAAAATAAAATAAATAAAATATAAATAACCAAACCCTTAAATATTGTGAAAGACAAAAATCACTATGTATGTTGCTTCATGCTTGAATACGTGATCCATTAAACCCAAATAAATTTCCCTAAAAATGACATGATGATGCATTCACATTGCCAAGTATAAGGACGTTCTCTTCTTCCTTTCGGTGCTTCTTCCAAGAAGTTAAGAGTTTCTAATATTTTGTTATATGTCCAATATTTTAATACAATTATTGAAATATCAGATGGAACATGATTAAAAGAGGAAATTACACTAAACTCCATCATGTACTATTCGCGTTTTTACACTTTACCATATATGAACTATTTTCCATTACACTTTATCATATGAACTATGTAAATTTGTACACTTTGCCCTATATGGACATTTTTACCCCTAAATTTATTTTTTTTTAAATAGTTCGCATTATGATCATATCCAACCCATCATGCTTCCGTATAAAAAATTAATAATTTCTTAAATTCATACATTGTTTGACTGGAATGTAGTTGAATATTCCTAGTTAGTGACGAATATTTTCATCGTTAATTGACTAAAATTATATTGTTTATTTTTTTTAATTGGTTAGTACTGATGAATACTTAAGATTGATCGCTAATGTCCAAATTTAGCGACAATTTGTTCTTGTTGCAATATTTTGCCTTTTTTTTCGTCTTTTTGGTACGAACCATTTGCGATGCCTCTTAAGGTTGAGTGTAGGGAGCAATTCTAAAATTGTACGTGTGATGAGCAACCCAAAAATTGACTAAGAATACATATCTACATTCAGTTGAAACAATGTATGAATTTAAGGAAATGTTAATTTTATATACGATAACACGATAGGTCTGATGACCATAATGAACTATTGTCATTATTGTAAGAAAAATAAAATTTTAGGGGCAACATCGTCCATAGAGGTCAAATTGCAAAAAATTAATTACATAATTCATATGGTAAAATGTAACAAAAAGTAATTTATACGCTAATGTGTAAAAACGTGAATAATACTGGGAGTTTATTGTAATTTTCTCTAATTAAAATATAACAGAAAATGTTGCATGTGTGTCTTTCAAGTATCATACATATTTAAAAAGGAAAAAGGAAACAAGTAAAAAGAACCATTTTAGTTAGGTCCAATGTTGTCCTAGTGGTGCTGGGCAAATTGCACCAAATAATATATAACTGCCTTTTAGATAAGTTCAAGTACATTGAGGTTTATTCTCTAAGAAAACATAGAATAAGTATCCAATACCTTGAAAAAAAGTTTAGAGAAGATAATTTTTACTATCGCACAATGAGAGATGACACATATTTATCTAA
Source organism: Rehmannia glutinosa (assembly GCA_016081115.2). Classification (NCBI taxonomy): domain Eukaryota; kingdom Viridiplantae; phylum Streptophyta; class Magnoliopsida; order Lamiales; family Orobanchaceae; genus Rehmannia; species Rehmannia glutinosa. The sequence continues at coordinate 40,655,636 of CM071929.1, read as the reverse complement.
CTTCTATTTTTTTGGGCTACCAAAAGAATATTTGAATTTGAGTGTCAGAGTATCTTGATTCCATTTATGATGCACAAAGGATCACCCGAAAGTGACTGTTTTCAAGAATCATTTGAATATATCGTTAATTAAGTTAACTAATTCTCAAAAAAAAATTAATTCGCTTATGAGATTACGTGGAACCACATATGGACAAGCTGTCACAAGCACAATTGAAATTCTCTATTACCTTATCCTAGCTGAAAGTACAACTTTTATTAAGAAAGTTATCAATATTGTAGAGAATTTATGCTTATGGCATCTTCAATGGGAAGTCCAGTCTGTTTAATTTTAATTTATATATTTCCGTTCCATACAGATTGATTCTGATAAGTGGTTTACTACCACTTAATATATGTATATTTTGGTCACATTTGTGTATATATAGTTAGTTTGATATTTAATATTATGTTGATATTTGTTGTTTTCGTTGTTTCAGTTGATATCGTTGGTTGAATAAATGTATTGTAGTATTGATATTTTTTGGTAAATGTTGATATTAATTGTTGTTGGGTGAATATACATGTTTAAAACCAGGGGTGTAACCAGGCTGAATGGTAACTCCTAGCCCAAAATTTTTTCTCCATAGTTCAACTATTATTTTTACCCTTAGAAAATATATATATAATTTTTTTTCATTTTTTTTATAGAAAAAACGGGACAAAAAATTTTTTGGGGTGCGCGAGGGGCCGGGGAAGTCCCCCCTTGTCTATGCCCCAATTTAAAACGGGATAATAAATTAAAAACAAAAAGAAAATGTTGTCGCCAATAGTGTTTACAACAAAAGTTTTTTTTTTTTTTTGCAATGACAAATGTCGTCACAAATACTGCAAAGTGTTAGTCGCAACAGGTTGTCGGAAATAAAGTCACCAAGTTGACAAAAATTTCGGACATTCATGTTATCGCTAATACATTTGCGATTATGGTGTCGTCGCAAATAATACTTTTGTGACAAGGCATTCGCAACAATATTTTGCAACAACTTGTCGTTGCAAAAAATCGCGGCCGCGGGCCTTTTTTGTCATCGCATAAACCCCTGTTTCTGCAGTAATGGTTGGTTTGTGCAATCTTATAAATAGATGCTCATTTAGGCACTTTGGGAAATTCTTGAGAGCCTCATGACATATCACAGTTATTGGATAATTTGAGTTTTAATTAACATTAACGTGACTATATCTATATACTGATATATGTACTCTTGAAATTCTCCAAAGAGTAACAATTGATATTTCCTATTTTCTATGACATTTTATCTGGTATTAAATATCATCTTATACATAAGACATTCACGGTGCATTTAAACAGTATAGTAAACAGGTCAATATCTTATACAAAAGGGTGAATCCTATTTAAAAATTACCTAAGAATGAACGGGTTTATTAGTTGGCGTTGGGATTGAATTGAAACAAACCAATGGATTTGTGATTGCAAGTACAAATACAATTATACAATGTCGTAAGAGTATTCGTTCATGCATCGATCTGCAAAAACAATACTAATCTGTTTGTGCAATTGCTCCAAACTCATAACTTCTTTTTTCCAAACTTTATTTAAAACCAAGTGGAATATTTCATGGACATGTGGAGTGTAGCAATGCCACTTCTTCAGAGAAATATTATATTAATATATGCACCTGAATGGTTGTCCCCCCAAGCAGCCTTCTTCATTACCCAACTGTTTATGTTCCTAGCTATCAGATATTAAATTTTGTATGTATGTGGTCTAGTTTTGGTCCAAATACAGAATTTCTTTGTAGTATCAAATGTGTTGAATTAATATTCCATCCAACAATTTCAAGGGGAATATGGCTGCTTGGACCATTTCGATGACCTCCCAAAATTTACCCATTTTGCCAGGTACAAAGTTTATTTCAAATCCCATATATTTGATGTAAAAACATTTAAAACAACCACGAAGCTAATTACTTTGTGTTACGTTTTTAAGAGATTACGGGTACTCATCGAATTACTTTAGTGAAACATGCATGTCTAACAAATCAAGATATACGATTTTTAATAATTTGGGAGTACTGATCGGAGGAAAGGGAATAAATTTCAAAGAAATTGAAAAATATACGATTTGTTAAATCTTTTATCTTCCTCAATGAAATAGATCAACTATAAGTTGGCGTCCGAAAAAAAAAAGTTTCCTTTTTCGTACTACTACAAAAAAGGTCAAAGATGACTAAAATATTTGGGACAACAAAAGTCGTCTCTAATAATCACATAAACATTTCATCACTGATGCAGGTCGAACTAACCCCCCCACCCAATGGCGGAGGCATGGGGGCCAACTGGGCCCCGGCCCCCCATTTTTTTAAAAAAAATATTTTTACACTATAAAATTTAAATAAAAAATTATTTTAAGTATATTTTATATGATTTTCTTATTCGGCCCACCCTACTTTCGCGTATCGGCCCATCCCGAAAAATTTTGGCTCCGCCCTTGCCCCCACCCCTCCTCCCCAAAAAAACAATATGGTCGACGCTAAAAACTTAAGCGGCGACACCAAAAAAAGTGGCCGCTATTGTCGCAAATACTGTAATTGCGACTTTATTTGTTGAACATGTTTAATATCTTAAACAAAATTCAAGAAAATGCCCTGACTAGCAAAGTAAAAACTAACCTAATCACAACTAATCAGAGTTTGCTTTTAATTTAGTACTTTTCAATGTAAGTTAAAGAAGATGCCATTCTTTTAATTTACTGCTTTTGATAAATTCACACAAGTTTAGGGAGTGGAATCTCATACCAAATATAAACATAATTAATAAAGGCAATATATGGGGAGAAATATTCTACATAATGGAGTGAAAAACCCATAGCATATTCTTCAACTACACCTTGCATCTCTTTCCATTTATAGTGTTATCCAAAGTAAATCAATCTGATTACCTTTTTTCTTCCTCAAGTTTTAGACTTTAGTGGGTTTTTACTTGGCATGGAATCGTTACATATGCATGATTCTAAAACAATAAAGTATGGAGGATTTGATTTGTTGATCTCGATTGATCACTACATTTAATTTAAAACTATTCAGCGCGAGTTGTTTTCACCACTTATTTGCTAATACCTTAATCCAATAGTTTTCCCAAAACGATAGGATAATTGAAAACTCAAACGAAAATACAGTACACTCGAAGTCTACTAACTTAAGATCCTTTTCGTTTCCGGAAAAACCAAAGGGAATACGAGACCGCCACATCCTAAAGGTTGGACTCGAGAGGGCAAACAAAGTCCCAAAAAATAAGATTAATAAAATACAAGAATCGGGTGACAAATGTGACCCAGAAACGTGAGTGCTGGAACAAAGAGATCCACTGCTATTTTTCTTTTCATTTGAGGAATATTATCCGACTTCCCTCTACGTGATTCAGACCTATATACCAGCAAGGTCGACCCATAGGTGCAACAATCTTTCCAATAAACTAGCTTGACCCAACTATGCAACTAAACTTAGTATTACTACAGTATACATGTCTCAATAGTCAATCGTAATCAAACAATTAAAGAATGATAACAAATATTACCCCTGACGTTTAACTTAATCAATTACAAAGATTCCAGTTATCTTTCAAAATTACATATACCTCCCTATAGTGTTACAATTGTCCCCTTGTTGAGGGTGCAATTAATAAAAAAGAAACAAATATCAATTGGGTATTTAAAATTTTTAAAGAAAACTTTTTTCTTCGTAATTAGGCTAAACCACATGGATAATTTTGATAATTATTCCAATAGTTAATAACCTCAATCACTGTTAAACAAGCAAGCAACGTTCTTACTTTTTCTCTCACTTACAAATTAATGCGGCTCCCTTCTGTTTTAATTGCTTATGGAGAGTAAAATTAATATTGGTTTGACAATAACAATATCTTGAACACTTGATTCACGTGCGATAAGTTCTCATCAGGTGGGGTACAAAAATTACTAAAAGAAAAGAAACCCTTTAAAATATGTCACTGCCAAAAACTTCTAAAATGTGGCCTTCACTATAACAATTACATGACGTGAAATGAAATATATATGGATGTGAATCATATTTAAATATTGATGCTGCCATTGATATATGATCACAGAATAAGGTAAACAGCAGTGTAATTCAAATTTAAAATAACAAACGGAGTAGTACACATATATAGGATCGTCCAAAAACTGTAGGTTTCGACTTTTGAAGGGATGAGGTCAAGTAATTGGAATATCATTGAGGTATGACCTAACTATGAAAGGCCCAAAAAAATTTATATCGATTGACAGCCTAGTGGTATAAGAAGTTTGTAAAATTCAGGTATATGCCTAAGTTCGATTTTTACCTAGCTCTCTTCTCTCCGAAGATATATACTAAAGAAAAGTAATAGGAGGGGCCGAGGGGGTGAGTATGCTAAATCTACTAATTGGGCCCAATCGTTCTCGATGACCTGTGCACTGTAACATTGCACCAGATTCACATACTGCCACGTTAAAAGTCAAATACCCACTATTTTCTGGATAATGAGATGCTACACATGTAGTTGGCCACCACCCAAGTATCTTTGAAAATAATCATTTCTTCATAAAAAAAAATACAAAAAGCAAAAAATTAGTCAACAGAAAAATATATAACAAAGGAAGAATCAGAGAAACCAACTGAACTAGTGAACTACTCTTAATTTCCACGTGGAAATAGAAACAAAACCGCGTGAAATATCTTATATTTTTATTCTGTCCAGGAAACCATTTGAAAAAAAGGGACAGAATCTTATACAAAGGTGAAACCCATTATTTTAAAAATGAAATATTAGGCACGTGAATAAATTTTATTTTTTAAATAGTTAGGCACTGTTTTTCCTCCTATAAAAAGAGCTACATGCCCTTCAAATCAATAACAAACAACAACAACAACAACAATCTTGAAATTAAAACCCTTTTACCAACTTAATTCAAATTTCCCACACATTTATTTTTCAAGCAATTGTTAAATCAAAAGAAATGAAGGTGGAAGGAGAGAAAAGATATGCAGTTCTACTAGCAGCAAGGGACTCAGAGTATGTGAAGAAAGTTTATGGTGGATACTTCAATGTGTTTGTTGATGCATTGGGAGATGAAGGTGAGAAATGGGACTTGTTTCGTGTTATCGAAGGCGATTTTCCGGAGATGGATGAGCTCTGTAACTATGAAGGTTTTGTGATTAGTGGGAGTCCCCATGATGCTTATGGCCATGAATATTGGGTTCTTCAGCTTTGCTTTCTATTGCAAACTTTGTTTGCCATGCAAAAGAAAGTTCTTGGCATTTGCTTTGGTTGCCAGGTTTGCTGAATTTTATGTGTATAATAATGACATCATCTTATATATGTAGCATTTACCTGATCATTAGTGTTTTGAAACACAAGATGAAATATGATTTTGAATAGATGATCCCAAATTCCAATGAATCTTATTTACTAGAAAAAATAATGTGTCATCTTTTTTTGTAGGTGTTGTGCAGAGCTTTGGGAGGTAAAGTTGCAAAATCATATAGTGGTTGGGATATTGGAGTTAGAAAAGTGAGGCTGTCTGAGGATTTCTACTCATATGGGTTACTAAGCGATGATGATGGGCAGGATGAAATAATCCCTCCAACTCTTTCTATTATTGAGTGCCATCAAGATGAGGTACATATTACATGTCAAATTTCACCTTAATTTAGAAAGAGGGTGTTTGTGGTACATTTCAGTTCTAGTCCTGTAATTGTGGGGATTGGTAGTAATAGCTTTGCACAAATAACAATTTGCAAAAAAGTCCTGTAATTTTTTTAAAAAAAACTCGCTTTTAGTTATCTGGTCTCCGAAAATTGAAAAGTTCACAGGAAAAATCCATGTATTCATATTTCCGGCTAAACCCGCTGATGTAGAAACCAAATTCGCTTTTATAGACATTTCTCTGAGTGAGTTGATATGTTGATTGAGACAAGAACTCAATAAAGAAAAACTCATTTGGAGGATATCTACATATGCGAAATTGGTTTCCACATCAGCAGAATTGCCGAAAATGTGGATACGTGGATTTTTCAGCAAAATTTTCAATTTCCAGCTATCAAAGAACTGAAATCGAGAGTCGGTTGAAAATTACAGGACTTTTATTTGCAAATTATAATTTCGGCTGGACTATTATTACAAATCCCCTATAGTTATAGAACTAAAATTGCAATTTGCCCGGTGTTTGAATGAACTTTCTTAATTAGCCTTAATTGAAATTTGATATTTGCACAACAGGTTTGGGAGGTGCCTGAGGGAGCCCAAATACTTGCAAGTTCTGACAAAACAGGAGTTGAAATGTTCACATTTGGAGACTACATTTTAGGAATCCAGGGCCATCCTGAGTACACTAAAGACATTCTTGATAATCTAATCGATCGTCTTCTTTCTGATAATTCCATTGAGGTAATTTAATTAAGCCATCATATATAGTATTTGAGTAGGTCTCTTGTAAGACGGTTGCGGTGCGACGGATTATACTTTTAGGATAAAAAGTGATACATTTAGTATAAAATGTGATACTTTTAGTGTAAAAGTGATACTTTTTTAATACACTTAATTTTAGTGTATTCGAACAAGTATCACTTTTTACACCCAAAAGTATCAATTTTTACACTAAAAAATCATCCGTCGCACCGTCATGACGATCTTACACAAAAAATTTTGCCATAGTATGAGTTTTCACTCATATGAAATGAGTTAAGAATTAAAGTTGTTGTCCAAACTGATTAACTTTCTTGGGTTTTGTATTTGACATGAATATTTACAGAGAGGTTTTGGTGAAGAGGCCAAATTGCAATTAATGGAGGCTGAACCTGATAGAAAATACTGGGAAATGATTTGCAAAGGCTTTCTAAAAGGGGGGTGGACTCAATTACAATAGCATACATTTGAGGACTTGCTTTTGGATAATGAAAGATATATAGAGTTGAAGTAAAATAATGGTTCTGATTGTATATATATAGCATAAGCTACGTAGTGGCAATGTAGGAAAAATGTTTCTGTATTTGAACAAATTAAGGAACTCCTCTCTGAAATTGCTTTCTTCATCTACATGGACCATTGTGAAAGGGGCCCAATATTGTTGGATGGGTACACACAATTTTTTTTTTAGCATCAAAATGAATTTCGTTCAGCAGGAACCCAAAAAATAAACTTACTAATGATTAGAGAAAGAAACAGTTGTAAGACCTGTGAATCATGAATTTGTAGAAATCTGAAACAAAATTTCAAACCTAGACAGGTCTAATTAATCCATAGAATCAGAAAATCACAATTATTTCACTGCATACAAAAAAAAAAAAAAACACTTCCAATGAAATTGGTCTTACTTCTGTCACGATTCATCAGGTGATGACTCATATGAATCTTCTGAACAAAACCCATCCATTAGTAACAAATAGAAACTACCTACAAGATAAACTTATTCATAAAGAGAGACCAAAAACATTGAAAATCACTTCTACCATCCTTCACGGAGGATGAGGAAAGAAAAGGAGGATGAAGATGGAGAAGGAGAAGACCGTGAGGGTTTGGAGGTCCCACACAGTTGATATAGTACTATATATTGATTATGATCCTACCCAAAAAGGAAATACAATAATAATTATTATAATAATGATAGCAATTGTGTAATATTAAAGGATAATTACAAAAAATATAATGAAGTTTTGGGTAATTAAGAAGAAAAACTTAGAGAAATTTCAAAATTACAGAAACCCCTTTTAGATTTGATTTTGTCATACATTTTGCCACAACTATTAGTTGACGTGATGGAAATTGTTGACGTCATAAAATATTTTACAATTACATCCCTCAACTTTCTACAAAATGCAAATAGCCCCAAACTTTTTGCACAGGCTATTTACAAAACTTAGAGAAGTTGAGGGATGTAATTATAAATTATAATTTTGAAACTTCTCTAGATTTTTGTAGTCACCTAAATTTAGCGGTATTTTTGTAATTATCCCTAATAATAATAATTTTACACACCTTGTCAAACATGCTAGCTCGGTTGATCTAGTACAATACTTCCTACAGAAAAGTTAATTAGTTTGAATCTAATTATAATTAGTAGGCATGACACGGTATTTGCCTGATGTTACAAGCTCTTTACAAGATAATTGAGAGTTTATATACCCCAAAAAAGTTTTAAGTGACAATTCTACGACATGAGTGTGTGTATGTGTGTGTGAATCTATGTATGTTTGTTTGGTACTTAGGGGTGTGCATGGGACTTGGAGATCACCAAACTCGAACCGATATCCAAACCGAAAAATATCCGAACCGAAAATATCCGTTGACTTTTGACTTTTCCCGAACCGAACTGCATCAAAATTTTTGTAGGTACGGTTACGAGATTTTCAAATATCCATATCGAGAAATCGTATCAACCATACCGAACCTTACCGAATCAATATCAAAACCGAGAACCGATTTTAAAATAATTTTTATATATACATATATATATAATATTTTTATCTTATTTATATTTTGATATTAAATTAACTAAATATTCCTTTGAAATTCAATACTATATAATACTAAAAATTATCAAATTAAAAATTTGGCATATTTTATCAATATATCAAATGAATAATTGAATATATATTTAATTAATTAACAGTTACATCATATTTAGTTAAATGAACCCAATAAATTAAATTATAAAATCATATTTGATTTGTAGAAAGTATTTAATTTGATGACATTTTACTTATTAAGGATCATAACTAGACTCATCCTCTAATCAAGAAAATTAATTGAATTAAAATTAGTTTAAATGATTAGTACATTGTATAAACTAGAGTAATCGTCTAATCAAGAAATTAAGACATTAAAATTATAGATTTTTGTTTCATAATAGTTTATCAAAATTATTAGTCAATTATATTTTTCCTAAGTCAAGAGCCCATGGCAATATGCCAATATTATATAATATTATTGTGTAATAGAGGCTACTAAATTTGTCATTCGTTGAGATTCTAGACTTTTACTACTAATATGAATAACATAATATCTGAAACATATTATGTTAAAATCCAAAACGAAAAATCAATACTTTCGACTATAAATTAGATAAAAATGATTTAAAAGTTAAATTGATATTAAACTAATATGTAGTATAGTACTATAGTCTATATCATGAAAGAAAGATTTAGAATTGCAATATTAAAAATTTAGCACTTAAATATGAATTAAAGAAATTTTATGTTAAAGTTAAATATAAATTATCAAAAAGTTAAACTTGTATAGTACTAATAGTTTTAGTATGTATTTTTGAAATTGTACTAAAAAAAGATTGAAGTATAACCGTTTAATGATTTTTTCCCTGATTTTTATTTTCACATTTTTTGTGTGTTTTATTTGTGAAATATTTGAATCTCCGTTCTCCGAACTGTCCCAAACCGTTCTGTACCGTCCCATTAGAACCGAATATCCGTCCCGAATCGTTCCGAACTTTCGGGACGGTTGAATGGAGATTTTTTATGGTTCGGTTCTAGAGATTTAATTTTGGGATCTCCCGAACTTTGGGGCGGTTCGAGATTTCTAAATCTCCTGGGATCGAACCGGACCATGCACACCCTATAATGGTACTTATTCCTTGCAAAACAAAGTAAAATACCCTCAGAACTAGGGTTGTGCACGGGATTTGGAGATTACCGAAATCGAACCAATATCCGGACCGAAAAATCTCCGAACCGAAAATATCCGTTGACTTTTTGACTTTCCCGAACCGTACCATACCGAAAATATTTATGGTGCGGTTAAAGATTTTTCAAATACCCGCATAAACCGTCGAATCATACCAAACCACTCCGAACCGAGGACCCGAAGCTAGAACCGATTTTAAAGATTTTATATAAATATATATATATACATTATTTTTATGTTGTTTTTATTTTGATATTGAATTAACTACAAACTATTTGAAATTAAATTGAATATAAAGCATATTTCAGAAAAAACCATAATACTACAACTATTATGAATTTTAAAAAACTTTGATATTAATAATAGAGTAAATAATTTGAAATTAAAATTAGTTAAATGATTAGTAAATTGCACTTAAAAGAGAAACAAGTAATAGTACCATATTATAACAATATAAAAAAATCATATTTTAATTTTTTACCACACCACATAAATTATAAATATAATTTTATTGATTATGTTAAGTGTTAAGTATGACACATTCAGATTATAAATTTATACAAGTTTTTATTTCATGTTGATTTATAAAAAAATATTAATTAATTATATATGTTCTATGTCAATAGAATGACAATTGCCCAAATAATATACTATTATTGTATTATAGAGTTTATTAAGTTTGGAATTTTGGATTGTGTTACCTATTATAATTTTAGTTTTTATTTTGAGACTACACTAAAAAGAGACTAGAACTCTAGAAATAAATTCGTTTGGTGATTTTTATATTGATTTTCTTTTCTCTCTTTTTTTTTCCCAAATTTGTATGCTTTATTTATGGCTAATCTCCGTCCGTCCCGAACCGAACCGTACCGTCCCGTCCCATTAGAACCGAATCTTCGTCCCGAACCGTCCCGAACTTTCAGTACGGCTCGGGACAGAGATTTTTTTCTATGGTTCGGTTCTGGAGATTTATTTTCAGAATCTCCGAACTTCGGGACGGTTCTGGAGATTTCCAAATCCCCGAACCGTCCCGTACCGTGCACACCCCTACTCAGAACGTACAAAAGGCAAAGAAACAAAAGAATGAAGAAAAAAACATGTTTAAAGCTTAACTTTATTCATTAGTTTTCCGAGTGGGTGGGTTCTCCAAGATTCTCATCCAATTCGAATTATTCAACAATATCTTTTCAGGAAGGAAAAACAAAAAAAGAAAAAAAATCCTCCTGCTTATTAAAACCGCATGGCAATTGGTTACAGCAGTATAATTAATTTGAAAATTGAATCATGATCAGTTTACACAATTATCCAATTAGGCACATTAATGACAAGAATGGTTTCGTGTCCTCCTTCCTCCATACAAAGAATGATTAAAGCTTTATACTAGACTTTAAGGCAGTTCAAATCTGAAGCTCCTATTCTTTATGGTATTTCCTCTAATAATTCTTAATACGTGGTGAATACCAATGTACCGTGTAAGATAATATGTCATGTAAATAACAAGTGTAAAATGATGTACATTATTATTGTACACGTGTCATTTATTTGATGCATCACAACACTAGATAAAATACTATAAGAACTAGAAGGCCCAAAAAATTTCAGCTCATCTTTAATATCTTTATACTACAGATTCTTACAGATACATATTACATATTTGACAAAATGATCATAATATACAGAGACAAAAATTATAATATGGAACTTTTTAGCCTCCCCAACCTTTGGTCAAGTCCACACTCATGTATTCTGCAAAACTAAGGACAACAACCTACTAGAGTTATAACCAAAATTAAATACACCAATATGTATTACATTTTTTTACAAGTGAAAAGTAGAGCAGAGACACCAACATAATATTAATTAATAACCTCTAAGTGTAGAAATTAATCTCTTTTATAATTTGTTAAACCATGTATACTATTGTACAAAGGACAAATTCATCACATCAGTTTGACCAAAATATCAGTCACACTGAAATTATGCAAAAACAGCAATATGCACAAATAATAGACCACATAACATATGCACAAAAGTTGAAAATAAAGGACTATAATAAACAACATTGAGTCATCTCCATTCAAAACACCAAAATCTAGTCAATGTAATCAATCAGATGTAGTTCTTTTACCTCTTTCTATACCGCATCCAATGATAATACATAGAAAGATTTACAAGGGCAACCTGAGGCACCTCTCCTCTTGCTCGAAATTTTAATTGTTACAACAAATGAAATGTAGTTCTTTCACACCTCTTACTATAATGACAAAAAGCAATATACAACATAAAAAGAGATGCTCGATTAAAATTTTGCCACGAAATCAATTTATAACTATTCCTACCATTTTTTCGATGTCCTTTGTCTTTTAGGACCCCATGATGACACCAATTCTGTCTTCCTTTTAGTCCTTGGGCAAAACACAATCTTCCTTTTGGTTCCAAGATAGCCATGACAGTTTGGAGCTCCACAATGACACTCAACTTTTGGTCCAAATTGTACAAATCTGCAATAGTAGAAAAACAAGTTCTTTAGCCTCTATATCTACACTTTATCAACACTGCAACCTTTCGCTCTTCCTTTTTTTCTTTTTTTTTTTCTTAAGGGTAATTTTTCATCAATAAATTCAAACTACTATTTTATTTCATATCTTGTCTAGCAATATACACTCAGAAAAAAATTGAACGAGAAAATTGGGTTTGCCAAGCTTGAGCTCAATCTTGTAAATATTATTGAAAAGTTTCCTAATATTATGCTCAGCTCGCTCTCCTATTAATGTCGCCTTCTAGTTCTAAGTACCTGAAAGGAAAAGAAAGGAGAAACATCCTTCAAGCTGCTGCAGGAAGTGAAGGTTTACAATTTATAGTTATTCTTGAAGACCAAAAGTATTTTTTTCTCCCTCATCGTGTACAGCACATGCATTCTATCTTCTAACTCCTATGCCTCAAGTCTAGAGAAGTAAAAATAGGCTAGCTTGAGTTGTTATGTTATAACTAGCACAAGCAAGTTCTTAACTATTTTCCATGTGATTGATATCCCAAAGGATTTCATAAAAGTACTCTTGAATGTATTTCTTGAGAATATTTTTCATGTAATTCTGGAATAGGAATGAACATAGCTAGACTATTCCTCGTAATTTAGTTTACACAAGAAAAAGATTCTCCTCTTCTCTCTCTCTCTCTCTATATATATATATATATGTATATATATATTTATATATTTATATACCACACACAAAGAGTCAGGTTACGTGAAGCACTAAGACACTAACTCTGATGTGCTTGAAATATAATTAGATCTTTCAGTGATGCCAATATTGAAGGAAAAAAAAAATTGAGTCACAAATATTGGAAGGTACAAATCATCTTTCAAGTTCAGTTTCCTCTTACAATCAAGATTGCAAGCATCAAATGCTTTTGTGTCGTTCTTTTTGTACATCAAGAAAATAGAGATATAGCACCAAACAAGCATGAAGGAACTTTTCTCTTAAACATTGTGATATTACTGAACCAGCAATTTAATGTCAGTTGATTGCACATAAATATAAAAAATGACCATAATAATAATAATAATAATAATAATAATAATAATAATAATAATAATAAAGAAAGGAAATTGAATGCTGCATACCGGTAATCATAGGTCAATGCTTCTCCAACTTCAATGGATCTAGATGCAAAGACGCCAACACGGATCTCCCCTTCGACCTGCCTATTGGTTAGACAAGATAACAGCAAATAGCCAAATATAGTCAGAATCCTCTGTTACTTTAATAAAGAGAGAAATTTCATTGACAAAATAACCATTTGACTCTCAACTTGCCCAACAGGTAAAGATATCTAAAGAGCAAGAATAAAAAAACATGCAATGGATTCAGCATTGCCTCTATTCATAAGCTTATGACTTCTGAATTTCGAAATATGACTTTCAGAAAAGGTCATTGGATTAAGAGCTCATATAATCTAAACTCGGACTGGGGCAATTCATACTTGCTCATGTCTAGGGCAACCAAATTGCTTGTCAGTCCCCTTACAGCAAACTTAGGTAAGAAAAAACACAATTAATTGAAAAGCATTTAACGAACTTCTTCTTTGGCTTCCCAAACTTAATTCAAGATTTTCATTGGCAAGTCCCAAATATTAAAATACCCTATGCGCAGGTGAGCTAACTCAAATTTATATCTCATTAACATTAGAAAATGTTTATCCACCAGTTCAAATAGAGTATAAGCATACAAGTACCAGGTAACTCTGGAATATAAATACTACCAGTTACTTCAACCGTTCAGCAAGATTTAATGAATTAATTTCTAATTATCAGAACTAGGCCAGTAGGGCCATAAGTTCCCAGACCTTTGTGGACGAACAAAATTAAGGTGTCTAACAACTAATGCTGAAAAACATATAGTTATACTAGGTTTAGGGGTTCGGCCAGAAAACAATCTTCTGAAACAATTGTCTGAGAAATCACAAAGCATACTTACCACTTCTCCAGTTTACAATTAGGGGCACAACTGTGATTTAGAAACCGCGACGCATTGCCCTTAAATGTTGCATCAATGACGAAGTCCTTATTAATTTCACACATATAGAAGTTCTTAGCATCCTGGTCTTTCATGTCCCAGAGCCTTCTTTCGCACATGGCGTCATTAATTACTGCAATATAGAAGCAAATAATTATATTGATCAAATATCACATTGGAAAATTCTATAATTGAATATACATGTGGAGAATATATCTTAAGTTACATTAATTGAGAGAGAATAATTTTCCTAACAGAAAATTTAAAACCTTGGATAGCTGTTCCACGCACTTGCATTTTGAAACATCACAAAGAAAAGAAAATGAGAATTTATCTACTGCATCTTGGCCATGCATTTGAGAGAATAAGGAAAGGTTAAACATAACATTGTTTAGTAAAATCCTATCAAAGGAATATCACCTGAAAATATCCAGATTGCTTCTGTGGAAGGTAATCTCAAACATGAATTTAATCTGAGACACGGAAAATTCCATTGTCTATTATCAACAAATGAGTATACTACTCAGCTTATTAAATGATAATTCGACTATCTTCAAAAGCGTGCTCAATGAGTTCAGTAGGACACCTGCCCGAGAAGTTCTTTTAAGCAGTGTTCTAAATTTTAGGTGGCCGCCGGGCACCAGACCAGGGCCTAGATTTAAGGCATAGTTGTCCAGTTTTCGAATTTTTATTAATAGAACCTAATTAACTAGCATTAAACCTTCAAATATACTAAAAGTCTAACATAAGTACATAACATATTAGTAAATATCACCAAAGAATCTAAACAAGTATAAATAATGATCACATTAAAAGATTAGGAAAGTAATGATTTTTTTTAAAAGAAAGGCCCAAAACGACGTCGTTTTGTGCCAGAGCATTTAAAAAGAAATTGGGCGCCTAAGCGCTGGAGTCTGATTTTTTCGCCGTAACATAAGTACATAACAATTAGTAAATATGACCAAATAATCTAAACAAGTAAAAATAATGATAACATTACAAGATTAAGAAAGTAATTATTTTCTTTAAAAGAGGCCCAAAACGACGTCGTTTTGTGCCAGCATTTAAAAAGAAATTAGGCGGCTAGGCACCGAAGTCCCATTTTTTGGCCGATTGATGAGTTTTCTCCTCGGCTATGTGGCGCGTAGCGCCTAGGCGCCCACCTAGCCCGAGTTTTAGAACATTGTTTGTACATATACTTGAAGTGCTATACCCAAGGTGTCCCATTGAGCTTGTTGGGGCATGAACCACGCATGTTTGCATTTTTGAACTCACTTACAAAAAGTTGCATTTTTTCAAAGTTAGGAAGTATACTTTTGGGAATTTCTTCCATAAATTTAGTTTGGAGCAATTCTCTGTTTTACCATTGAATGATAGTCTTTTAGGTATTTCCATGACATGACATCTAAGTGTTTTTCTTCTTACTTAATGGTGTTTCCATAGGAATGGTTAATCATTTGCAACTTATAATGTGAGACATTAAAATGGGTCATCATAAGATCTAAGAAGTATTTAAAATCACTTTTGACAATATAAGTATCAATTTTAAATTCCTTTGATGTACTTAAGATTATAAACAAGAAATGGAGTATCTGGATAAAGCAATCAAATTATTTATAATACTTGCACTGGTATTTACTTTGTATTTTCTTAAGACCTAAAGAAGGAAGAGGTTTCCATGAAAAAAATTCAAAGTTCAACATGGTGTTTGTGAAGCTCTTTAAAGGCTTCGCTTGGTAAAGATTGTATAGACTTCTCATAAAAAGAATTATAGTAGCTGAAGGAAACTTTAGGAAATTGTAGAACTGATTAGGCCAATAAACAAAAATGCATTTAGAGCCATTTATATCTTTAGGTTAGGCTGGAGAGCAAACCAGCGCAAGTTTCACTTCATCTTCATCAGAAACACAGTCAAAAGAAGTATTATGTGGGGATAAATTTCTTCCATTTTGATTTATTTTTTCTTTAGATATAAGAAGACGTAAGTAGCAACAAGATGAACTCCATAATTTCTCACATGAATATGATTATTAAATTTATTGTGCGGAAAAAATGGAATACAATGAAGTGTTATGTCATGTGAAACATATTAACTCTTATAATTTGAGTTCATTTGTGTAATATTCATTTAAGTTATAGTCCAAGCATCAATCAATAAGAATCATTCTTTACATGTTGCTGTACTTATACAATAAGAATCATTCTTTACATGTTGCTGTACTTCTATATCACTCGATCGAGGACCATATCAATAGTAAACTTGAAAGGTTTTACATCCTTTTTTTTATCTGCTTCTATGATTCAGTTTTCTCCTAAACTTGGATCTTCACTGTAAAGTCCAGAGATGGAGGTAACTGAAAAATCTTACTGTTTCAATGATCATCTAATAATGTTTGAAAAATAACCTTTCTCATTTCCCTAGCATTTAGAATGTCAAAATGCCAAATCAATAGTTGTCTTTATAGCTAAAATTTATGCTAAATGACAAAACAACCAGCAGTCGGACATTCTATCTCTAATGATTTGAATAAAGTGACAAAGTATGTTCAACCAAAGTATGTGCTGATCCAAATTATTAACAAAAATTCTGGATTTCCAGATTCTGGTTTCCCTCTGAAGTACATAATGATGTGAGCTTCTGGAAAGCACCAGCAGTTATTCTAGCTTACTGCAGTTTAAAGCTCAAGTGCAACAACATTGGTGGAAAATATATCATTTAGTTGAATAAAGCACATAGGTATCCATTATTTTTAATATAAACATCGAAAAAGAGACATACTATCAAGCGTTTTATGGGTAAACAAGATCATAAACTGACAGAGAATTGGCTTTTTCAGTAGCATCTGATTTCAGCAGTGAAGGCAGTGTGGGAAATTTGCAAAGTACACAGATATGGGTCTCATGTTTCAACATATTACTTTTTATTTTTCAATTGTATTATCTTTTTTGTTTTTTGAATCGGGGTGGGGGCAGGGAGTATTGACACAAAGATATTGGAACAAGGATGCGCATTGGCAAAAGAGATTATCTGAAGAAAGAAACTGCATTCCAATAAATAGAAGAAGCTAAGGGCGCGTCCATTTTTCGTTCCGCTGGATTTTTTACCAAACATGTGATTGTTTATGAAAATTTTCAGAAAATATACTATTCTCTCACGTTCACATTTTCTCATTTTTTCTCTTATCAATCACATCTACACATTTTTCCACAAAAAACAAATCATTATTACACATTATCCCATAAATTTCACTATTGACTCACTCACACATTTCTAACTATCAATCATATCCAATCATTATTTTACTATTTTTAAATCAAATCAACTTTCATCATTACTTTTTCATCTCACATCCAATCAAACTCTCAAAATTCATCTTTTTTCTTCCAAATTTTTTTTCACCACTATTCTCTAGCAAAATGAAAATTTTCAAAATGAAAGCATATTCAATCGCGCCCTAAACAATTAACTACTGTTCCTGTTCTTCGAGGCTTTGGCATTTTTTTGATAATATGAAAAACTCCTTACTCTCTTCAAGTTAGTAATTAACTGTATTCTTGCTATATTTTCTAGAGAAGTTGAATCAAAGAATTAAGATTCACAATTATGTATAGAGAGTATAACTGAAACAAATCAAACAGAGAAGGCAGGCTAGTCAAGTCAAATCCGGTGATATTATGTGCGACAACAGTGATAACTGATAAGCTTGATGGCATGTTTAAATAGGTCGAAACTATGAAAGAATTACAATAAGTTTTCAGCTTAATAAAAATCATATCACATCTGGCTCTGAACGCGACATAACCATGATATGGGTGATTAATTGCGCCGCAACCACAAACTATCGTTCATATCAGTGGATGGTTTTCGTACAAATTATGCATAATATGGACTACAAATTTGACATATGCAAACATTATTTACCAAAATAAAACCACATTCATTGAATTTCCTCAGGAAACAAAATCTGCTTTATGCTGAATAAAACACAATGATTCCACTTCATGGCTAGTGGTTTTTGCAGACCAATTCAAATCCAAGTAATGACATTGAAGCCTTCAGGAAGTTGCCAACTTAATTACTGATTTTTTTCCAATTTCCATTACAAGTTACTACTTTTCTTTCAACCAATTTTCAGTTGAGGACAATTAGTAACAATATTTTCTATTATTCATAAAACTTGCCAAGAAGCACAATATAAATTTAGAAGCAAATGCATGTACTAGTAAGCAAATCTAGGTGAATGGAGCAAACACATTAACTCAAGAGATAAGATATAAATACACAAAATAGAAAGAAAATGGAGCATTTTCATTTTGATTATGACGAGATTTACCTTCTCCAACATATTCTACTATAAAATCTCCTTTACTGATTGATTCACCAGCCACTACACCCCAACCACAATGTTCTGTCTGATAAGCACCATACACAGTGTTACTGATATTCAAGGGATAAAGACAAAATGAATGACTAAGTTTAGAAACAAAATCAACAAAATTACCTTTACAATCTGGATCTTTTTCACTTTCTGAAAGGGTCGATTTGTGCAGGTTTTGGAGCAACGACAAGCTTTTGAGCAGCTGATGCACTGAACCCTGTTACATAAAAATTATTAGCATATCCAAATCAATGTGGCTAGATTACATAAAAATTATTAGCATAAGCAAATCCACAAGGAACCAAACAGTTTCACTTTGAATGGAGAATAATACCTGCATACACAACCATCAGAGCATTGAGTAGAACTGCAGCTTGTGCATCCAAAATCAGCATCAACATTATTACGTTTTCTCTTGACAAGGTACACATCTAATTTAGTTAAGATTCATAAAAAGAGCACTCTTTTATGGTCCTTACAGTTAAAACTCGTTAAGTCATAGAATAAAACATGAGAAGTAGTTGGTTAGCAAGACCCAAAGTTTTAAACAGTAGATATATTCTTTTCAAATAGAGAAAATTCTGAAAATTGACAAATTTAGAGATAGTAAATGTCTAAATGATATTTTCAAACTTGATACTTAGTAGGAAGCTAATACGCAAAGGATACTTCGCTTGATGGGAATATATGGATGCGGCTCCAACTTAGTTTCTGTCTGGTCTTTCCAGTTTATGTCAATTTTGAACTCCTCCTCATTATATGGAAGAGGCAAGAGAGCGAATATATCCTGAAAAGTCAATAAAAGCATTAGTTGGTGATTTGGTAAATAAAAGAAGAATTTAGAGAATAGGGAGAAATGTCATCTAAAATATCCAAGGTGTTTGAATATTTTCGATTCATTAATAATGATCTATTTAAACCAATGTGAAGCTGTAGTTTGTTTCACCTACATCTAAAATGAAATAAAATGAATTAATAAAATCTAACCTCCAGGTTATTTGCGGGAATCTCGCGCTGCATAGAAAACAAAGATATGTCAATCCTGTCGGTCAGTTTGAGTAGCGAAATTGCGAAAATAATAAGCAATAAAGCTAACAAAAACATAAAGCCTACAGACATCTCTCGCATAAATGTACTTAGAACTTGATTCTCGTTATGTGTCATTTAATTGAAATAATCTATTCATAAATGTTGAGGTATATAGATCATAAAACATGCTATATAACAATGAAGTGTTGGCATAATGAAAAATTATAAGAGAAAAAGATAGTAAAGGTACAGCAAGTTCGAACAATGTACCAGGGACATGAATATATTTGGCAGCAAACATTTGCTTAGATAAAATGTTGGTCATAAATCTCATATTCTCACTTTGTTTTCCATTTTGGTAATAACTCTTGTGTTTAATCCAAATGCATAAATTATTAAACAAAACTTGCTGCAGCTGTTGCAATTGCGTAAACTTATAAATACAGTTACACGTGTAAAAGCATAGTGCTTATTGAAATGCGAGTACTAAAAACACTCATAATTTTAGTGCCATACTTTTCTAACCGATTTCCAAAATGAAGAACTTGTTTGAATTAAATTCCCAAGGAGGAAACAAAGGAAATAATGATTCAAGACCAAAGAACAGGCACAAATATGAATATGTTTAAGCAAGCAGAGAGTCTGAAACATAAAATATTTCCGATAATAACTTCTTGTCTATTTTTGCTCGAATATACATAAAACCCTTTTGAAATTTCTATTGTTACCCACCATTACTCATAAAAACTAAGGATAGCAAAATGCTAAGTAGCGGTCCTATATGACAATCCTTGGTTTCGAAATCCACGCTTAAGCGAATCATGGTTTTCCTTTTTCACAATTCATATTCTACAACCTCTAAATTTATTGATCTCCATTTATATCAAATATTCAAATTGAATCCATAAGCAAGGTGGACTTTATAGTGGACGGCCACCAACATGATGTGGCACTTACTACCTCTGCTTTCGACTTGCATGTGCCTCGAGTCGACCAACTAACTATGCATTGTAGATGTGCAACCTATGGACAATAATGTGATTTGGAACTAATAGATTACAAATGTCTTTGCAAAAACACTAACGGGTAGGGATATAACCCAAATCGATTGTGCATGTATTTGGATTGTGACTTATAAGCAAGGGTCCAAGACAAATACATGAGACCCACGAAAGTGGACAATACCTATCAGTGAACGCGAGCCACCCCATGCCACATAATCGGGCCGTATGTGAGAATTTTGCACCGCCACACTACTACACTACACCGACCCACATATTAGAGGCTTATGATAGGCTTATGAAGATGGGGAGAGATATATCCTACATCGATTGAGTATGTTGGTGGATCATGTCTTATAGGCGAGGTCAAGCCCTCTTTCCCAAAAGACTTTTTCCAATCCAAACCCGTGAGGCCCAAGTCGGATAATACCTTTTAGCGGATCTGCGAGTCACCCCGTGCCACATTGATGCAATTAATCACATCATTACAAGTATCACGATCGCCGTCTCTGGCTTAAGAACATAGCGTGAGAATTGAGCTAATGTCACTTATAAAATTATCTTTGGTCACCGTCAATATAGATCACCATTGTTATAGCATTTTCGATTTATTTACAAGCTAATAGGTAGATTTCATCTCACATTAGACGCTCTCTTCTCCACACACATACACAGACACACGTATATATATATATGTGTACAAGTTGTGTTTGTGAGTGAATGTGTGCCAAACACAAACATATAATTAATGGTGGTACTACATGGTAGCAGTTAAATAGAATGAAAATTCCAGAAATTTTTTTGGAGTCGGTAAGGATAAAGTTGAACCTTTTATCTTTTCCCAAAATCTAATACCCACACAAATAAAGTTCATGAATTCCTTATATTTATGGCTATAATACTGCTCCACGATATCTCCATTCACAGAAATCTGGATTTACGAAAACCTATCGATACTTCCATGGGGAGTTCAAAACAAAAGAGAAATGCCTTAAAACTCAGAAGTTTCCTAGAAAAGTAAATAAAACAAAAAGTTTCCGACATATTGTAACACACAAGATCTAAAAGTACTTACCAGAAAAAGAAAAAAAAAAGCTGATTCAGCAGTATGAAAAATCGCTGAAATAGCAAACTTCAGGAATATAGTATTACATTCAACCTCTGCCCATATAAGGACTAAGAACTTATGTGTAAAAAGAAGAGAAACTAAGTCCATTGAAAAATGTAAAAATGCTTGTGTCAAAAAAAAAAAGAAAAATGTAAAAATGCGCAGGGTTTTCCAAGAAGTGAAGTGAAACACTCACTCATGCCCAGGATATATTGAGTTGTGTTGTTTGTAAAAATCTACATTCTATATGAGCCCTAAGGAACGACCTCTTGGACCAAGGCTTTGCCAGTAATACGAGGATGTTAGTTTGAGTCTACTTATTGACTAAAAAATATTTTAATCAGGAAGAGTTGCACCTTTATGCTCTACTTCTAGCAACATAATCAATTTTCCTGGAAATAGCTTCCATGTTTTCCAATATTAGGTTAATTTAAATTGTAATGGTTCATATGTAAGGAAAATTATCTAAGACAAGTAAATAAATGATTAAGTAATTTTGGCATGTCATTTCCAGACAACACCACCAGTCACATGCTATACTACTAGAGCACCACCACCTCCTCTATTCAAGAATATATGCTAACATATCTCTCTCTACCCAATAAAGCAACTCGAATTCCAGCTGCAACTAATGTGGATGCAGGTGGTGCACCCTGGCTGCCGATGGGGTTGGTACTGATATTAGTAGAGCCTGCGAATGCATTACAGAGTACTTTATAGGTTATCTGATCTCACTATGCTCATAACCAATTATCCCCTATTCCCCAGAACTGACAAAGTAAGAAATCAAATCTTCCCTTTGGAAAGTTCTCATTGTCTTGAAAGTACAAAATACTTTTAGGGAAAAGCAAACCAAGATAGAAAATCAGATTTTTGGGGTTCCCATGGACCCTGCAGTACTAGTGGAAACTAAAATGGGGCAGAACACCTTAAAATACATTTGCTCAACATGACACACTGTTGCTGCCACATACAGTAAATAGAAACAATGAATAAACACCACTGCATGACATCTCTTGTAAATTGTTAATATAGAGATAAACATTAGAATCATACTGATTAGAAACTCTTCTATATTTCTATTTACACCGAAGCCATTTATGTGGAACTTAGCATAATCAATGAGCATACATAAAATCTGTGTTGATGAGAAACTTATTGATATCAATGAATAAACTATCTCAAGACATTTACAATATTATTTGTCGCGGAATACCTTTTAGAGAACTTTCTCTTATTAAATGCATAAGGGCAACCAAATGGTTGCAATATATTGCATTCTACATCTATGGAAGGAAAATAACACAAACATGTGCCAGACAAAGTCTGACAACCATTATGGTTTTAATGAAGTGGCATCTCTTCTGTGATAAAGTCCATGAAGAGACACAAATTGAAAGCTGAAAGAGCACAACCAATGCACGAAACTGGATATCCAGTGACTTGTAAAATGGTGCACAAAACTTCTGCAGTTAAGAGAGATCTAGGAAAATGCTGGTGAACAAAAAAGAGATAGACCTTCTCCATACGCCAATCAGTATGATGCTTCCAACAAATGGCTTCCCCTGGTCGATCAGGAAAATGGATGACATTCTCCGGAAATGGGGCACATTTTTCATGACATGCTATTGGACATCTTATGCATCGCCATAAATGATTCTTTTGTTTACACAAAAAGCACGCCTGAGCACAAAATATATGTCAGATATGTAAGCCTTCGTCAGGCTATGCACTGTAAAACAACAAACAATTATCTTAAAGAATGACTCTGCAATCAGCAAAATGAGGAAGCTTAGCACAATCAATACTGAGAATATAAACAAGAATATGGTCCACTTCTATCTTCAAACTTAAACAAACAGAAAATCAGTTACTAGAATGCAACAGCTTGATTAAGTGCTAAATATAATTACACACAAAGTTACAAAGAAAGGAAAAGGGAATAAGAAACCCAACCTACACAATTGAAATTTGATATGAAAGAATATGCCACAAACCAAGTCAATCAACCCCTCTATTTTTTTTGTTAAACTTGAAAATAAATAAAATGAGATTAAGGGTTATTCCTGGAAAATATGACAAGAGAACAACTTAATTTCATGGGAAGAATCTATCAAATTAGATTCCCAGAAAATTGCTTTAACAATTAATTAGGACTCTGACTCTCCAACCAGACCAAAAACTGGCATAATAATGATTAAAGTACAGTTAGTGAACAATGTAATTAAAAATAAATTTAATGAACAAAGTTTATTAATCTACTTCATTTTTTGCAGCAACCTTCTGAAATCAAATTAGTAATGTGACTTTAGAGATGGGCGCATGCAATTATAATCTAAATTCACTATATGAATAATACCAGCGTGAGCAATATGAATAACCCCAACATGTAATTTAGCATATTAAAGAGTTATTCATCACCTTAAATATAAACGTTATCAGATTTGCACTAAAACTTACATGTTGAGGGCACTTCAATTGCTTTGACGATGAAAAACTAAAACTTTTTTTCGCACAGGTTAGGTGAAAAACACCTCGACAACCACGAACAGAGCAAAATATTTTCTCCTCGGGGTAGACTACATTTTGGCAAACACCGCACTGGACCTGAAACAATCAAAATCAGGAATTACCATTGAGAATGTTTTCGAAAGTGAAGTATTGAAAATCAATTCGCATTTAGAACCACAAATGAAGAAAGTTATTTTTCATTGGGATTCCAACTTTTGTTAGCTTCCAAGAAGTTTAAGTATGGAAACAAAGAGTAAGGGAGATTTCAGTGTCGTCTATTAACAACAGATTAAAGAATGGTAACTCTATTCTAATTGCTCTAATTATATAATGTCCTGAATTTTTTTTTTTCTCTACCATGAGATAAATTGTGGTAATTTACCTGAAAGCTTGGTTTTACTCAAATGATGCAGTCCCATGGAACTCCATGTTTAAACTAAAAATAAAAATTGAACTCCACCTCTGGGAAATGCTTTTGAACAGGACAACAATCAATAGCCCACTAAAAGAATTTATTTAAGAATATGATACGTGCAAAGAAATACAAAAACTTCATGAAATTTTATGGGAGCAAGAAGAAAATATCACCTTAAAATTTCCCTCATCAAAAGGTTGAAATTCCACTAGTTAACTAGATTCAAAAGTTACGCTATCAAATTTTTGCTTACGAAAATGTTAAATTCATAAAACAAGTACAACTAGTTATTAGGAAATATTAATTGCAAACTTAGACCCAAAATCGACGGTTATAAGCAGCATAAACAACCACAAAAGCACAAAAGAAATTGAACAAAAACTTCAAAACTTCCTCAATAATCAATGATCCAAGCTGACAAGTTTGACACCAAATTAAAAAGTGGAATATGAGTGATTCTCGATAAGCCACATAATAAGAGGCATTGCAAAACCCGTAAAGAAACAACTGAAAGATACATTCAATAAAATTACAACTTAAATCAATCAAACCGAATATCCAACCTCAACCTCAAATAGCAAGCAAGTAGAAGAATCATATTAAAAGCTTCCTGAATAGAAAAAAGAACAGAAAAACCAACAATCCATCATAAAAACAGTAGAAAGAAAATGAATGGCCATTGATTATAGCAATTAGACAAAATACAGATGACAATCCCAACCAGCAACGCTTAATGAAAAACACATTCCAGATAAATACAGCCATCCCCAATTATAAGCACGACTAAAAAAAGGATATAGAACAAAAACCAAAAAATTACCCAAAACACACAATTCAATTCTATCAAAACTCCACCACCCAATCAACCATACAAAAGAACCACCACCCTCACCCCACCAAAAAAATGTATATATATAAAAGAATTTACATCACATATATAAAACCATCTTGAACTACAAGAAATGTTATAGTAAACTGTACCGATTTCGGAGCTCCAACAAGAAAGGGCAGGGAACACTTGAATTCAGGAATCCCTTCCTCAATTTTCCTCTTGGACCATTCTTGGACAAGCTTGGCGGTGGTGGGCCCCACGACTCTGCATGGATTCAAAGCCCTTACAATTCCATCCCCATCTTCATCACAGGCCTCACTTCGGAGCTTTGGTTGGACCAGCGAACCAAATTCCTTCTCCGGGTCGGATTCTAGTTCCGGACTCTTTCCAATTGCTCCTCCTCCTCCACCATTTCCTCTGAATTCGTCTTTTTTGTCATCATCGCTGGACTCTGTCGATTGGGGCCCCAGCCCGAACCCATCCGGGTCGGGATGTCGAACGAGAACCGGTTTAATTTTCGGGTCAAACTGGGTTTCGCGGAGAATGGGCTTGAATTCGGGGCACGAAGTGAGGTCTGCTAGTGCAGAAGCTGGTAAATTGAGTAGATTATCAAGGCATGGCATCTTTTCCCCCCTTATTACAGAAAGTAGAGTGAGGAGAGACAAAGGAGGAAGGAAGTTTACGTTACAGTAAATGTTGGTATTTATGACTATGAGCAGGAGAATGGAGGGTGGGGTGGGGTGAGGTGGGGTGGGGTGGCGGGGGAGGGGGGTTGTTTGGGGGAGGTGAGGTAAAAGCTGAGTTGTAAAAGGGTGAGGTGGAATTTTGAGGGGGAAGTTGGGCGGGAAACATGAAAATATATTTTGCTAATTATAGGTTTAATTACATTGACCCCCAATTTGCTAGGAAAATTATATATTTTATTTATTTGATATATTTAAATTAAATTTAAAAATAGGGTTATCATATATTGATTGAAATTTATAAATTGGGAACAGAAAACGAAATAGTTTTCAAGTAAATAATGTAAATACCCTGATTAGCCCAAATTTGAGTCAGTCATCCAAACAACAATGAGAAGAAAAATTCGTTATGTCAATTAAAAATTAAAAACGAAAATTATGTTAATTCGCAAGTCTTATACAATAGTCATAAATTACAAGAATTGAATATTTTGTAAAAGGAAAAAAAAAAGTAGTGGCAAATTATCAACCATAAATATCATGTCAAAAGAATAGAGTAGTCATTTTGAAAATTATATATGAAATTTGATTTCAATTTTATGCCGTGTTATGTCTCATTGGCTACGGTAGCTTTGTAATTTTATTTTTTTTAGAATATTACAATTAAATCGTTTGAAGAATTTAATGAAATATCATTTCCAAAATCCACGATGGTGGAAAAGGCGGGTGACAATGTAATTTTATTACAAAATAATTTTTGTAATCCAGATTTACATTTATGAGTCATGTTATTGTTATTTAGTCAACGCTGGTTTTACGGATGAAAAATTATTATAATTAATTTATATAATTTAGTAAATGGCACTTGAGCTTGAATGTGTGTGAAAAAATTATTAAATTACCTTAATAATTACATTATCTTATTAATTCAAAATCAAGTTTTGACAATAATCAAAATTCAAAGTTTTACTAGATGGAGTATTATGACATAATTCCTCTTCAAGAAAAAACAAATAAAAAGAATATGTATTATTTTCGATTTCTTGTAGTGCTGCCATAGATGTAATTTTTCTTTTTCTTTTTTTTTTGAATTTTCTCAAAATTAATTAGATTTTTACTAAAAAAACTTTATAAATTTGAAAAAAATGAAAAACGAAAAAAAAAAAATTTTCCAATATCGATGTTATATAAAAACAACTTATTTTCCACAAAGCAAGCAACAGGAATACATTTTCAACGGAAATACTTGGGTATACATATGAAAATCTGCATAATTGGATAAACAAATCCAAAAGTAGATTGGGGCAGTTTTAATGCACAAGTTAATTGAAAAGTCCGAATCTTCATAGAAGCGAATTATTTCGGGTAATATACGAGTGTAGAATCTCTTGATGTGCACCCATTCATAATTTAGAATCTCTCATTTTCAAATAATAAGTAATAGTTGGAGAAACATGGATTCATTAACTAATTATTTACAATACTATATATCATGTTCATTGTTCATGTTTGGATTTGTAAGATGAATCGTTTAATTTGAATTTCCTTAAAAAATTATTGTTAAGTGTTTTGCAGTAGCATAGCAATAAAAGAAAATTAAAAGTCACAAAATTTCACTCAACATAGACTTTGGAGAAGTAACTTACCAGCAAAATGTTGTTTAAATATAAAAATATCTAAGACATCATTTGAAAAGAGTTTTCTAATTACACTCTCTATGTATTATATTAAACACATATATACATTCAACAATATATATTTGATTGGGTTAACTTAACTTTAATAATTTCAGAGCTTGCGACCAAGAGTTGCATGAGAGAGGGTCGATGTCCAAGAGCATAAGTAGCTAGGGTAATGGTTAGTGTTTACTCTCAATATATAAATCATTTTGAAGAATCTAATAAATTTGGTGGAAATTGGTGTCTAGACGTCTTTATGAACACTTGTTTCAGATTCACGCTCCTAGCACAGATAATGGTATTAAGTGAGTTTGATTCTATGGATAAGCACATATAGTCAATCAACCCCTTATAATTAGTCTCAGGCATGGTTTATTTGGCCTAGAGAAACACAAAATATCGAGATTTTGCTTTTAACTTTACCAGAACTGTTATAAAGACTGTTTATCGTATCTCATGTGTGACACACATTTTTGGAAGCATGTGGTTTTTGGAAAAGGCGATTCTTTCGTTGCTAGATCTCTGAACTTACATGTACAAATGTCACAATTGAAGATTTTGGTGTCCATTATTCCTTGAATCAAAACTAGCAATAGGTAAAGCTAAACACAAAATCAAGCTTCTAATAGAAATTATGTTATCCGGCCTTAGACCCAATCAAGTCTGATTGAGAAATCTATTACCCCATGCCTCCTATTGTTTGAGTATTGTCCAAAATCTGCTCCTATGTGGTGAATTTGTTACGGATACAAGTAATTAAACATGAACATTGCCATCTCTATTGAAATTATTTTAGAACTAGATCAAGGATTATTATTCAAATTAGGTGATATTTTTGTTTTTTTAAACTTGTGTCCTTTAGTATAAGACTGTCAATCTAGCTAGGACATTCGATCATTAAATCCAATATACTTATGATTAAAACCTGCTTGACACAATGCTCACAAGGTTAACTAGTATATATATCAACTTGCTAAGTAATTTAAATTCGACAAAATTGAGCAACTTAACATGAAATATAGTGCTAAATTGGGCGTGATCATATTATGAAATCATGTGTGTAGTTAACATACACATAACTAAAAAAAAGTGAACACAAATTGTAGCATGCTAAAAGTATTTGCTAAGTGATACACTGTAATCCATGAACACAAATATGAAATAAAAGTATATTACCTTTGCCCACAACTTGGACATGTTTGTTCAAAGACTTCCAACTTTCAAATGAGTCACATCCAACATAATCCAACTGTATGAACACAAAATACTTCAACAAAACATACCAAAAAGCTAACAAAATTTTTTCTCGAAAATATAACAATTAAACTTTTGCATTTAAGTAAATATTTGACTTTGATGAAGTGATAGTTCTACTACTACACGTGACTTTAAAATGACTGCATCAAGACAAAAGTAGCATGGTCACTAAATGCCTTAAACATCAGTTACAAGTTTTATCAAAGAAAAAGTCATGAAAGCAATAAGGCAAAATATTGCCCCTACATCTTGCAAGTTACTGTGTCTGATGGTATAAACTGAAACAAAGAGAAATATATTTTCAAACAAAAAAAAAAGAAAAAAGAAACAGAGAGAAAAGAATAAAAGAAAGAAGAAAAAATAATAGAATTAAAGCACCAAAACTCTTTTCCTACTCAAACTAATTGAGTTTTCCTTACCAACTCTCTCTATAACATATAGAGAAGAATTTGCCTCATTTCTCTCTCTCTCTCTCTCGAGTTTCACATTTTGAGAGTACTATTCACCTCCGAAAATAAAATTTCGTTTCATTTTGATTCACTTCAAAAAATCTTCAAGGAGAATTTTAGCCTTATCCATTTCCATTTACATCAATGGCTTTCTACGACCCGAACATACTTGAAGTGCATGTGTTATTGGTTGATCATGATACAAATGCCCTTCTCGAGATTGCTAGTTTGCTACGGTTCAACTCATATAAAGGTATAAAATCTTAACTACTATTTACATGAATAGTCACAAAATAAAAATGAAAGTGATAGATCCATAATTGCATGTGAATTGTTTCAATTATAAAATTAATTCAATTTAATTATATCAACATTAATTTCCATCATTAATCAAGCATGGTTACTTATTTATGTTCTTTTTTCAATAAGTTTTATATTACTTAAGATGTTCTTAATTTATTCGAATAGATTAAATTTAGGCCTATTTACTCTACTATTATTTATTCGATTCTTGATTTTTTTTTCTATAGTTGATCTTTAATAAACTTGTGCATTGAAAAAAGACGGATTTCAGAAAGAAAAAAATATAATAGACAAAATATGTTCAAATCGACCGCCATGCATAAAAGGATTTAAGCGTCCATTTCGCGCCATTTTCCATTTGAACTTATGATCATCTTTTTTATTCACATATAACGGAACTAAATAATATGTTATTTTAATAAATTATATCGCCTAAATCATGAATTTTCTTTTTGATTATTTTTTGGATACTTTATCCTAAATCTTCTTATGTTTTGTAAATATTCTTTTTAATATCTTTCACTTATTCTTCAACCATTATTTTTTGTTTCTTCTCTTCCATGGCATCACCTTCTCTATAAGTGTGTCGGGAAACACGAAATGAAAATTGGTGGTAGTTAAGACATATGTTTCTCTTAGGAGATACATATATGGTGAATTGGTAAATTGGTTTGGTCAATGATGACTATATCTCTTATGATGTATATATATACCATATACATACTTTTTTGTTTATAATTTCATGTAACATATACAACTCATTTGTTATTTAATTATCATAATACATAGGTTAATTATTACACCAATTGTGTAATTAGATGCTTGTAATATATCAAGTAGTTATGGTATATATTTTACTAGTTGATATTTTTATCTCCTTGGAAATTTAGAAGGAAAGCTTTATTCGAAACTAATGAAAACAATGAAACATGTTTGTTTTGGAAATTTCACTTTGCTGTATTTTCTAAATCTCAAGATTATAAATATCTATAATTCCTTTATAGGAAATTGTCAAAAACTTGACATTAATTGCATTGTAAAGTGTAAATCAAAATTAATATTGTTATTTATGATTTCGACAAAGAATATGTGCTAATGATGAGATTTTAATTGTGAACATGTTTAATTGTTAGTATTAATGAAGATATATCTTAACCTATATATAGCTTGGTTGTGTGTGTGTGTGAACGAAATTATTAACTTGTATTTTATGTGTAAAGAGATAAAATGAAAGGTTATGAGACAAAGAATAAATTGCTAAAAAATAAAGCATGTAAAGAATTGGACCTATACTCTACAAAATTATATTGAACTAAACAATATAATATTACAGGAATGAAAAGAATTAGAGGATAAGCTCAAAGATTGGTTTCAATATCTTTAGTTACCATGAAGTATATGACAAAAACTTTACTTATAAATGTTTATATATGTTTTAACTTTTAATGAACATAACAATACAAAAAATGAATTTTTTTGAAGAGTGTTTTGAAGATAGTATTTTTGTTCATCAAAGCGAGAGCATAACTAGAGTATAAGAGTACTAAAAGAACTTGTTGTTAGGTATGTTGCGTATTATTTGAAAGATTTATGAAGAAGAAGTTAACATTCAAAAGTACTAAAAATTCAATTTGCTGAAGTTCCATATATTCATTTTTTTTCAAAATCATTTGCTGCATAGACAGACACTTCGTTGTGTTTGATCATCTCATTTTTCTATTGTTTCATTCTTATGTTTTATACATGTTTTCTTCTTTTATTGTCATTCAAACAAATATTGCTTAAGGGGGTATAGGTAAAATCACATATGCACATGCATGAAAGTATCACCCATGGCCATGGTAACTTATGATTAGTAGTAGTTTGTAATCATGCTTTCTCCATCTTTGTTTTGTCAAAATTAGTTCCCATACTATCATGATCATATAACTCAATATGCACTATAAAATAAACATAAAATTCAAATGTTCCAGTAAATTTTCTTTTGGCCATGCATCATAATTATATTGTTTCTTTACAATTTACTTGGTCATCTATCACGAAGGACAACAATAAGTATTGAAGATGTGATCATCATACTTTTATATATACATACATATATATATATACTTGAAATTGATTACACTATTCTTAATTATTTGAGCTTCTTATATTCTGATAGCACGTAGACCCCGCTTTCTTTTTCTTGGCGTATAAATATTTAGTTGTTCTGTTTTGGATCCATATTTATATGTATACAATTTATTTCCTTGTTTGATGATATAGATGTACTTTAAACTCTAATGAACAAGTCTAATATTGGCATTCTCCTTTTATTGAGTTCCAATCATAAATGAACTTTTGGAGGGAAAAGAATGTCTAGAGACCATTTAAACTACCTTCATCTAAACTCCCTTGGAGTTTACATCCTTTTCTCCTCTGATTTGGGGAAGGTTGATCATTAATATATGAAAATTAATCATATAAGATGCTTACTTAAATGGAATTAGGATTTTTTTGACAACATATTCTAGCTTACTAATATCCACAAGTTCAATTTATAAGCTAATATGTCCTTGTTTGAACCATAAAATAAAACCCAAAACTATCATTTTCCCATATCAAGTAGAAGTACTTCACACACAAAGTGACTTCCTAGCTAGTCCATGTATTTGGTTTGGTTCAATACAATCCTATAAAGAAATTTATGTGCACAAACATACTATCTTATTAATTACATTACGTTATATGATACAATGAATGTTGTGGTGATTGTAGTATGTCTGACGTGTTTTTTCGCCAAACTTATCCACAATTGTTTTGTAGTTAATGCTAAATCTCGAACATATGGGAGAATTTTATTTATTAACGACAAAATTCACCTTTTTATTTCTTTTTCGAAAAATAATAATGATTATTATTAGTATATTCTTTTCTTTTTTTGTAGTAGTCGACTTTTTTTTTTAATTTTCCACTTCAATTAATGTGTAAAGCTATTGTTTCAGTTACGGCAATTCAGGAGGCTTCTGTTGCCTCATCAATGTTGTCCGAATGCAACACAAATTTCAATCTTGTGATGGTCGATATAAAATCATCTAATTTACAAGGGTTTAAGCTTATGCATGAGGCCGTAGACATGGGCTTGCCAAGAATTGGTAAGTATTTGAATTTTTCTAAGTCAGAATATAATTTTTTTCCCTTCTTAACAATTTGAGTCCTTTTCTTACCTCTTCAATTAATAATTGCTGTCTTCATTAAATGTTCCTTAATTTGCATTTTTCCATTCCCAAATTGCGCGATCAAGTGATGGCGACTACTGCTAATGCGACCCTAGTTAAGTGTGCTATCGAAGACGGGGCATTTCTTTTCATGGAAAAACCAACTGCGCCCCACGAGTTAAAGTACTTATGGCAACATATATTGCGGGAAATAACGCGAAAAAAGAAAGAAAAGGGGAAATGCGTAGAAACATCAACTAAGAATAAACATAACCGTAATTTCTACCCGTCCAGAGGAGAAAACATGGAAGGTGACAAGACAACTGAAGGCGTGACTGTGAATCGATACGTGTCAACGAATAAGGTAACATGTCAGAAAGGAAGGCGCGAAATCATTAATTTTAGCGCGGAAAATAATGTTCCTAGTCAGTGTATGAGGCCGAAAATGTGCACAGAATGGACTCCAGAGCTTCATGAGAAATTCATGGCTGCTGTCAAGCAACTTGGTGATGGGAGTATGTTTATTCCTTACAATTCATACTGATGCAAAAATAAATATTCATCTTTATTTTATTTTACTTTTGTATTTTGCAATTTGTATATGCTTATTTATTTATTTTGGTAACATTTCTGATACTGGAATGATTTATTTATGTGGTGTTTGGTTAATTAAGGGTGTTTCCCTAAAGACATTCTTGAGCTAATGAATGTTCCAGGCCTGACAAGAATGCAAGTTGCTAGCCATCTTCAGGTTCGATCTACAATATGCCCAACTAATTATATTTTGTAACATCTATTGGTTTTTGTAAATACAAACAATTTGTGTGCTTTCTTTAACTATCCATTGGTAAAACACAATTCACTTGATGCAGAAATGTCGTCATGGTTGGCAACCACCCCATGAGAGACAAGGCCGTCGTCCAAAAGGTTCAAAATCTTCCGACTCTTCAAATTCGCACCAATCCAGGCCTAAAAAGTACGGAATATTCCCGCGTCTCATAAGAGGCTCTCAACCTCAATTCCCTGGTCATGATCATGACAACCAATACATCGAACAAGGTCTTATTATTGCAACTAGCGACGACATGGGAAATTCGACGCCTATTAATTCCAATGGTACACACAACAATATTATGGAACAACAAGGAACATGGGACACTACACTACGCCAGAAAATAGTTCAGATAGCGGATTTCAGATAGCGCTTTTAGATGGAAGTGCTATTGAAAAACTCGCAGATATTTTAGACAACACTTTTGTAAAAAAGCGCTATCAGAATAAACAATGTAATAACGTTTGATTAACGAAGTGTTATATGAAGAAAACTGGAGATAGCGTTTAATTAAAGAAGTGTTATATATGTTCTTCGAATAACGCTTCGTACAACAAGCGTTATCCTAAAGTGTTATCTGAAAAAAACTGAAGACAACGCTTAATTAAATAAGTGTTATATATGTTCTTGGAATAACGCTTCATACAACAAGCGTTATCCTAAAGCGTTATCTAAAAAAACTGAAGATAGCGCTTAATTAAATAAGTGATATATATGATCTTGGAATACCGCTTCATACAACAAGCGTTATCCTAAAGCGTTATCTAAAAAAACTGAAGATAGCACTTAATTAAATAAGTGTTATATATGTTCTTGGATAACGCTTCGAACAACAAGCGTTATCCTAAAGCGTTATCTAAAATAATAATTAAAAGAATAATTCCTAGCGCAAATTAAAGAAACACTATATATTTTCTCATAATAATACTTTGTACAACAAGTGATATCTTAAAGTGTTACTTGTGAAAAATAATTTTCCTCCTGCACATCTATTCTCTCGCGCACGCGATTGCTTGGAAAATAAATATTAAAATTAAAGATTGGAATTGGAAAAATACAGATGGAAAATTAGGTGGAGGGTAATTTAGATTATAAAGTGAGGCTCACAGATTTTGCAATGGGCCTCTGCACCACTAATCATATTAATTAATACTTTTAGTTGTTTTTAATTTCGACAATTTGGATTTAAATAATGGGGCAAATTTAGTATAATGGGGTAATTCCAAAAAAAAAAGAAGATTTAAATAATGGGGCATAAGTAATCTGCCAATATAATGGGCCTCATAATATATCTAGTTTTATTTGTCAATTAATGGTCCTTAATTCTCAAAAAAAACTGTTCCTAAAACCTTGTTCTCGCCCGTAAATCCTCCCACAAGCTCTCATCTGTTCGGCCGAAATACTCTCAAATTCCATGGCAAAATCCGCTCAAAAATTTTCTCAAATGATACTACAGAAATCTTCTCAAAATCCTCTTGAAATCCACCTGCCAAAGACCTCGCAAAATCCTTCAGTTTCAAAAAAATTCGCTCAAAATCCTCGTCGCAACTCCACCGGCAACTCTCGAGAATCTCTCAAAATCCTCCATCAGCAACTCACCTGGCCCTCCACCGCCGACCGCCGCGTCTGTGCCGCCATCTCCGTCTTTTCCTCCAGCCACCGTTCGTTCTACTCCAAAGCCTTCCCCACCCCTTAGGTAAGTTCAAAATCTATACTAATTGTGTCCGTTAGGGCATCCAAACATGATTTGGTTGTTGATTGAATCTAGATTCAGCTTTTCCATTTGATGAGTAGAGTTATATTGAACTGAATTTGGTTTTGCCTGTTTTCTTTATATTTGTTATTAGAAGAGGGGAAAATTACTTATTTCTGTGTTCCTATTTTCAACGTTGTTTTGTGCCCGCATTTGTATGTCTCTAAATTAAAAATAAAAAATGCCTGCATGATTTGATTAACTGATTGCGTAGTTTCTGTTGTTGGACTATGGTTTGGTGGTCGGTTTTCTCCAGATTGATATGTTTGTTTGTTTCAATGAGTATGTGCTGTGGGAGGTTTATGGCATTTTGAATTTGGTTGATAATTAATCTTGAAAATTGTTAGAGCTTTTGTTTGTGAATGCACCTTCATCATTTGAGGGTTTGTTTTAGTTTGGTGTTTGTTCTATTCTAATGTTGGTTATAGTTGGTGTCTGTTTTGTTTGGTTTCTTGTTAGATTACAATAGGTTGTTTTCCACATTAATGGGCTTCCGTGAATCTCAACTGGGATAGATGTATTTTTATTGTTCTAACATTTTTAGAAGAATATTACCACTCATGCTTTCAGATTTATGGTATTTTGTGGCAAGATAAATTTTATGAAAAAAAGTGGTAGAATTGGACTCGATGTGTAACTCTAGAGGAGTTTTTTTTATACCTTATTCCAGGCTTGTTGCGCAGTTTCGGCCTATTTATGGATAATTATTTACCAATCTTCAATTCTATGAAAACTGTATTCTAAAGTAATGTACCACCGATCACAACATTTTTCAGTTGTGAAGATTGAGATGGTGATTGATTTTACAAGCGTCTTACAAATATTATTTTCATTTTAGCAAACAAGAGATTTTAGGTACAAAGTTTTCATTCATGCAACTGTACTACGAATTGTGGTGATGTCTTTACAAATTATAACTGTTTCCTTATATTATTCCAAACATTTGCACGGCTGTCATTTGGCATACAGGCTTGGGGTTGGAGTTGAGAAACAAAGAGGATGGTTATCTGCATTTGTGTGTGAGACCATTTTCAGGAAATTGAACCTTTCTGTTCATTACATTACTTTTTTGTTTGGCCTCACTCCTATCAAATTTGAAGAAATCATTGAAGGTAAAGTTGAGATTCATTCCCGCAGTCATGAGATTGTTAGCATATATAATTTGGTAAATCCCTTCACATTTTGCTTGCTTGAAAGTTATATTTAGTTTTGTTATGTAAAAATCAATAATAAACTATATACTATTCTATATTTCTCTAGATTTCTTTGTGTTATGGGGATACCATTTTATCTGGGCTTTATTATTTCATAGATTTACATTATCTTGTTTATAAAAACGATCAAATTTTTGATCTTTTCTTCAAAAGAGAGGATGAATTTGTTAATTCCTTTCCTTGAATTAAATATTATATATATATATATATCCATTTTTTGGAATCTTGGGAACTGCCCCTAATTAATCTTAGATTGGGAATCTGGAAGTGTCAGCTGAAAAGGGCTAGATAGAATAGGATAGACCTCTGGATCTTTTGTTAATGCAAGCAATAGTACTTAGTATTTTTATATCACACTTTTAATGGAATTTTTTCAATATATGAAGTTCCATAACACGAAGCCTGATAAATTTTCACACATATTGGTTGTTTATTTGAAGATTCATTGTGATTGGGCCGACACATAGGGGTGGAAACATGCCAGGCTGCGCTAGGCTTTGCCTCGGACGGTCTGGGCCTATTTTACTTGAATTCGGCCTAAGCCTGGCCTATTATAAATAGTAGGTCTTTTTTTCAGCCCAAGTAGGAATGGTGGTACCCAAAAGTAGGAATGGTGGTACCCAAAAGTAAATCAAAGAGTATAAAATGGAAGAAAATTAAGGTACTTTCGTGTGTGATAATTATAAATGAAATTCAACAGAGAAAATATATTGATACGCATGTTGTTGGTTTTACTAGTGCC
This sequence comes from Rehmannia glutinosa, assembly GCA_016081115.2. Lineage (NCBI taxonomy): Eukaryota > Viridiplantae > Streptophyta > Magnoliopsida > Lamiales > Orobanchaceae > Rehmannia > Rehmannia glutinosa. The sequence goes on along the minus strand of CM071929.1, from coordinate 40,618,049 downwards.
CTAAACAACACAATGATGTGGATTGCGGGTACTATGTCTTGAGATTCATGAGGGACATAATTACATGTAATCAAATGACAATCCCAGACGAGGTATATGGTTGGTCTTTTGAACATTCCTGGACAAACTTGAGTATCTACATCAGTTTTTGGCATTAATGATAGTGTTTTTTCTTTACCCGATCTCTGTTCTTATGATAATTGTGGTGTAGAACGTTGCTTTATTGATTACTTTTTCATAAATCAGTTTTTCAAACACGTAATATTCATCGTTACCACATTAAAATTATGAAAAGATGATACATATATATTCTAACATTTCATTTTAATATAATTATATGTTTTGTAGTACTTCTCTGGGCACCAGTGCGTTAGATATTCAGAAGAACAGATAAATGATGTTCGGGAAGATTCGTCTCGCTGTGTTGCTAGTTTGTTGGGTAAATAGCACTGCATGAGGTGATTTTCTTTTAATCTCTTTCTTTAATTTTAGTTGATTTTGTTGTTATATCTTATGATTTTGTTTCTCAATCTAAGGAGACAGCGGCCTAGTTTGGCATGGTATTGGTGTGTGTTTCCATTCTTTTTTGACATTTTAGGTGTACTGTTTATTTATCAATTATTATAACATGAATGATGCTTGTTGGTTTTAATGATAATGACTACTTGATTTAATTGCAGGATGGGAGCATGGCAATATCCTATTGAAGGTTTATCAAATCCTATAATTGTAAGTATTGTTTCTTGTTATGACTTCTTCAGTTACATGCCTTGTACATATTGACTAGCCGAGATAATGAGAGAATTGTATTGTGGGAATAGAAATAATGAGACAAAATAATTTCAGTGTGCTTGTCACATGCATTAAGTTGGACTTGGCTTCTAATACCTTTTTGTCCCCAAGATCCATGCCAAATTTTCTTGTTTAATTTCAACAAGAAATGCATGGCGGCATGCACTCGATCCGATTCACAATCCAAAACCCTTTTCAGGTCAAAATTTATATTTCACATCAGCCTTTTGCTGCATGCATGCACTCTATAAATACGCTAGAATTCTCAATCTCCTATGTATCTAATACAATTAATTCTCATCTTCTTGTTAAATTAACTGAGTAAAATTCAAGAATTTGTTTGTGATGGCCAAAGGTCTAAAATCTGTCACATTGTTCTCTATCATTCTTTTTCTCGGTTCAATTTTTTATCGTAATGAAGCACGTCTGCTGATCCAGTTAGTTGTGTTAACATGATTGATTTAAAATGATTAGCCTTTTGCTTGCTTGTATGTTAGTAACAAGTTTAAAAAGACTTTTTTTGCTCGATGATGGTGATATTTTAAATTAGTTTATGTTACTTATCTTATTTATTTTTATTTTCTTAATTTGATGCAGCAAGCATGTGGTTCTTGATCTCGCGAAGGTCGAATGGCACACATAATGTTCTTCAGTAGAAGCTACCTTAGCGTAACTCTTGTTCTAAAACTACCAGATAATTGCTTTAATTTGGAGACGCGAGCTACTCTTATCACATTATATTGAGATACTTTTGTTTTAGTTTCAAGTGAATGGATTGTTCAATATTTATTATATTGTTAAAACAATATTTTAGGATAAATTTTGTCTCTTTGTTTTTTAATTTTATGATTTATGAATTTTGTTGTCGCTCTCTTGTTGCGTTTTGTTTGCTCTTGTTGGTCATATGATTATATGGTGGGAAACATTAATTAGTTTGGTTGAATATTAAAATCATGGTAAGATAACGCTTCTTTTATGAAGTGTGATCTATTGAATACAAACACGGGATAACGCTTCTTCCCAAAACCGCTATCAATTTAATGTCAGATAACGCTTCTTTTATGGAGTGTTATCTTATGAATTCAAATATGGGATAACGCGTCCTCAAAAAAACGCTATCTAATATGCATCTCAGATGGCGCTTTATAAGCGCTATCTACATGATAGGGCTTTAGATAACGGTGGCTCCGACAGCACTTGCAAAACGCTATCTAAAGGGAAAAAAAAGCGTTATCTGAGTGCTTTTCTGGCGTAGTGCTACTATTTCAAACAACAGTAACAATATGAATATCGAAATTTGCGGTGAAAATCATGTTCATGGAAATATCGAACATGGGCTTCAGTCTGATGCCTCGTTCGATTTTGCTACTGGTGATGATGGTTTGATTTCAAATAATTTCAATTTGAACGGTTTTGATTATGGTCACTCCAGCACTGGCCAGGTTAGTCCTAGTACTTGTCAACATTGTAAATAACTAGTCTTAATTAAATTGGTATTTCTAGTTTTTTTATTGTTAGTTAAATTGACAAATAAAATTATTAGAAGTTAACTATTGAGATTGTATTTTTACGAGTCTATATTTTTGTTACAGATTTCTAATGTTGCTATCACTACTACTGCTGCTACTGCTACTGCAACTGCTACAACTGCTGCTATTGCTACTGAAGATTCGGGCTTTTGGAGTTCGTGGGTTGCAAACTTCGCAAGGGAGTTTTGAAACCAAAGAGTACTAGCACAAGGGAGGAAAATTAACTGAGGACAAGTTCTTGATTCATGGATAAGGATAAGAATATGTAACTATAACTTTATAATATTGTTATGGAAATTATTATATATGATGTAAGTATATGACAGTAGGTCTTTGAAATGTGGGGATAAACTAGATTCAAGAAGACATGTAAACATATATCTGTACCTAGAACTATTTGTAAGTTTATAATATATATATATACATATATGTTGTGTCTTTAATTTATGTTTATAATAGTATGGAGTGATATTGAAAACTAAACGTAAGTCATTTTATTGCATATATAGTTTCTGTTTAAAGAGAATATGATAAAAATCATCAGTATAGTATATTAATATGGATACTTGATGAAAATTACAGCTATATATGCCTTCAACATTTAGAACAGATTGTAGGACTAAAGTGATTTTTTTTTTGAATCTGACATACTAAAAGTTTCACATCCTGCAATTAATATAAGTACCTAGCTAGAGACTTGGTACCAAAACAAATTATTTATGTTTTCAGAAATAGCACTAGAAGTAAATATAAAGCAAAATGGTAGTTTTCATCCGGCATCTTGTACGTACATGCGATTCGGACATTTAGTTCGCTAAATTGTCAAAGTTTGGTCTTAGTGTTGTATCTTTAAATTTTCCGACATTTGATCGATATTTGCCGAAATTGCTGGTTAGGATCCGATTTTTTGCCGACATGGCAAATAATTTGGGAATTTCTGGATTTTGACCAAAAACTTGCCACTTGTTGGCGGATGTGCATAGTGACGAAGTCAGAGGGGAAACAAGGGGGTCACTGGGCCCCCGAAATTTTGAAAAGAAAAAAGGGTATTTGGGTATTTTAATTTACTAGTAAGAAACACGTGTGTCGCACGTGATTCACATGACTTTACTAAATAATTATATTATTTAATAATTTTATTAATTAATATTAAAATATTAAAAAGTGATTTAGTAAAAATAAATATTATTTAAATTTAAATATTACAGAGTATTTAAGATATATTTTTCTTTATTTTAATTATAGATCAATATGATTTGTTATATAATCATTTAAAGAACTCAATCCCACAAAATTTTTAAGATTAGTGTAAAACCAGATAAGTTCTATATTAGCTTATAATCATATTATCAATCTTTTATTTCATTTTATGACTAGAAAAGCCTTTTAGTCTTACTTGATTTTTGAATTCTTTTAACATTGGATGCATTTTACGTAACCAGACAAGTAATTTAACTTATAATTCGTAAGCTAATGATTAATAAATCTCATGCAAGTTATCGTATTTATAAAAAAAATATTAATTAATTAAATTTTATACCAAAATCCAACTAATATCATCATTTTATTTGTTATTGTTATCCAATTAAAAAAACATAAAATAAAGGTTAATCAATTTTTTATACTTCTTGTGCTTACTTAATTCTTTTATTTTATCCCAGTTCTTCGATTAACGAAATATAAAAAACAAAATTGCAATACAATATACATATAAGAAAAACTTTGTTAAATAAATATTTTTATCATGATTTTGATGATTTTGTTCGATTTTGTTCAAATGAGTTTTTAAACCAAAACAATGTCCCTAAATGTTGTCTAAATACTTCCGATCGACTTAAAATATTTTTACTATTTTTCGGAGTATTTTTTTGGAGTTTATTTTCGATAAAAAATTGGACAACACATTTGTTTCAGTTCGACCGGTCGCCCATAGGGCAACCCGTACTGAGTTGAGTTTTGAAACAAAAAAGGGACGAGAAAAAAATTGAGGAGGGCGACCAGGTCGACCCACTGGCGGCCGTACCGGGAGTCCCTCTTTGGTCCAAATTCTCTGTTTCGTATTTTTATCAACCCCAATCGGTCAACATCAAGGCGACGGTCGCACTCCCTCCGACCGGTCCCCCGTAAAAAATTGCGAAATTCAATTTCAATCTTATCTCTGCGCGACGGTCGCACGCACTTTTTATCAAAGAAACTATCTCATTTGCATTTTCGGACAACTTTTCCCTATTTTGTGGGATTGATTTCTAATAGCTATATTGATGATTTTAAATGGTTTCTTTTTGGCAAATCACTCCCCAAGGAGTCTATGTCACGGAAATCAAAGCCATGACCTCTCCTATAAATAGAGGTTTCATTCAAGCAACAAGACACAACACTCTACACAAGCAAAGAGCAAACAAGCAAACACTTTCATATATCTTGTTGTATTAGCCTTAGCACTTTCACTTGCACAAATATGAGGTCTAGGCTTTCAATTCTTGATTACACTTGTACTCATATTGTATCATTCATCATTGAGTTGTAATCTTGATTTTTTGGTCATCATTCAACACAAGACATCATTGTGAGTATTCTTGTGGTAAGAATACACTTGGATGATCTAGGTGATAGGTGTTTGAAGGTTGTGGTAATCTTCAAAGGTGTTGTAAGAGGGTTGTGGTAATCCTCAAGGTGGTGTAAGAGTGTTGTGGTAATCCTCAAGGTGTTGCAAGAGGGTTGTGGTAATCCTCAAGGTGTTGTATTATTAATTTTGGTAATTAATAAAATCTTTTTTTTTTTGAAATCCATCCCGAATATACTGGAGTGGTAGAGGATTAGGCCCTAGGTGGGTTGAACCTCTTTAAATCGAAGTGTGCTATTTAGTTTCCGCACTTAGCATTTCGTCTTTACTTGAATTTTCGAAAAAGAGGGCAAAATCTGAAAAACCGAGATAATCTATTCACCCCCCTCTAGATTATCGTAGCCACTTGGACTAACAAACTTTTCATATATTATCTTAATTCTAGTAACAAAATAAATATTTTATTATTAACAGTTAAAAATAAGTTTCCAGTCCTCATATTTCAAATGTCTTAAAAATAATAAACCTTAACCTAGTCTATAACAAAATTAATCAATTATTTTCATCGAGAATCGAGTATTAAATAAATCTATGAAAAAGTGATAAGTCAAAATCTGAGTTTTGAAACTCTATTTAATTACATACAAAATATCTCAACTTAATAAATAGTAAAACCAAAGACAGTCTTATGAAAGAAAAACATGTTAATGATTTTCATATGTCACTCTTGTATGATTAAATATAATACTAATTAACTTTTATGTTTGACGATTATTTTGAATACACTTAAGTTTTTAAAAGATATATAATGAACTAAAAACTAATATAATTTTTCAAATTGCATAATGTTTTCGAAAGATACGTTATCTATTAGAGTTTGTATTTGTAGTTGAATTTAGCTATTTTGGTTTATATTAAATTTACATAATTGTAAATTTTGTGAGCCATATAGTTATGAAAATTGCAATTATTCTTTAATATACTGATACTAATCTATATTTTTTGAAGATACTGTAAATTTTAAATTGATCTCTTTCAATTTATTTTGCAAAATCATATTATTTATTTTAAAATATAATTATCAATCCATTTTCAGTGCCCTTTATTGAGAAAATGGTACATAGTACATTGATTTTTATTTAGAATTGTTATTAAATTTTTGATCAAATAAGAAAATATAGTTGCCAAAAAATTAGATACCAAGTTATAAAAAAAACCTTTTAACTATTCTCTTGCGCCTCCTTGTGCCCAGGAGAATTCATATTACCTGGCACTAAGCATAGTCATCACTTCAATTTATTATTATATATAGTTTAACACAATAGATTTGATATATAAATAGTATTTTGAATATTATATTGGTACTTAGATTAACATATAATTTTAAAAATATTAAACTCTGACAATAATATCAAACTATTTCATATTAAATAAGTTTATTTTAATTATTTATTTATTACAAATTCATATGCATAGAGTGACTTTCCATTTCTAATTCTTATTTCAATTTTCTAATACTATTTGATTTTGTAAAAGTTAGAATAATTTGTACCGAATTCTATATTAATTGTTTTAGTACTTGAATCTTTATAAATCCTAAAGGTGCACATGAACTGATATTTTATCGAAAATGTCAAATTATACATATTATATGAAAGTTATTGAATTTTCTTTAGAATTTCCCGCTAGGACACACATATTTTTTTTAACTATTTACCTTTATTCTTTCAACTTTTATAATATGTTTCATTTGGCTTAATCTTAAACTATCTATACATATGAGGTTAACGCCCAAAATTATTTTGGTCAGTCTCAATTTACTATTGACAAGTATAACGATTTGTTTTTTTAATATTTACTATTCCAAATTTTCACTTTAATTTGGTGTAATTATTTAATTTACTTAGTTTTTTATGAATGTTATGTTAGTATTTGAATTAATATATAATTTAAGAAATCTATTACTTTCGCAACAAATGTCAAATTGTTACATATTAAATGAATTTATTTACCTTTTCTTTTGCCTAGTATATATGATAATTTAGACTTAATCCAAATTTCGCTCATGTTTCACTCTTTCGCATTATTTTATTAAAATTTAATTATTTTTGTCACGTTTTTATTATAAATATATATCATATTAATATTTTAAACTTATAACTTTTTAAGGGTGTAATTCTCAAATGACATTCAAGTTTTATCATAAATCAATTTCATACATATATATGGATTTTTTTAATAAGTTTGCCATTTAGTTTTATATATATATACAATTTTTAATACTTTTTTGCACTTGTTTAATTTATAGGAATTTGTTTTTGAAATATTTAAATAATATATTCAAATAATAAATTTGAAACTAAAATTTGTAATGTTAGAAAATTTAGTAAAAGTCATATTAACACATATAGTTAAAATTCAAAAAGTAAATTTTTTTGGCTGCAACAAACTTGGTTGGTTCTTATTCGTGTTATTTTTTCATGTTAATCTTATTCCTTTTTATTGTGTACTTTTTATTATACTGATATGGCTAAATAAATCAAAATATACATCAAAATAAAAATAAAATAAGAAACTCTCTTGTTTTCAATATTATTTCTTTAACAACCATCAATAAAATTATTTGAAATTAGATATTACATATTGAGGGAGGATTTTCCGACCATAAAGAAATTATGTATATTCTCTATTTTTTATATAGCATCAAAACCACCTAAAATATTTTTATTTTATTTCTCCTTTTTCCTTATCATGTCTATTATAATTTGATCTTTTTCTTATAAATTATAATAGATATATTTAATTATTGATAAAATTTAAAAGAATACAAGAATTATATAGTTTTGCATCATACTAAACTGTAAATAATTAAAAAAAATCTTCTATAATGACATATACATAGAACATATGGTTGAAGATTTTGAAACCTAATTTAAATTTGATATTGATTTTATAACAAAGTTAAAGTATTCTTAGTGTTTTAATTAAAAAATGTATTTTCAGATTTTGAAAATTAAATTGGGTATAATGAACATTTATCCAATAAATAAATGAAAAAGATTAAATAAATAGCAAAACTATAAACAAAACATTCTTAATTTCTACATATTTTTCAACTTTATAAGGTTAAAATTTTCTCAAGTGAAGTCCTTATAAATGCTTATGACATACGGTTAGAAAACTCTTGAAATCAAGTTTTATATGAAATTGATATTATTTGAAAATTTAAAATATTTTAAGAGTTATAGATGGAATAATAAATACTTTTAAAGTATTGAATATAAAAGGTCATTTGTCTTATAATTGAACAAATAGAAACTAAATAAATATCAAATTACTTAGTTGCCCAAAAATTTTAATATGTCAAAAGGATATTTTTGTCCAATCAAAAGTTTCAAGAAACATTCACACTTTTAAGATAGTATATATATATATATATATATATATATAAATAGATAACATTAAAAAAATACAAAAAATATTAGAAATGGAACAAATCTTCAATCCATTCATTCTTATTTTCTCCTTCCCATTTGTTAATCTTGAAAATCTTTGAGTTTTGGTAATAAAAAAAAATCCCTTTTTGAAAATTTGAAAAAATCTCCTCCAAAATTTTGAATATTAGCAATGAAGCTATTATGCAACAATTTCAAAATGTTATGATATATTGATGTACTTGTATTATGTTATTTCTTTTCTGAATATTAAGATGTAATTGAACTAATACATTGATTTAATATATTGTATTTTATTTTTAATATTAATATTAGTTGGGCCCCCTACTCGAAGTTTCTGACTTCGCCACTGGATGTGCATATGATTTTGACAAGAAAATAATTAACAAAGAGATAATAATAATAATAATAATAATAATAATAATAATTAATTAATTATTATTATTATTATTATTATTATTATTATTATTATTATTATTATTATTATTATTATTATTATTATTATTAATGGCAGCGCGTGTGTGGGCTCTGGACCGAGCCCACTAGTACGTAATTGGTTCCCCCCGTCCAAAAGCTTGTGGTGTGGTGGTGCCCCTAAGGATTGTCGCTGAAAATCATGTGAAGAATCAAAGCAATTTGAATGAAAAATTCAATAGTAAAAGGAGATCGAATGAAATCTTTTATTTATTGGTAAGTAAAACTGAGATCGAATAATAAACCATTGTTCTTCAATGGCTAATATTTCAGATTTATTACATTTGTATCTACAAAAAATATAAAATTCAAAGAATTAATAACAACTTTGTTGAGCATGCAGCAGAATCTGTCATTCTAATTAATTTGAGTACTCTTGAAAAACTTGTGAATAAATCTGAAAAAAAATTATAGCATCAACTCTTCCCCACCAAGCATTGACCCAAACTGAACCATACCAAATATGTCATCATCATCCCCTTCATCATTATACGCGCTAAAATCGTTCGACTCGAAATACGTTTTTATATCGTCCGGAATAATGCTGCAGCTTTGTGGTGGATGCAGATCAGACGATTCTCTGATTGGTGTTGAAGGGCACTCTGCAGCCAATGTCATTTCCATCATTTCCTTAAACTTGGAAGATTGTAAGAGAAGGCCTAGGGCTGAGGTGGCGGTGGCGGGCCGCGGCTGAGACAAGGCCGCGGGCGCGTCGGTGGTGTCTGAGGGTTGTTGGAGGATGAGGTGATCAAGATTAGAGGCTGATGAGCTGCTTGAGTCGTGGTTCGAGATCGGGGGCAAGTTTGTAATTTCGTCGCTAGTCTTGTTGTTAGGGTTGTTATTGTTGTTGTTAGGTCTTAGCCATTTTATGTAACGGCTGAGATCGAAATTTGTGACTGCGTTGAGGCCGCGATATTCTATAGCTGCCATGTCGTAGGCTATCGCGGCCTCTTCTTGTGTAGCTGCAAAAGATTTTAATTTTAATTATTGCGAGGAAAAAAAGAATTGGAAATGCAGTTTTGAGCATGTGAAGATTATTGGAAGATTTAAGTTGGTCATGAACTTGCCCAACTAATTGGTTTGTGATGTCAAATGTAGTAGTTTAATTTGCAGTAAGTTTAACAAATGCGAGTTAGTTACATGTGCAAGGATCACGGCCTTTAGTGCGGAAATTAGGCTAAATTACAATTTTAATCTTGCAGCTATAGGGGTTGGCAGTAAGTAGTTTCGATTTGCAAAAAAGTCTCATAATTTTTTTTTTTTACAAAAAAACTCGATTTCAGTTATTTGACGGCCAAAAATGGGAAAGTTTGCCCAAAAAACCCATGTGTCCACATTTCTGGCCAGACTCGCTCATGTGAAACCAATTTTGCGTAAGTGAGCATCTTTTAAATTAGCTTTTTTCTTGAGTTTTGTCTCAATTAAGTGAAATTAGTTCACATTAGTGGTTTTGGCCGAAAATGTGAACATATGAATTTTTTCCGGCAATTTTTTCAACTTTCCGCAACCAATAATTGAAATCAAGAGTTTTTTTTAAAAGTTAATTATGGGATGATTTTGCAAATTGTGATTTTTGCAGAATTATTATTGCCAACCTTGTATAGCTAAAGGACTTAAACCTACAATTTATAGCCCAGAATTATCACAAAATGGGATTTTCTTGCTTCAATAATACAACTTTAATTTGTGCAGGCATTTTATATTCTTTCGTTTTTTTTCTCCATAAAATCTAAAGTTGAAACGTGGCATTAGTCGAATGTTGGATTGTAAACGTATTTTATGCTTGTTCTTTTTTTTTTGAAAGCAAATTTTATGCTTGTTAAGAGTCACAAAAAAGAAGAAAAATAAGGATTTGCGTGCATGTATATTTACCATAAGTTCCAAGGTAAAGGTATTTGTTTCCGAACACTCTTCCAATTCGAGCTTCCCATCTTCCATTGTGGTGGTGCCTGTAAGTTTATATGAAATCAGAAATTTTGATGTTGAATAATTAATGATATCTTATGCATTTGTTGATAATATTTAATATTTTATTGTAGTTGAGAGCAAACTAATTGACTTTGAAATGGTATTATATATAATTCTCAACCATTAGAAGTTATTTAATCCCAAATAAGCCCATATTGTCTCATTTATTGGCACGATAACCGGATCTTAGCCAAGATCAATCTATTCTAGCTAATACTGCAATTATAAATTTAATCTAAACATATATCTAAGAGAAAATGACACAGAGAGAACTTTTGTCCCGATCACCCTGGTTCCTAGTAATGAATTAAAACAGTTAAAACCGATTTATTTCTCTTAATGGAATTATAAATTATCTTATTACCTGGCCACTCCTCTATATTTCGACACTCCCCGGGAAAAGCCACTGCTTTTCCTGTAATTCCAACAAAAAATTACATTATTAAGCAGCATTTCACGAAAAGTAGACCATTTACATATTTTTTTCATTGAAATAGTACTTAAATTCAGACTTGCCTTCTTAGTGATCCAATATATTCCTCCCTGGACTGTCCCTCCATATCAATCAGCTCTTTCTGATATGTTGATAACTATAATTTGTGAAACATAAATCAGTCTTGAGATTATTGCATATCTTTTTTCTAATAATGCACCGATCGATACTGAAGTATATCTAAATTATGTAAACATTGTCGATGAGATAAATATATTACCGGAAAGTTGAGAATAGTGTCTGGACCCCAATACTTAAGTGCAGCCAAGTCATAGGCATGTGCAGCTGCTTCTTCATCATCATAAGCACCTGAGCAACAACACAAAAAAAACACAACAATTTGATCACGAAAAATAATCCCTTAGAAGAAAAAAAATGATATACATATATGATATACAAAGGAAGAAATTAAAACAAATCACTATTAGTTAACATACCAAGATAGACTGCATTTTCCATCAACGATCGACCAAATCATCCCACCAAGCAAACAACAAGAAAAAATTAATAAAATTAATTAGTCGTTAGTACTTATATCAACACTAAAATACTAATTGGAACAAAAGCACGCAAAATTAAGGAGCATTGTAGTTTAATTTATGCTCGTTGACACGAACCTTGTCTGCCTTTCTTGTTTTGTGCTTCATTCCAGCAGTTCTTGTCCCACAAATGTGCTTCATATCTCCCCGTCCATCGGTGCCTAAACAAATCACAAAAACCAAATTACATATGTATACTATAATATAACTAAACACTTCTCCTTTTATTTTAACAATCTGAAATCTAATTTATAAGTGAAACAGAGCAAATCTCACAACATAAGCATAAAACCCGGGATTATTAACAATAATATCAACATTTTGAATATAATGTGCATGGTTAAATTTTAAAGACCTAGTAACGCCCCGATAAACTGAACTACGTTGAGGTGGGGAGTCTCTGGGGATAGTTTTCCGAGTACGTTTGGCCTTCATCCCGGGATTATTCACGGGATTAGCCACAACTTTTGAGGTGTTCTTAGAGTTGTGCTGTGATAACTTCCCCATGATCAAAGGTAGCTGGATTAAGTTAAAAGAGTAGTTGAGGATTGTTTGTTTGGTGAAAAAATTATGACTGAGTCTACAAACAAATGGGCTTATAAAGGAAATGAAGTGAAAAAATAAAGGTTGGCTGGATTATCTGTGCTGGCAAATGGCAGAGAGGATTAATTAGCCGGCTGTGATTGATTTGGCCGTCTCAAACCGGCTTCTGTAGTCTCTTCTATATTGTCCTTATATTGGATTTGTGTTATTTGCTGTTTTGTTAACACATATTTGTAGATAAAGTGAAATTTGATTGGCTAAAATATTTGCAGGGTTGTTTAATTTAATCCACAAGATATCCCATTTGTCCAACTTCCTCAACTAACTTTTAAATTTTATAACAGTGTGATAATCTTTTTTATGTGTACTTTGGAAGTTAGTTTGTGTTCGAAATTGATGATGAACCAACTTAACCACTCAAATATTGGGTTGCCATCAGGAAACAAATAAGAAATAGGAAATATAAGACAGAGAAAAGAAAAGCTTATGTTAGAAGAATTCTTTTTCTCTATTTACAGTGGAACAGATATTTTCCTTTTCTGTGAGATTTTAAGGACTATTACAATTAGGGGTATAAACAAATCGAGTAGACTCGAAACAAAATACTTTTCAAGCTTGTTTGAATTTCTATTGAACTTCAAAGCTTTTGTTTGAATTTGGTTTGATTATTAATAGAGTTGAATTTGAATGAGCTTTAGTAGAACGGAACACGAATCGAGCTCGAGTGGTTTGATATTTTTACAGATATTGTGTTAATATTTTAAGTGGAAATGGTACAAAATAGTCATTTACAAAATGTAAAGATGAAAAATAGCCATCTTTTGTAGACACATCTTTTTTAGCCATTTTAGGGTGTAAAAATATCATTCATACCTTTCTAGCATATTTGTTTGATATTGAGATTATTTCTCTCTCTTTCACTTATCCTCTTACTCTTTCTTTCAAACTTTTTTAAAAAATCAAATCTTTATTTTTCGTTTTTAAATATGCAATATAGATGTTGAATTATAAATATCGAAAAGAGGATTAATTTGATATATTATACATGCAAAACGAATTTAAAACGAAAAAATTATGTGTATTCAAAGTTTTTTGGAGAAAAACTAAATAACTTGGTTATAATAAGTGAGAGAACTCGGTGTCGAGTTACTGTGACTCGATGTCGAGTTACTGTAACTCGACATCGAATCACAGTAACTCAATGCCAAGTCACAGGGATGTGTGTTTTGTGCAGATTAAATTGACTCAAGGGCAAATTGGTTTTTTCACACCCCCAAAATGGCTAAAAAAATTGTGTTTGAAAAAGATGGCTAAAAATCATCTTGGTTTGATGGGAATGGCTAAAAAAACCGACTTATATTTTAAGTAATCAAGTCGAGCTCGAGCCAAGCTTTACATTTTATCGAGCGTAAAAATGTGTTTAAGTTTGGTTCATTATGTTAACGATTCGAGCTCAAACAAGGTTTTAATGGTTGATCAATCCTGAGTCGAATATCGAATACTTTGGTTCATTTTTGAGACAAATTCCTTGTAGTTTGTGGTGAAACTAGCTACAACATAAACTCAAAGTGTCAATATTTTGTGGTTCTTTTTCTTCAAAGGCATTAATAATCATTACGGAAGAGAGATGTTTGGAAGAGGGAGAAGGGTTAAGTTATCTAATAATGCTACATATCACCAAATACTATTGGTATCAATTAATTTAAATTACATCAATAGTTAGGCTAATTGCAAATCTGGTTATCCTAATAATAGTGGGTAGCAAAATGTAAAAACTGTGTTTTGTAAAAGAAAACTGTGCAATTGAATAAAACTCGAGAACTTAATTTTTATTTCACCGAAAAATAAATATTTTGTTGGAAATTTTAATTTGACCAACACGTGAACCCATTTTTTGCTGCTGATTTTGCAATTTCTGATGCGGAAAAAAAAAACTCAATTTGCGAGCTTTTTTATTATTATTGAATCAGAACATGAATTCGATGGAACCAACTTTGTCACACCTATAGTAATTTAACCTCAATATTTACGATAAAACAGTAAAAAAGTGGTGAAATATAACATTTTCTCTAAGTTAACTTGTGCATGCGGCCATAAGAGACAAAGGGAGAGCATTTGATAATATTGGCCTTATTAGCTGCTTTTCTGAGATTTCTTAATCAAAACTGAGACTGCACAACTCCTTTAGGTATCAATTGCACCACAGTCTCTTTCTAAATTCGTGGAGGCTCAATTAATGTATATATGATATTTTATTGGGAAATGCCATAACTAAAAATTACAAGCCTAAACTATTATTTTTGCTAAGGAGCAAAATTGTCACAGCAACTTGAACTAATATTACAATACTCCAATAGACACAAGACCAATTTTGGAATTTCCCCAAAAAGATTATCCGTAATCTTCGTTGGCTGAAGATGTCAAAAAGGGATTCAGTATAATAGATCAAAACTATTAAAATGTTTATCAATCAAATAAACTAATAGTCTAATACCAATAACAAATCAAAAAAGGCATTTATTTTCTCAAACTGCCAATTGCGAATGGAAAGAAACTTAATTAATGCTAAAATAATCGCCAGATTAATTTTAAATCGTACCATAATGTCAACACTTTATAGTTTATACACATCAGGATCTCCTTAAATCTCTTGTGGGAAACTGCTAAAACATTTGTATATGTTGGTTTTTCCGAAGTGGGAGCTCAGCAGCTCAATTAGGCCATAGAATTAAGTAATTTATAACCTCTAATAATGTGCCAAAAAAATATCATTTTCAATAAGTATGAGATATATAAAATTGCCCTGAAAGATAGCATCAGAGGCCACCTAGCAAGTGTTCAAAAGAAAAAAATATATATTATGTTACCAACAAGCAAACCATCAACTTCCGAAGGGCATTCATTGGTCATCTATAAAATGACAATGAAAACCACAATGGATGTGTTAAAACTTAAAAGTGACAAACACAGTATGCTTCTTGTAAAAACTATCTGGTTATTACATCTAATTATTACCATTTATTTTGTAAAAATTAATCACAGGAAAAGTTTAGTTTAGGACACAATTTCCTCAGCTAATTGTGTCCACTAATCTAAACTGTTACTTTAAAATATCTCATGCAGTGACAATGGTGAGAGCGATATATAGCGGGACACATTGCAATTTTAGTAACTATAGGGGTGCAACAACATTGGCCCTTCTTAAATTTCATATGGCTTAATCGCCCCGTATCTTTGAAAGATACTCGGATTTAGTCCTTAATTCACCTAAAGATTCAAAATTATACAGAAAATCTCAAGTGAGCTACATGTGAACCCAAAAAAATTGCAGATTTTCGAATTGCTGAGTAAGGTGTTGGGGATAACCATATTTGGCCACAAATTGCTCGTAAACACTACTTTTTGGCTGGAGATTTGAAAATCCCCAATTTTTTGGGTTCATGTGCAATTTACGTGAGATTTTTCCACCAATTTTGAAATCTTCGGCGAATTGTGACTGTATCCAAGAGTTTTTTTAAAGATATAGGGTAGATTTTGCCAAAAATAACTTAAGGAGGACAAATTTAGCCTCACCCCTATAGTTACAGGGCAAAAATTGCAATTTACCAATATATAGAGCAATGGGCCAAATCAGAAAAAAATAATCAAGATATTTAACTGAGTTTCATGCATATGACATTGTTCTAAAACATATTTTATTTAAAGGACATAATCAAATGGAATACTGCATTTTCACATTGTAAGGCTGTTAAGATTGCAAAACCAAGAAAATTAAGCACAATGCATGTTACCCCCAGATCATCTTTTAGTGTGCCATAAATGTTTTCCAAATAAATAAATAATGAAATCTTAAGAGTTCTAGTAGAAAATGGAATAAATGACAATATGAAATTGAAAATAATAATAATAATAATAATAATAATAATAATAATAATAATGCTCTCAACATTCTTTACCACAAGCTGCAACTAGACAGTTAGATCGATGAAATTTGGAGGATTCGCGGGTAAAAGGGCGACCAACCTGTGAAATTATTTTATGCAATAGATCCCATAGTTGAGTTGCGTGCATCTCCCAATATTCCCTAATAATTAAGTTACAGAATTTATACAATATTTTTTGTCAAATTAACCACAAAAACTGCGGGACCTGTTAGTGTTGATTGAGTTTTCAGCCATCAAAATAGATCACGTCTCTCCCAATCTTAAGTTGAATAAGTACTAGTTGAAATAGCTGGAAACATAGACGGAGCCAGTATAGGCCGAGTGCGGTCCATGGACCGCACTCAATTAGGCTGGCCAAGCAATATTTATTATATTAAAAAAAATAAAAAAGTTATTTTCTGTCCATTCAATGGCAAATGCCCGCACTCACGTGAGGTGAGATAAAGCCGGTCCTTGAGAAAACATATTTTAACAATTTTATTGTTTTACTAAGGGGACAAAAAGCTAACTGCAATTAATTAAATATATATATAGGACAGCCAACTGTACCTATGGGACTAATGCATGTACTGTTGAAAAACCCACTAGTCACCACCACAATCAATGGATACAATTGAATATATTTTTATCTCTTTGTTCTTGCATCTCTCTTTTTTTCTAAACATAGAGATTCAGAAGCATTTTAATATCTGAAATTTTTATTTTTGATAATAAGAAATAAATCAGTAATGATTTTAATGGTTTGAGAGATCAAATTTGAAGAGTATATTTGTTGTAAGGTACGACTTGCTTATTTTTATTACAATATTTTTTATTTTCTATTTATTAAAATTTCGACCCAAGAAACGCTATGCCAAAATGATAAAATTTCCGACCGCACTGGTCGGAAATCCTGGCTACGTCCATGGCTGGAAAGAGGCCAAGAAGATATACGGAATTACTTAAAGCAAGCAAAGTTTTATAAGATGCTGTAATTTTCATGATGGAGGTATATAAAAAAATGAATTTACGATCCTGAATGCTAGACATGAAACAATCATTCAACCTGGTACGCAGTGTCATGCGAAGTGAGACATATAATAAAACAAGGCTGTAGATTTACTGTTCCAAAAGGTAAAAAAATTACTCAGAAAAGCCAAAGAGATAAAGTTACCTAACAATGTCGGACGTATGTAGTGAAAAACAACGCTGTAAGATCCCAAAACTTTGAGAGGCACGGTAGGGACGAGTTTCAAATGATTATTATCTGCAACGTAAATAAAAAAATAGATTAGTGAAAATGTAAAATAATGTATGTTCAATAAACAAGAGATGGCAGCACATCGGAACCTCAATAATGAACACAAGAAAACTGCTTACAGAGATTGCCAACAAATACCAGAAGACAAAATTGTAAGCAAAACTAAGAGCAAATAATAAGCATTGCCAACAAAGATAAGCCATGTCATGCCAATACTAAAGCCAATAAATTTTTACTATTCCTAGAAGTATGAGAACAAAAAATGCTAGGTAAAGAAAGATAAATATTACAAACAGGGTCAAGAAAAGTATGGAATCTGCAACATTCTTAGACACCAGCTTTTGGGCTGACTAGAAGAAAAGAGAACATAAATGGATTCAAGACAAAGCTCCATGTATATTTATAGAACTAGTAAATGCCTAATGACCGATCGCTTTGCTTTATCGTTTCTTTTCTTTTCTTTTTCCTTCAATCTTTTATGTATTTCCTCTTCCGATAAATCAACTGCAATCACATTTCCTTCATTTTTCCTTCATTCAGTTCAATTATCCATTTTATTTTCTTATTATTTTTTGACTGAAACTTTGAATAATTTAAAGAAGGGGACCACTTTTCACAAATCACTTGGAAATTCGTTGGTCATATTTGAGAAAATAGGCAGTTGCATAAGATCTGGAAATCAATATCATAGTATAAAAGATTATTCGAGTGCATTACATATTTCATTGATGTAGCAGATGAAAATGACAAATAATGCAATTGAAATAATTGTCCCCGCACCCAACTTAAACTGCCCAACCATAAAGTATGATTGGTTTCATTTATCACCATGCTTTGAGAAATTACGAGAATGACAATAGATATCAATTTTCAAAAATAAAGTATAATGTAGAGTCATACAATTATTGATTATATTATGCGACACTAACTGAATTAAACAAAATGGTATAGATAGTCCTCAAAACAACCATAAAGAGTTGTATAATTACCAATCATGCTCTAAGGTCCTGAGATCTCCAAGCTTCTAAACAAGAGATTAGATCTTCTCGCCACATGCTCAATAAGAATTCGCTGCAAATGTTTCGCAGCTAGACAAGGCTAGCGGACAAAATGACTGCTGATTCTTCAAAAGATTTAGAGAAACATAGGATTTAGCTTTACCCACCTTAATTACTGCAAGCAATTCTTTTCAAGCCAGTTTACGAAGATGTTTGGGATTCCTGACTTGGAAAAACTGATGGCACAACAAAATCGAGTGGAATTTTGGTGTTCTGAAACTCCGCTGAATGCTCAAACTGCATGTCTGACAGCAACTTCTCTAGCCTTTCCTTGAGAATTGGAGATAGCATATCACAACTAGTTAAAACGTCTAGTGATGGAACTACGCCTTTCCTTAAAAGTGCACAGAATGCTGTATTTAATCCCCGGAGTAAAATCTCCTTCCTTTCAACATCATAGTTATCCAACAATATAAACAAAAACTCAAGAAGAGAATTAGTTATATCAATATATTTAGGGATAGAACGAACCATCAACAAAGCAGCAGGCTCAATATTCATAATATTATCCACCTTTTCATCAAAGAAGAGCCAATCATAAAACAAGGCAAGTTTCAAATTTGCTTCAACATGGTTTTTCATATTGGACCTTAGTAGCCAACCCAGTACAGCCCATCTGGGGATAATATCTGATTGGATAACATCATTAGACGGATGGTGGGCACAGCATATAAATCTCACAATGTCAATCAAAACTGCATTTCTTTCAGGTAGAGCAAGAAACTTCTTTGTAAACCAAACCTGGTATCGATTCTGGCTGCCAAACTTCACATCAGTCAGCAAAAACCTCAACTGAGATTCCATTTCTGGAGTCAACCTAAGCGAAAAGTACCACCTTGAAGTTCGAGTATTATATATGTGTGATATATCCACAAATCCATCAATTCTAAAGGCACTTGGATTACACAACAAGTCTTTCCATATGGAACGAAACTCCGGTACGTGAGCCAAATCTTGCAAAAGCCTAAGAAGATCCCTCCCAATCCTTAAACACAAGGAAAAATTCTCTCTCAACATTCTAACACAAAAATCAATCTCCATTTTTCTCAAAGACTCAATCTTCGGAATATTCAACACCCTGCAGTGATCAGCCAATAACCTCAGAAACACATACAGAGCACCAGTCAAAACCAGGGGCTTCTCCTCTAGCAAATAAACCCATTTTCCTGAGAAAAGGTTGACCATTTCGAAACACAGCCACAAATTCTCTTCACCAAAATCCCCACCAACAATCTGCCTAAAAAGGGCCACTAGCAAACCATCAAACCCGATTGCCGACACACTAACCATCTCATGAGTCACCCAAATCAACTGCTTTTTCACAGAATCAACAAGTTTTCCATACAATTCATTTACAAGCTTGACAAGCAAGCTCGTAAAATACTCGTACCCATCTGTGATTACACCATGTAGATGCTTAATGTGAACATTAGCGAGGTGGGGTTCGCTTAAAATGCCATAAAGAATTGCTCTGTTGAGGTTTGAGTACTCCTCTGGAGTTGGTATAGTTAGGGGAAAAGGCGGTCTAAGTGTAGTTTCAAGAGAACAGAAGGCCTCTCTCAGAGTCACCTCAAATGGGTTTTCCGCCTCATGTGTGGATCTTTGTATTAATTTCGACACCATCTATATAATATATAAAAACAGAATAGTGTTATTTCTGGAAAGTTCCCGCCAAAACATGGTAAATAAATGAAAATAGCCCCACAAGATAATTTTTACACAATAACCTAAATCCTAAACAAGATATGACATAATAAAGCAATCCCTATGCTTTAAATCTGAAAATACTAAAACTACAAAAACAATCATAATAAATCGGGCTTCTCATTGATATGTGTCAATGCAAAGCATAATTATTATTATCTTGCATTTAACATAAGGCACACATTTTTTAATGTGTACCATAGGTATTTGTTCTTTGCATTTATCTGATCAAATAACATTACACAAATTTTTTAGATATTCTGGAAAAGCTATTTTTCTATAAAAATTTCACATTTCAAAAGTCTTCAAAAGTTTTTCAAAAGTTAGCTAAGGATTAGATCTGAAAACTTTGTTTTTGCTAATTATAAATGGTGTTGATATAATCAAAAACTAATCTTTTATTTAATCTATCTTAAAGCCAAAAAAATTCTGTTTTCCTTCCTAAAAATTCGAAGTAGGGTATATGAGAAAAGTGGAAACAAGCAAATCGGTAAATAATCGAAAACTTATAACTATACAAAGCAACAAGAAGCAAAACAGTGATGAATTATTTTGAAGCAAAAAAGTGGAACCATTTTATATCGGGAATTGAAAACGGTGGATGGAAAAGCAAAACATGAGAAATAAATAGTCATTGATAGAGCAAAAAAAAATTGAGAGATTCTAGGTACTCAAGGATAAACTACTAATTTATAAATTAAAATACAAAGTGAAAATCAGAAAATTAGTACCTAGGGTTTCGAAGGTTGGGGTTTTTGCTTTTAAGTGAAATTTCTTAGGGTTTCGAAATTTGGGGTTTCGAAAGCTGGGGCTTTTCACTTTGAGTGGCTATGAAGGCTGGAGATGAGTTGAGCGATGAACGGTGGTGGGATTTCCGCCTACGGTGGTTGCGAGTGGTTGGGGCTGCTGTAGACGGTTGTTGGTTGAGAGTTGAGACGAAGATGGACCACCGGAGAGTTGACTTTGACCGCGACGGTGGCTAGCTGGCGGGCTGGTGGCTCACAGCGTTGGTGACTTCTTGCTTCATTATATGGGTCTTGAGTCTTGACAATGTTGCTTAGATCATAGAGTAGGCATTTTGTGACCAATTATTTATTTTGAAGTTATTTACATTTGCAATTGAGATTGGTTCAGAAAATGTATACAACAACAACAACAACAAACTAAGCCTTAATCCCACTACGTGGGGTTGGCTATACGGATCATATCGCGCCATCGTTTACTGGCCATGCCATATTTTCGTTTATTTCTGGTATAACATGTCATGTTTAATAGCTTCTTTCCAAGTCTTTTTAGGCTCACCTTCTTCCTTTTTGATTTGTGTGAGTGATTCTCTACCTTCTAAACGTCGCACAAAGTGCATCTAAAGGTCTCGTATAAACATGTCCAAACCATCTTAATCGTGTTTCTCTAATTTTCTCGCCTATTGGTGCTACTCCCACTTTGTTTCTAATGTGGTCATTTCTTATTCTATCTAATCTAGTGTGTCCGCACATCCATCTTAGCATTCTCATCTCTCGCTACCCTCATTTTTTGTTCGTGTTCATATATAGTCGCCCAACATTCTCGCTCCGTAAAGCATTGCGGGCCTTATGGCCGTTTTATAAAATTTTCCTTTCAATTTTAATGGTATTTTTACTATCCACAAAGGATAGAAGATGCACTCTCCATTTATTCCAACCCGCCCGGATCCTATGTGTGACATCTTTACTTGATTTCTCCGTTCTCTTCAATTATAGATCCTAAGTTTAAAACTCTTTGTTATACTCACTTCATGTCCATCAATTTTAACCTTCGTCTCATTGTTCTCGTTGTTTTTACTAAAGTGGCATTCCATGTATTCTGCTTTTAGCCCTACTTATAGTAAAACCTTTTGATTCGAGTGCTTTCCAAACTTCCAATTTTGCATTTACTCTTTTCCTTGTTTCATCAATTAAAACTATATCGTCAAAAATAACATACATTCGGATGGATTTTTGTAAGTGTTTAGTGATTTCATCAATTATCATGATAAAAAGATACGGGCTTAGCGGATCCCCGATGCAAACCTATAGTGTTTGGGAATTCACTAGATATTCCCTTTGGTGTCCTAACACATGTTGTTATACCATCATACATATCTTTTATGGCATCTATGTAGCTATTTTTATTCCTCTTTTTTCCAATACGCGCCACATTATATCACTACCGACTTATCGTATGCCTTTTCAAGATCAATAAAAACCATATGTAAATCTTGTTTTCTCTCATTATATTGTTCACATAATCGTCTAATTAAGTGTATAGCTTCAATTGTGGATCTTCCTGGCATGAAGCCAAATTGATTATCTAATATACTAGTTTCATTTCTTATTTTTGCTTCTATAACTCTTTCCCATAGTTTTCATTGTATGACTTATTAATTTAATTCCCCTTGTAATTTGCACAATTTTGTATATCCCCTTTGTTTTTATATATAGGTATCAATATACTTTTTCTCCATTCATCGTGGCATTTTCTTAGTTTTTAGAATAACATTAAATAATTTAGTAAGCCATGCAATTCCAACTCCACCTAAACATTTCCACGCTTCAATTGGTATATCATCTAGGTCAACTGCTTTGCCAGTTTTCATTTTGTTTAGTGCTTTTTCTGTTTCATGAAGTTGAATTCTACGATAAAAGGTACGGTTTCTATTCGATTGATTTGGCCTAGTTCCCTAATGTGACTTCATTCCTCTTCGGTTCATTAAAAAGATTATTGAAATACCTCTTCCATCGATCTTTTATGTCCTCGTCTTTCACTAAAATGTTTTCATTCTCATCTTTTATGCATTTAATTTGGGTTAGATCTCTTGTTTGTTTTTCTCTAAATTTTGCTATTTTATATATATCTTTCTCTCCTTCTTTAGTATCTAGTTTCTTATAGAAATCTTCATATGCCTTGGTTTTTGCTTCATATATTGTTCTTCTTACTTCCTTTTTAGCGTCTTTATATCTTTTAAGGTTTTCTTCGTTTTTTACGAATACAATACTTTGTAACTAGTTCGTTTTTCCTTTACCTTTTCTTGGATTTCTTGATTCCACCACCATGACTCTTTATTCCATTTATTACCATTTGACACCCCTAATGTTTCTTTTGCGATCTTTTTCATTTGAGTAGTTACATAGTTCCATATTTCATCGGCTTTGTCTCCCACTTTCCAATCAATGGTTTCTACTAGAGATTTGACAAAACTATCTCTTTTTTCTATATTCTTTAAGTTCCACCACTTAATTCTCGGTATGTTAATTTTCTTTCTCTTTAAGTGTATGTTAATAAGTTTGATATCCAAAACTAGTAGTCTATGTTGGGTGGTGAGGGTTTCTCCGGTATTACTTTGCGCTTTTGCATATTTTTCTGCTGTTTTTTTTCGGTTAGAAAGTAGTCAATTTGTGATTTGTTAGGACCACTTTTAAATGTGATTAAATGTTCGTCTCTCTTTTTAAAGAAGGTATTACCTATAATAAAATCATAAGCAATCGCAAAGTCTATGATGGTTCTACCCTCATTGTTACGCGAGCTAAAGCCATATCCTCCATGGACCCTTTCATAATCTTCATTATCCTTCCCAACATGTCCATTTAAGTCTCCACCTATGATGACTTTTTTCATTTTGAGGGGTTGATTGCATTAGAGTTTCTAAATCTTCCCAAAATTTAGCCTTAGTAGCATCATCTAATCCTACTTGAGGTGCATATACACTAACAATATTTATAAGTTCAGTTACCTACTACAATTTTAAGGGATATGATTCTATCTCCTTTTCTAGTTACTCCTACTACTTGATCTATGAAGAGAGGATCTACAATGATACCCACCCCATTCCTAGTTCTATCCGTTCCACTATACCAAAGCTTATAACCCCGTAGTATCTAGTGTCTTAGCCTTCTCGCTTACCCATTTAGTCTCTTGGATATACATAATATCTATGTTTCGTCTTTTCATAATATCTACGAGCTCTATAGTTTTACCACAAAGTACCTATGTTCCAACCGCCAATTCTATACTTTCTAATTTTCTTATTATCATTTGTGTTCCTCTTATTAGCGTGTGGGGGCTCTTGTGTATTTTTCACTACACCCAAGCCCTTATGGAGGTGTAGCGGTCCTTTGCGACACCGCAGCCGACGGACCACAAGACTCCTTACGGAGGATCCTAGCACTTATCACGATGTCTTATATGATCCATACCATAAGGAAATGACAAGAGTTTTACGCTGGCTGTCGACCTAACGCAACCATCCTCCTTTATCCGGGCTTGGGACCGACAACACATAGTCGGGTTGCCCTGTCTATATGCAGGCGGAGTTGGTTCAGAAAATGTATAGGTAGTTGAATTATTTTAAAAGTAAATCATAAATAATAAAATAGAAGATAACATGGGGTAAAGTGTCAAGCAAATTAGTCAAGTCCCATTTGTGAAAATATGATATTATTTTAAATTTTAATATTTAATTCAAGGGAGCAAGAAAAATAAAATTGGTGTGTGGAGTTGGATGAAAAATATATGCATACCATATGCAGGTTTCGACTTTTCAATGTAATTTTTGTTGTGTTGTGACTAAGTTTCAATCGCAAAATGCAAAACCCAAAAATATTGATTTTAGCTAGAATTGCAATTGTATTGAGTCGGGCCGAAATTTTGAAAGTTTGAGCTATGCTCGTTTGTTATTGAGCTCGAGCTCGAACTTAATTTTCGAATATATTGATGGTTTACGAGTTTAATTGAGTCTAAACGAGTCTTGTAAATATCAATTATAAAAATTAAAATTAAAGTCAAACTATTAGTTTAAATTATACGAGCTTACTAACAAAATTATACGAGTCTTGTAATCGAGTCTAACATTTATCCAATTCAGTACGGGTGTCAATCGTGTCGTGTTTCGTGTCCGCGGGTCGTATTTTTGCACAGATATTACAGGTCTGACACGAACCCGAACCCGACCCGTTTATTTATTCGTGTCAAGATACACGACCCGTTTATAACACGGGTAACCCGACACGACACGAAAAACTTGTATAATTTCAACTTGACAAGAAAAAAAATATTAGAAAAATCAGAAAAAAATAAAATACAAATAAAAAATACATTAAATATTAAAATTTATTAAAAAATGCATATAATAATTTTTTCATCATCATATAACCAACTAAAACATCACAAAATATTAAATAATATATCACAACAAAACTAAACGGGTTACATAGGTCAATCATGTCGACCCGTTCTGTGTTAACCGTGTCCGACCTGATTTTGACCCGAACCTGTTAAGGGTTGTACCTGTACCTGCTAAATTCGTGTTAGGTTCGTATCGGGTTATCACGTCGTGTCACAAATTGACGCCCCTACAATTCAGTCTTCTCATCATAAAACAAAATGAATGGATGGAGTGACGAACGCAAACTACACAAACTAGAGCGAGAATAATAACGACCAACCACCAAATTTCCTTGGTACCCATTCCAAATCTCTTGGTACCCCTATAGTGGAGAATGAAGAACATATAATCTCTTGGTACCCCTATAATGAAACGAATTAGAATTATTAAGATAAAGAACAAGCGGAGATTAATTTTCATGTTACTGTTAATTATTTTGATCTATCTTTGTCAAATTATCAAACTTTGATATTAATCAAGTGAGATTGGATGACCATGTTAGAATTAAACAAGTAATTTGAAAGCTGGAAAAATAGTTGTGAAGATTTTCATATTATTGTTGATTATTTTGATGGATTTCCAAACTAGGAGTTAAACTTTGCTATTAATCAAGTGAGATAGGAAGCTCACTATAAAATTAACAAGAAACTTGAAAGCCGGAAAAATAGCTGAGAAAATATCTCAATAATTTAAAAATAGTTCTCCTTATTATATTTAGGAAGTGTATTAAAAAGTAGCATTTTATTCCTTATAACTCTTATGCATTTTCTTATCTTAGGTCATCATCCTTTTAAGGATAATTTGGTCATTTCAATATTGATATATTTAAACGAGCCTTCGTTTTAAGATAAGGATAGTCGTTTTATATATCTTGTACATTGGATGATATAGATTTGTAATTTTTTCCTTTTTTGAGATTTATAGAGTTGTAATTTTGATAGTGTGAATAAATACTTAAAATCAAATTTTCTTATGAGAAATTGCCTGAAAGTTTGGTTTTGCCATGTGACTCACCAACACAGTCAGAATAACCACGAGTTTTGTTAAATGTTTCTATAATGTAGTTACTAAAAGTTGTTACACAATATTTTGTCGACCTCATAATATGCATGGAAATATTTATAGGTGATTAGTGTTGTGGTCATCGTGAACATATCTATCCTATTAAGCTAAACTAAGTAGTTGTAAATGAATCAAATTGCTTGTGAGTTATTCATAGTCCGACTCGTTAAAAGCTCATTTGAGCTCGTTTAATTAAGCTTGTTAAAACAAATGAATCAAACTTAAACTCGATCATCTTCGGCTCGTTAACTCGTGAGCAAGTTCATTAGTTAGCTTGTACAATTTAAACAAATAATTTGACTTTAACTTTAAGTTTTTTATATTTACTTATGATGGTCATAGACACATTAAAACAAACTTATTTTTGTCAGACATCTATACATAATTCTCAAACCCACAAACTTACCCAAACCCACATATGCAATAACCTCCAAAAATCCGGGAAAAAAAGGTGAATTTTCCATTCCACAATCGGCGGATAACGCTATTGAAAAGGATTGGGGCAGATCCCCATTCTGGATCATCCTAGGCAAAGAAGCATATAACTAGCGTTTAGAAAGTGCTTCGAAAGGCTTCATCGATCGAGACTCAAACGATCACATCTATATAGGGGGGAGCTATGCAACTTGTTAGAAGCAAGCAACCTTTCGCGCAGCTCACACATCACTCCACTCACTTGTAAGTTAGATAAGTAAGACAAGCGCTTTAGGTTAGGTCAAGAAGAGCAAGTTACTCGAAGTGTACATCCATATATTGAATGTATATGAGAAAAACGCAAAAGTCGGTGTCAATCGGGAAGAATAAAGAAAAACTTACTTCGCCTAATTCTCTTCTTTCCAAAAATGCCCTAATTAGGTTCTATCTTACTCCTCTACCCTCACCCAAAATTGAAGAGACTGTTGATAGTTGATAAAAATATGGGTAAATTTTATTTTACCCTCTTGTACTCTTATTAATTCTTAGTTTACTCTCTTGTACTTTTATTTTGTCTTACTTTACCTCCTATTGTTATTGTTTTCTCACTTTGCCCCTTATACTCTCATTTTTCTCACTTTACCACTTACTATCCTTCTAAAATAAGTATACTTTTAATTTATATACTATTAATTAATACTTATTAAATAAAGTTTATTTTATACAATTATTCACTATTTTTATTAGCATAACTTCAACTAAAACTTATATCTTCTCGATATATATTATTTCATTCAAATAAAATCTTATGATTTTTAATTATTAGGTAATAATTTTTACTTAAAAGAATTATACTCAACATAGGTAAATATATTTATAATTAGTATTTTGAGAATGCATCAATATTAATATTTTTTTCTTTATTAAAGGAATTATAATGTTGTATAAATGTATAATTTTATTGTAATACGCTTTCTATGAACTCGTGATAATTTGATTAGCAATTAAATATTTCTACATAGTTAATAAACTATTACTAAAGAGTATATGTGTATTTAAATTTACTAAAAAACAAGTCTTGTGAAATTATATAAGCAAAATTAATTGAATATTGTTTATTTGAAATATAAAGTAATTGATAAAAATTATAATTAATTATTTAATATAAATTTATTTTTAGTAAATATTATTTAAAAGTAATAATTTCTTTTTTGTCATGGAAAATTATTTTGAGTTCAAAGAAACTATGTTAATTTTTTTTTTAAAAAAAATCCATGATAGTCTGATCATTCATTCAATAGGTAGATTTTATAATGTAAAATGTGTAAGTCCAAACGGCTACGATAATCTAGAGGGGGTGAATAGATTATCTCCATCTTTTCGATTTCGCCCTCTTTTTTGAACCGAATGCTCAAAGACAATAATAAAGGTGCGGAATGTAAACAACACACGTCGATTTATAGAGGTTCAACCCACCTGTAGCCTAATCCTCTACCACCCCAAAGATATCCTAATGGATTTCAAAAAGAAAAAGATTTTATTAATTTACCACAAATTAATACAACACCAACTTACAACAACACCTTGAAGAGCACCACACTCTTCTTCAACACCACCTTTGAGATTACCACAATCTCACTTGAAGATTACCACAATCTCCAACGGCACCTTGTGAAGATTACCACAATCTTCAACCTTGAAGAATACCAAATTCTTCAACACCTCATCAAGAAGATTACCACAATCTTCTTACACCTAACACCTAGATCACTCAAGTGTGTTCTTACCACAAGAACACTCGCAAGGATATCTTGTGTTGAATGATTACCCAAATTCAAGATTACAACTCGATAATTGATAATACAATAGAGTGCAAGTGTAATCAAGAAAAGCCTAGACCTCAAGAATGTGAAAGTGAATAGCTAGGCAAATTACAACAAGAAATAAGACAATGTAAGAACAAGTGTATTCTTGAGTGTATCTTGTTGTGTTGTAGTTTTCTCTCTTATTGTGTTGCTTCAATTCTTCCTCTATTTATAGAAGATGTCTTGTACATGATAGGCTCCTCTTGGGGACATGAATTCTGTAAAAATTGCAAGACAAATGAAGAAAAGAGCTGTTAGAAATCAATCCCACAAATTAAGGAAAAGATGTCTGCTGCACAACGGTTACATTTTTGCTGTCAAACTTCAGGGCGACCGGTCGCGCACAAATAGACGTTTGAAAATGAGAAAACACATTTATACAAAAAGTGTTGTTCGATATAAATTCCAATAAATACTCCGAAAAATTCGTAAAAACATTTTAGACCAATCGGGAGTATTAGGACAACATTTAGAAACAAAGTTTCAATGAAATAAACCATTGACATAAAATCATTAAAAGTGTTTGTCCAATATTATCGAAAATAAACTTGAGGAAATACTCCGGAAAATATTAAAACCATTTTAAATCATTTAGGAGTATTTGGACATCCTTTAAAACCATTGTTTTGGTATAAAAACAAAATCATCAAAATCATGATAAAACAATTTATCAAACAATCTCCCCCTTTTTGATGATTACAAACCAAAACAATTTTTAACGAGGTCGATTTTGAAAACAAAACAATTTTACCGGTTAAAGAGAATTATCCGTTGTGAGCGACAACATTCCGTGCAAAAAACACAAGGATGGGAGTAGAGAGATTTAAACATATATTACAAATGCTCCCCCTATCAATATGCACAACAAAAGTTATATAGAAGCAACTTTAAACATAAGCTAAAATCTTAGCTTTTCAATATTGAGCTTAAGTATCAATAACTTAAAAGCTCCCCCTGTCAAAGAGACATCATTAGAAACATAAATATGTCCATACTACAACCAATGGACCAAGAATCATACATAACCATAATACATCAAGTGGACATAATATGATCCACAACTTATGGCTTTACATAGCCACAACTTATAGCTTTTTTTCGTTGAAGCTTATCTTAGCTTCTTTGAGCTAAAGAGTTTATAACCTGTTTCTCCCCCTTTGGAATCATCAAAAAGAATGTTAGCACGATAAATACATCATATATTCATATCAAAGTGCGCAACTAAACCGATGTATCGAGCTATTTGAACATTGAAGCTTATAAACCAAATAGGAGGGAAGAGTCGAATCATACGACTTGTAGAAGCTTATGAAAGATCATTTGATAAGCAAAACATGATCTCTATAAATATATAAGACTTTTGAAATCGAGAAAATCATGTAGATGATGAATTTGTCATTGAAACGTTTTATCGAACACTTGGCGGGCGTCAAAAATTTAAAAAGATATATATAGCCCTTGTGAATGAAATCAAGCCAAGTTTTTTTTATCACCAAATGCAATTTACTAAACACCATTCATCAACAATCAATAAGCTCATCACAAAAATATATGAATTGCATTAAGAAAAATACATATAAGCCACAAACTCAAGGGTTCAACCCAATTGAGCTAAAGAGAGTGAAATTCTTACCATTCGATCGGTAAAGACGAGCAATAATGATGATAGTCGAGCTATATAATCCCCAAACTATGTAATACATGCAACAAAACACTTTTGAAGTGAAATGTGTGTGCAAATGACAAAGGGGACGAAATAGAGAAGAAAAAGGCCAAAATGCCAAATTCTGGAAACAGAAAGCAATATATCTGAAAACTCAGCAGGGGCGACCGGTCGGAGGCTAGGGCGACCGGTCGACCTCAGCCCACTGCTTCTTTCTGTCTTGCAAAATTCCGAAGTTTGATCCAAAAATCCAATTTTTCGCCCCTAAGTTTTAAAAACGTGCAAAATACAAACGTAGACCTCATTCAATATACAGTATGTCATAATCAAGCTCGAAATGAGGTAAAATACTCGGCGGTTAAAAAAAATCCGCAAGTTATCCTTGAGATGGAATTAAACACATCTCAATTTTTCGTTTTAGAAACGCAATCCCTTAGAAAAAATTTCGAATCTCAATATGTTTAGTTCGATTATGACGAATCATATATTGATAAATCGTAAACACCGAACTTGTTATCCCGGAAAAATAAGAACGTTTTAATACTTTGGATATACAAGTCATAAGAAGAAGTGCCCTTCAAATATTTGAAAATTTCTTTTAGCGGCGCTTTAATGAGATTCGTTGGGATAATTTTTGAAGTCGAGCAAATAGACATAAGACATATAGAATGTCGAGTCTATTGGAATAATACAAGAAAACATACCTCGAATTTGTTTGTCAATCGATATGTCTTTCTCAACCTTTGTTAATCTCTACATTGGTAGCCATAAAGGTTGAGTTGGTTCTTCTTTCTTCAATGCTTAACTCCTTCAAGAGTTCTTTTGAAATATAATCGTCTTCTTGGCATTGAGTAATTTGAATTCCAAGCAAGAAATTGAGCTCCCCCATCATGCTCATTTCAAGTACGCCTTGCATCAACTTGGAAAAATATCTTGCACAAATATTCATTAGTAGTACCAAAAATATTCTCATAAATATGCACAAGTAAACAATCTTGCCCTTTTTCAAAAACAAAGAGAGTAGATCAACTTTACCTCTTGTAAAATCATTTAGCAAAAATAGCTAAGTCTATCAACCGTACAAGGCCTTAAAAAAATATTTGGCCTAGAAAAAATTTTAAACCCCGGAGGTTGTTTTACATAGACTTCTTCTAAAATAAAACCATTGAGAAAATTGGATTAAACATCCATTTTGTAAAGCTTGAAATTTTCTTAAAACAAGAATGGGCAAGTAAAATGCAAATAGCTACTAAATGTGCTATGAGTGCAAATGTTACATCAAAATCAATTACCTTCTTCTAGAAAATACCTTTGAGCTACTAACCTCGCCTTAGTTCGACCAATGTTGCCTTGGTCATCGAGTTTGTTCCGGAATACCCTTTTTGTCTACTTCATTACTATCATCATAGGGCATCCAATTTGTCTAAGGTGTTCACAATCCAAATATTTTGAGGTAACCAATATTTGGAGTACTTCATTTCTCATCTACACAACTTAACAAACTCATTAACGGCATCGCTTATATAATCAAGAATAAAAATAGCCCAAGTGTAAAAATATGTCTCAATCATCAATAACAAAATATCTTGCAAAAGAGCATAGTAGTAAGAGACATTATATATATATATAGATCATGAAGCAAGAAACACATACTATGCATTTAGAAGATCATCAAGATTCTAATAAATCATGCAAGTTCAAATAAGCTTAAGAAAGCTACAAAAGGTCTCTTTTGAAATTTTAAAATCCGATAGCATATAATTGAGACCTCATTTAAAAGAAGTATTTGAACAAAAGTTGACAAAGCAAATATGTGCAATCAAATATCGAATAGTGCCTTTCAAAAAATCTAAAAATCCTCTTAATGGCACTTGTATGAAATACTATGAAAAATAAGCACATAGGCACATGGCAATATATATCGAGTCTATAAGAGTAAGAATAACACAAGTAAGCGTACCTCGATAATTTATACCTTTCTTGACAAATAATGACGTAAATGGCCATTTGTGAAAATATGTAAATCCTACACAATTCTTAAAACAAATCTAGCACAAATCATATTGATAAAAGTGTAGGCTAAGAGATATCACAAGTAAGCTCATGCCATAAAAATCCATAAGAGATGATAATACACTTTAGTCTACAAAAATGCACAAGAGTTTTAAAAACATCATATAAGGTCTTTTTTTCAAAAATAATTTTAAAAAAAAATACAAATAAGTTTTGAAGACCTTAATTTAAAATTTAAATACATGAAAACTCATTTTGCAATTAAGACACAAATAAAAACATGCATAGAAATAAGATAGAATGCATATTTAAATGGGGAGATACGGATTACCAATTACGCCATTTCCATGGGTTGTGCCGTTCCCATTGTTGATGATATCTTCCCTTTGAGAAGTCACTTTGTTGATGATGGCTCCTTTGATTACTCCATTTCCAATATTTGTGTTCTTCCCATTTTTGATTATATCCTCTTCTTGGAAATTGGCTTTGTCGAAAATAGTTTCTCCTTCTTTGATCAAATGAAACGGTCATTTGATGTCTTCTTGGCGGTATAAATTTTCTTCGATCATTATTTCGCCGAGTACCTAATATGACATTGTTTTGTGGTACCCTCATGTGTTTGGGTCCTTTGGGATTAGTTTTGAGACTTTTAGGTCTCCAACAATAATTAGAGCTATTTCTAGCCCGACAAGTATTTACCGTATGACCCTTTTTACCGCAATAGAAGCATGTAATAATTTTAGGAGCATAATGACCAATATGCTTAGAGACTTGATTCTTTTTCATTTGATTGACACTCTTAGGCTTATGATCAAGTTCTAGTTTCGAATTATCACCACAATCAACAATACCCGTCATTCTATTGGTACTCAAGTTGGATTTTAATAAATCATTTTTCATGCAATCAATATTCTCAACAAGAGTACTATTTTCTTTTTCAAGGTTTCTAACCTTGTCAAGTGTGGTGGTGTGAGCACATGATAGTGATTCATAGGAAGTAAATAGACTATCATTACCATTTTTCAAAACATTGAATTTCTTTTTCAAATTTTTGTATTTAACAAGTAAGCTTTGGAATTCATTTTGAAGTTCATCATAATCATTTTGCAAATCACTATAATCATTTTGAATAACAATATCATAGGAAGTAGAAGGTTTAAGACATACCTCGTTTTCTTCTTTGATGCCCATAAAACAATATTCAACTTCTTCATAGTTGGAAGTTGCAAGAGGCTTTTTCCTTAAATTTGAGCTTGTATCCCTTTGAGAAGTAGATGCTTTTGTTTGACTCCTTTCATTTGCAAATACTCCATAGATGGCTTCTAATATTTGCCATACTTTATGTGCCGATCGAATTCCTACAATATGTTCATATACCAAATTAGTAAATGAACAATACAAGATATTTAGAGTCTTACCGTTTAAAGAGATGATTTTTTTCTCTTCATCATTTAGCTCTTTGAGACTTTTGGAGGTGTGTGGTGTATCTTTCATCGGAATGGATTCTCCATTTATGACGGTGTTCCAAATATCAAACCCGCAACCTTGTAAGTAGCATTCCATTCTTTCTTTCCAAAATATAAAATTTTTGGAATCAAACCGAGGTGGCTTGGTGGTGGAGGTGCCGGAAAGATGAGCTTCGTTCGTAGCCGACAATCGTTTCTCTTCACTCGCAATGTGAAACGAGCTTGCCAAAGAGTTTGGCTTTGATACCACTTGTAAGTCCAAGCGGCTACGATAATCTAGAGGGGGGGTGAATAGATTATCTCCATCTTTTCGATTTCGCCCTCTTTTTCGAAACGAATGCTCAAAGACAATAATAAAGGTGCGGAATGTAGACAACACACGTCGATTTATAGAGGTTCAACCCACCTAGGGCCTAATCCTCTACCACCCCAGTATATCCGTGATGGATTTCAAAAAGAAAAAAAGATTTTATTAATTTACCACAAATTAATACAACACCAACTTACAACAACACCTTGAAGAGCTCCTCCTCGCCGCGCATCAACAAAGGCCCTCGTTTGCCCCATTAAACCATTGTAAAAGAAACACAGTTGTTGATCCTCCTGGAAAGCCGTGTTGTGGACATCTTCTTAACAAATCCCTAAATCTTTCCCAAGCCTCGTACAAAGGCTCGAGTCGAATCGTCGGAATTGAGTAATCTCGCTTTTTGAGCCGCAAAGTTTTGCTCGGTGGAAAGAATTTAAACAAAAACTTTTGGCTCAAATCGTCCCATGTGCTCACACTTCCTTGCGTCAAAGTACCAACCAATTTCTCGCCTTATCCCGTAAAGAGAAGGGAATAGGCGCAATCTTATGGCGTCATCCGAGACTCGTTCATTTTGATCGTATTGCATATTTGGATAAAATGCGCAAGGTGAGAGTTAGGATCTTCAGTTGCAAACCCCCCAAACTGATTCTGTTGCACCATATTGTTTGATACATGTTTTTATCTTAATTTTGATGATTTTATTTTTCTCCAAAACAATGTTTTTAAAGGTTGTCCAAATACTCCTAAATGATTTAAAATGATTTTAATATTTTCCTAGTATTTTCTCAAAGTTTATTTTCGTCTAAATTGGACAACGCTTTTAATGATCTTACGTTATTGGGTTTTCACTCTCAAACGATGTCTCTAAATGTTGTCCTAATACTCCCGATCGGTTTAAAATGTTTTTACTAAATTTTCGAGTATTTCTTGAGTTTTATTTTCGACACAAATTGGACAATATTTCTCCTCGTGGTCGACCTGGCCGCCTCTATAGGGCAACCCATACCTCAAGATGTTTTTAGAAACAAAAATGAGACGGAAGGAAAAACAAGCGGGTCGACGGCCGCTTCAAGGCGACGGCCGCCGCCCAGGTCGACCGTGACTGCAAGTTTCGTTTTGAAACAAACAAAACCTTGCATTTTTGAAACGAGAGGGACCGGTTGAAACAGGGGTCGACCGGTCGGCCTTCGTCGGCCGACCGGCCGCCTTGTATTTTTTCAAAGTGTTCTCTTTAACTCTTATCTCTCGTGCGACCGGTCGCCCTATGTATTGACAAAGAAAATATGACCGTTTGACAAAGACACATTTCCTTAAATTGTGGGATTGATTTCTAAACTATATTCTTGATTTTAATTGTATTTTTCTCAGAGATTTTCAATCCCCAAGAGGAGCCTATGCTTGATCAACCATCTCCTATAAATAGAGGAAGTTTTGGAGCAACCAAGATAACAATTGAGATACAACACAACAAGATACACTTCAAGCAAACACTTGGTCTTTCATAGTCATTATTCTTGTTGTAAAATTGCCTAGCTTATCACTTTCACATCTTTGAGGTCTAGGCTATTCTTGATTACACTTTGCACTCAAATTGTATTATTCATTATTGAGTTGTAATCTTGATTTTTGGTTATCATTCAAACACAAGATATCCTTGTGAGTGTTCTTGTGGTAAGAGCACACTGGATGATCTAGGTGATAGGTGAAGAAGATTGTGGTAATCTTCTTATTGAGGTGTTGAAGAATTTGGTATTCTTCAAGGTTGAAGATTGTGGTAATCTTCACAAAGTGCCGTTGAAGGAAGATTGTGGTAATCTTCAAAGGGAGATTGTGGTAATCTCCAAAGGTGGTGTTGAAGAAGAGTGTGGTGCTCTTCTTGGGTGTTGTAAGTTGAATTTGTATTAATTTCTTAATTAATAAAATTCTTTTTCTTTTCGAAATCCATCCCTGGATATCTTTGGGGTGGTAGAGGATTAGGCCCTAGGTGGGTTGAACCTCTTTAAATCGACGTGTGTTGTTTACATTCCGCACCTTCATTATTTTGGTTGAGCATTCGACTGTTAAAAGAGGGCGTAATTGAAAAGATGGAGATAATCTATTCACCCCCCCTCTAGATTATCGTAGCCGCTTGGACTTACACATATTGATTAGTGCCGGTTTGAGTTCGAAGTTGTTGGCATTGATAGGAATATGGGCAATACCACCGTAATTATGATTCGTTTGTGGTCGAAAGTAATCACGAATGGCTTCTTCGTTGAACCGGTATCGGTAACTCGTTTTCACCATTGTTTGGCGGTATTGGTAACTCATTCAAATCCCCCATTATCGGATTGTGTTGTCTTTCAGCTTCGCTAGTGGTAAACCGATTCTCCTCGCGAAAGCCTCAACTTCCTGGTATGAGCGGTATTAAGTCCCCCGCCTGAGCGCGTGTTCATGCACTACCCGGACCAAACTAGAAGAAACAAGTCAAATAATGTGGAATTCAAGTCACACTAAAACAAAATAAATGATTAAAAAAATGTCTAAATTAAGAATAATTCTATCTATCTCAATATTAGCACCATAAATTGTATTAGTCCCCGGCAACGGCGCCAAAAACTTGTTCGCCTATATTTTTAGCTCCACCGCAAGTGTACGGTGTTCATTATCGAATAGGGTAGCAAGGTCGTATCCACGGAGACTAATAAATCAATAGGCTAAGTATTGAACCAAGATAGTTTTACTTTTATTTAGACGATCAATATTTGATGGTTGTTGTTTTGAGATTAAGACAATTTCAATCACTAAAACACAAAAATAAGATAACACAAATGAAAGAAGTATCAAGATGATGAAATGGATTTCCGAGTTAAGGTTTCGATTAATAATTCTCTTGTTGTCCGATTTAATCAAGCCACGTTATTATCAATATTCCTATAAGACGATCACAAAGCTATTTTATCCTCCCTCTCGAGATGCATATAAAATGTAGATTGAAATATCTATGCTAGCATCTCTACTCAACATAAGATATACAACTCCCAAATGCACAAAAGATCAAATGTCCTCACAACATTCACAAATCTCTCGATTCATGCAAATATTCGTGTCAAGTACTCAATATCTAATATTGAAACTCATCTCTCGAATTATGAATCAATATATCAAACATGTTAAATCATTGGCCAAGTGATAAAACAAGAATAAGCTCAAAGTACTCAAATAGGCTTCAAGATAATAACTTCAACCAAGATTAAAACATCCAA
Source organism: Rehmannia glutinosa (assembly GCA_016081115.2). Classification (NCBI taxonomy): domain Eukaryota; kingdom Viridiplantae; phylum Streptophyta; class Magnoliopsida; order Lamiales; family Orobanchaceae; genus Rehmannia; species Rehmannia glutinosa. The sequence continues at coordinate 40,580,533 of CM071929.1, read as the reverse complement.
CAAGAGTTCATTAATCTACTTCCAAAACCCTAAATCACAAGAGTTTAGCTACACATGATTAAACAACTTACACACAAAGTGTTCAAAGTCATTACAAATGAAACTAAAAGATTGAAACTAAAAGAGAAGCAAGAAAACTTAGGAACGCGACAATCTCTCGATATATCTCCGCTTCTTCAAGCTCCGATGCAACCCGATTGTCTCCTTGATGTCTCCTTCCAAGAGTTGACTCTTTTCTTGTGTTGTAGATCCCAAAATGCCAGAATCTCCTTGTGTGCGCCCCCCAAAAAGCCTTTTTATACCTCCCATCATGTTTAGGGCTTAATGCTGCAGATTATGGGATACCCGTGCACGGGTTACCCGTGCGCCACCCTGCTGGAATACCCCAACTCTCTGTAGGGCGCACGGGTGGTGCGTCGGAGCACGGCCTACCCGTGCGCCACTCCTGAGATACTCGACTCTCTGTAGGGCGCACGGGTGGTGCGCCCATGCATGGGCTACCCGTGCGCCATGCTGCAGCTTCAATCATCCTTATACAAGGGTGCACGGGTGGTATCTTGAGGCACGCCCAACCCGTGTGCCCCCTGTCTCTTCCTTGAACGCTCAACTTTCGCTCTTTTAGGCTTCACTTTTCGTATATCCACTCAATTCTCCGCGTTTCTACTTTGCTTTCCTCATATTCTTATTCAATTAGCTTCAAATATCATGAAATTCCTACAAAATAAGCAAAGTGTAATATCTTTTCCGCAAGGAGTGAATATGTAACATTTAACGCGAGTATATGCATGTTTACTTATCATTATAGCTCGAAATACGCCTCAAAATACATGCAAAACTCACGCCTATCAAAATCTCCCAAACTTAAACTGTTGACCGTCCCGATCAACAATATTTAGAACACGATAAAGCACAACAGGGAGATAAAGATAACAGCGCACACCGAGAATCCACAAGAAAATCCAAATTGTTCGTCATGAATGCTGAGTACAACTCAATCAAGCCTCAAATATCTAAACAAAGAACACGCCTCAAATAAAACAAAGTGAAATGCTCTGAATCCAACTCTCAAAGTTAAGTGTATACTCTCATCTCACGAGGTTATAGGACATGTTTACGCTCAAATCAATTCGATATTGCAAAATTACCATAGGCTTGCAATTTGTCTCATATCTCCGCCACGAGAGTGTATGCAATTTGTGAATCATAAAGGACTTTCTCATTTGGTTGTAATGAAGGCTCTTTGGTTTAGGTAGGAGATTTTTGGATAAAGTGACTCAAACTCGAGTGTATAGACCGATGAGCATATCAATCATTTTCATTACAATCCCATATGCTACTCCAATCATCCCTCATTTTTATCAACTTCATTTATCTCCATTTCCTTTCTTTCTTTTGAGAATCGCCTCCATTCACAATCCTTCGCCCCAAGTTTATCAACTTTTCAATCTCTTTTTTTTTTTCATTTTTTCATTTGTGCATTTTCAACATCTTTCCTTCCTCTTTTTATTCCATTTAACCAAGTATGCCCAATTATCCTATTTTTCAATTCCCACCCATTCAACCTCGTTCATTCCCCTTTTACTCAACGTTATACATTCGAGTTTAAGGTGATGGAAATATAGTAAGATCAAGGGTTAAATTTTTGGTTATCAAAGAAATAGGCTATAAGCTCAACTTGGCTAACTAGGATTTTTCACATTTTTAGGTAGGCAAAAGGCATGAAAGGCTAGCAAAGATGGCCTTTAATCACATTCACAATTCACATACACATGTGGCCTTGACAGAGATACCCAAGCAAGTTCTAGAATTTTAATCAACATGAATGATACACTCAAATTACAACAAGATCTGCTCAAGATATAAGCAAGAAAGGCTCAAAGCTCACAGCTTGTCAAAATGTAATTCAAAGCATCACACCAAGTTTTTCATATCAATATGCTCAAAGTTATCTATTCAAGGCTCAATCACCCATAAACAAAGATCTAATCCCAACAATATGAATTTTCAATCAACACACAACAACAAATTGCAACATGCTTGGTCAACTCACTCTCTAACCACTACGAAAGCAATAGACGTGCTAAAGCTATAAACGTGCTCTAATGCAAATGCAACCTAGAATGCTCTAATGCAACTATATGAAACACAAAATGCATGATTTTTTTTTTCATGTATCCACACTTTTCATGTATTAAAATGCTATCTCTCCCCCCAAACTTGAATGAAATTATAGTGTCCTAAGGGGAAAAATAGAATTTCAATAACAAAAAGTGGGGATATACCTGAATCATCACAAGGGGTGGTGGTGGGAAATGGCCTTGAGAAATATGCCACATTTGTAGTTGTTGGAGCACTTGCCACGTCTCCTAGGAACGCCGCTCCGATCGCTCGCTGAACGCGAGAAAATCAGCCCTATGTTGCCTCAAATCCTCTCATTGCCGCCTCAACTCTTCTTCTTGCCGCCTCAAGTTCTCCCCAAACGCATAAAACATGTCTTGAAAATCGGTGCCGTGCTGGGGTCCTCCACTGTGAGAAGGACCGGGACGATCCCCACTTTGAGAATGTCGGGGGTAATCGCCTCCGTGTGAGGACTCGGGTATATCATACCCAATTTGGGGGTGATGAGGTTCCATCCCCATGTCTCGCCATGAACGCATCCTCCTCCGCCACCATATCCTCCTCATCCAAGAAACCTTCGACTCTGCGACGCTTTCTTGCCTCTATAGCCTCGGTAATTCGGTTGTGTGCGTCGGAGTTCATGAGGAAGTTGGTGGTGTCCGTCAATGTCTCGACCGTGGTGTATGGCGGGTTAGGCAACTAAATAAAGCACCCTTCTTTTGTAGAAGCACCAATCATTGTCTTCATTCGCTATGAACTTCATATGGTGCAACGATGCCAAATTAACCCGAGTGCTGCCGGGATAGGCTCCAAGCCTCGAAATCAACATTGAAATGCCGGGCAATAGGGGTAATGAGGCCCCTATAGAAATCGTACCCTTCCCGCTTAGCTAACTGCTCAATTTGTTCGCAAAATTGACAATGTGTTGTAGGGGTGTTTGTAACCATACACCAAAGGAGATAAAGTTCCTTAGTCGTCATACCTCCAATGTTTTCTCGCGAACACGGAGGATGCAATCACGCGTTGAATATACCGAAAACTCGGATTCCTGGATCCATGAGGCTTTGGCGATCCGCGCGCATACAACATCGCCCCGCTTTGTGGTGTTTCCACAAGCATTCTCCGTAAGTCGTATTGATCATAATGAGGCATCGGGCGGGTACGAGCGTTTGTTGGGACTCTCGAAAATGGTGTTCAATCGAGTCATGACATGCTTGTCTCCTGGACATTCCCAACCGAAACTTTATCATATACGGTTCAAAGGTCCTCGCTTGTTTGAGTACTTCCACGCACTCAAGAACTCCAATGTATGCTTTTTGAATGTCGGCCACTTTCGGCTCATGAAGTTCGTCCATCCTACCTTGGCGAAAAGACGCCACACGCCCTCATGTATCCCCAAAGTTTGGGTACAATCATCGTCGGCATAGCGAGATGGAGCTATTTGGCGACCATTCAAGCGATTCCATCGCTCAAGATCATCGGTATTTGTCAAGTTTACCCCATATGCCTCCTGGGACTGTTTTTGGTCGACTTCCGGCGGTGCCACTTCGCGTTGTCCCCCCCGCATGCACGCTCCTTCCACCCCGGGGTTTCTTCTCTCGCCATGAAGAGTTTATACCGAAATATATTTCATTAGCATCCCAATATCATCAATGGCAACACAAAATAGGGGATTAAAGCTAACATATTGGGTGATGCAAATTCACTTGTCCACGTTACTTTTGATCGATCAACTACCCCAAGCAAACAAAAATTATGGCCATTCTAGACAAGTATTAGCTTAAACACTCATTGGCCATACCCTACTCACCAACAATTCATCTTAAATCTCCTCAATTACACAAGCCCACAAGTTGTTTGATAATTTGCCTCAAAGAATAATTCACACAATTCATAGCAAAAATATCAAAATAAACACCTACCATGCTTCCTAATACATAATTGACAACGAATTGACAAAGAGAAACGGTGTTCTTACCGGAATTCTCTAAATTAAACTCGAAGTGGAAGGTTTGAGCCCTAGGTGCTTGTGCTCACAATTCTTCAAGTAAATTTGAATTCAACGTAAAGTGAAGTTGAATTGTGATGGGGGAGGGATTAAAAGGACGAATTTAAGTAGAATTTGCAAGAAATTTCGAAGGCAATGAAGTTTGGGGGTAGTGGGCGCGCGTTTTGTGGGATTTTTGAAGAAGAAGATAGTTTAAAAACTGTCATATTTAAGCCTCTTCAGCAGGGCGCACGGGTGGTGCGTCGAAGCACGGGTTACCCGTACGCCACCCCGGCAAATTCCTCTACTCTCTGCAGGGCGCACGGGTGGGGTGCCAACGCACGGGCTACCCGTGCGCACCTGTACAACAATTTAAGTATTTTTTTTTGTAAAAACACACAAAAATGCAACAAAAACACACAAATCACACTCATTAATAAAAACACACATATCAAAACACTCAAATCACACAAATTTTGAAACTAAACACACACAAAAATGGAATTCACACGAAAAACCGTTGGGTTGCCTCCCAACAAGCGCTACATTTAACGTCTTTAGCTTGACGCCTTTTAATTCCGATTATGATCTTTGCGAAATGAGGCTTGTCACCTCATCCTGCAGTTTTCCATGCCAATCCCGCTCACTTGGATTTACACCTCCCTTGATCATTACTAAAGGAGGTTTTTCCTGTTTGTCAACTATCCATGTGTTCTCCTTTTCATCGTGCGAATGGTACATGCACGCTCTTGGTTCAACATCAGGCTTTTTGTGCCTTTCCTTCTTCTTCATTGATAATCCCTGCATATTATCTTTAGAATGCATACAATTATTCACGCTATTAGCTTGAGTACAGAATTAGCAATTGTTGTTGTTTTACAACCATTAAGATCATCATGTCCTTTCACATTCCGAAAAATGGAAAATGAAATATGCTCATCATCAACTTGTAATGTAAGCTCCCCTTTCTTCACATCTATTAGTGCTTCCGCGGTTGCCAAAAATGGACGTCCAAGTATAAGAGGGGTGTCACAATCTTCATTCATATCCAACACTAGAAAATCCACGGGGAATATGAATCTATTGACTTTTATGAGCACATCTTCTAGTATCCCTGTTGGATTTACGTGTGATCTATCCGCGAGTTGTAGGGTGACAGTGGATGGTCTCACTTCTACGAGTCCAAGCTTTCTGAGAACGGACAACGGCATCAAATTGATACTAGATCCTAGATCACAAAGTACATTGTCAAAGGAAATATCGCCTATTGTACAAGGAATAGTGAAACTTCCCGGATCTTTCAGCTTTTGCGGTATTTTCCTTTGTACGAGTGCGCTACATTCTTCCGTCAAAGTTGACAATCCCATTCTCTCCGCCCATTTGTTCTTGTTGGACATCGCTTCCCTAAAAACTTTGCATAATTTGGCATATGTTTCATTGCTTCTGCAAAAGGAACATTAATGTGCAATTTTTTAAACATGCCCACAAATTTAGCAAATTGATTATTCAGATTAGTCTTGTGAAACAATCGGGGAAAGGGAAGAGGAATATTATATTTCAAAAATTAGAGTTAGGATACGATTCACGTTTCTTGGCTCTTTTTTGTTTATCTAATTGTTGCTCGATTCCTCCTTTAACTTTCATATTGCTTTGAGCGTCGTTTCTGTCATTTTCCTGAATTTGGATGGTAGGCTCGGCAACACACACGATTTGGTCGTGCATTGATACACGAGACGTGCGTGATTCTGACATCACACCCATATCAAAGATTTTCGCACTCTTCATTCTCTTTTCCACCCCACACATGGATAGCATTGCAATGTTCCCTTGGGTTGACCTCCGTGTTGCTTGGAAATTGACCCTTTTGATGTTGACTCCCCACAATTGCAGCCAATTGACCCATTTGAGTTTCCAGATTCTTTATTGAGCTTGTCACTTGTTGTTCTAACTTATCCATCCTAAGGTCTTGCTTATCGAGGCGCTCCTCGTGTCATTCATGAAAGCATTAGATTGATTTATGAAAGAGGTGAGTACATCTTCCAACGACGATTTGCCTCCTCCATTACCGCATCCACTTGAAGCATTGAATCCCTGTGGAGGTTGTAACACATTCTTTGTATTTGCATAGGAAAATTTTTCATGATTTCTCAACCCTGGATGGTAGTGCGTTGGTTTGAATTATTCCTAAATTGCCGAAATTCCTGTTATTCACATAATTTACCTCTTCCATCGGATATAGAAGAGCTTCACTACCCGTGCTCGTACCGCTTCCTCGCCCTTTCGTAAATACATTCAATTGAGTTGTCAAAGCCGCTACTTGTGCCGACAATGTTTTGATAGGTCCGAATCAAACGAGCTTGCCAAAGAGTTTGGCTTTGATACCACTTGTAAGTCCAAGCGGCTACGATAATCTAGAGGGGGTGAATAGATTATCTCCATCTTTTCGATTTCACGCCCTCTTTTTCAAACGAATGCTCAAAGACAATAATAAAGGTGCGGAATGTAGACAACACACGTCGATTTATAGAGGTTCAACCCACCTAGGGCCTAATCCTCTACCACCCCAGTATATCCGTGATGGATTTCAAAAAGAAAAAAAGATTTTATTAATTTACCACAAATTAATACAACACCAACTTACAACAACACCTTGAAGAGCTCCTCCTGCTGCGGCATCAACAAAGGCCCTCGTTTGCCCCATTAAACCATTGTAAAAGAAACACAGTTGTTGATCCTCCGGAAAGCCGTGTTGTGGACATCTTCTTAACAAATCCCTAAATCTTTCCCAAGCCTCGTACAAAGGCTCTGAGTCGAACTGTCGGAATTGAGTAATCTCGCTTTTGAGCTGCAAAGTTTTGCTCGGTGGAAAGAATTTAAACAAAAACTTTTGGCTCAAATCGTCCCATGTGCTCACATTTCCTTGCGTCAAAGTACCCAACCAATTTCTCGCCTTATCCCGTAAAGAGAAGGGGAATAGGCGCAATCTTATGGCGTCATCTGAGACTCTGTTCATTTTGATCGTATTGCATATTTGGATAAAATGCGCAAGGTGAGAGTTAGGATCTTCGGTTGCAAACCCCCCAAACTGATTCTGTTGCACCATATTGATTAGTGCCGGTTTGAGTTCGAAGTTGTTGGCATTGATAGGAATATGGGCAATACCACCGTAATTACGATTCGCTTTGTGGTCGAAAGTAATCACGAATGGCTTGTCGTTGAACCGCATCGGTAACTCGTTTTCACCATTGTTTGGCGGTATTGGTAACTCATTCAAATCCCCATTATCGGATTGTGTTGTCTTTCACTCGTCTAGTGGTAAAGACCGATTCTCCTCGCGAAAGCCTCAACTTCCTGTATGAGCGGTATTAAGTTCCCCCGCCTAGAGCGCGTGTTCATGCACTACCTGGACCAAACTAGAAGAAACAAGTCAAATAATGTGGAATTCAAGTCACACTAAAACAAAATAAATGATTAAAAAAAATGTCTAAATTAAGAATAATTCTATCTATCTCAATATTAGCACCATAAATTGTATTAGTCCCCGGCAACGGCGCCAAAAACTTGTTCGCCTATATTTTTAGCTCCACCGCAAGTGTACGGTGTTCGTTATCGAATAGGGTAGCAAGGTCGTATCCACGAGACTAATAAATCAATAAAGCTAAGTATTGAACCAAGATAGTTTTACTTTTATTTAGACGATCAATATTTGATGGTTGTTGTTTTGAGATTAAGACAATTTCAATCACTAAAACACAAAAATAAGATAACACAAATGAAAGAAGTATCAAAATGATTAAATGGATTTCCGAGTTAAGGTTTCGATTAATAATCCTCTTGTTGTCCGATTTAATCAAGCCACGTTATTATCAATATTCCTATAAGACGATCACAAAGCTATTTTATCCTCCCTCTCGAGATGCATATAAAATGTAGATTGAAATATCTATGCTAGCATCTCTACTCAACATAAGATATACAACTCCCAAATGCACAAAAGATCAAATGTCCTCACAACATTCACAAATCTCTCGATTCATGCAAATATTCGTGTCAAGTACTCAATATCTAATATTGAAACTCATCTCTCGAATTATGAATCAATATATCAAACATGTTAAATCATTGGCCAAGTGATAAAACAAGAATAATCTCAAAGTACTCAAATAGGCTTCAAGATAATAACTTCAACCAAGATTAAAACATCCAACAAGAGTTCATTAATCTACTTCCAAAACCCTAAATCACAAGAGTTTAGCTACACATGATTAAACAACTTACACACAAAGTGTTCAAAGTCATTACAAATGAAACTAAAAGATTGAAACTAAAAGAGAAGCAAGAAAACTTAGGAACGCCGACAATCTCTCGATATATCTCCGTTCTTCAAGCTCCGATGCAACCCGATTGTCTCCTTGATGTCTCCTTCCAAGAGTTGACTATTTTCTTGTGTTGTAGATCCCAAAATGCCGAATCTCCTTGTGTGTGCCCCCAAAAGCCTTTTTTATACCTCCCATCATGTTTAGGGCTTAATGTCAGATTATGGGATACCCGTGCACGGGTTACCCGTGCGCCACCCCCGCCGAATACCCCAACTCTCTCAGGGGCGCACGGGTGGTGCGTCGCCGAGCACGGCCTACCCGTGCGCCACTCCTGAGATACTGACTCGTAGGGCGCACGGGTGGTGCGCCCATGCATGGGCTACCCGTGCGCCATGTCCAGCCTTCAATCATCCTTATACAAGGGTGCACGGTGGTATCTTGAGGCACGCCCAACCCGTGTGCCCCCTGTCTCTTCCGTGAACGCTCAACTTTCGCTCTTTTAGGCTTCACTTTTCGTATATCCACTCAATTCTCCGCATTTCTACTTTGCTTTCCTCATATTCTTATTCAATTAGCTTCAAATATCATGAAATTCCTACAAAATAAGCAAAGTGTAATATCTTTTCCACAAGGAGTGAATATGTAACATTTAACGCGAGTATATGCATGTTTACTTATCATTATAGCTCGAAATACGCCTCAAAATACATGCAAAACTTACGCCTATCAATATCTTGTTGTGTTGTAGTTTTCTCTCTTATTGTGTTGCTTCAATTCTTCCTCTATTTATAGAAGATGTCTTGTACATGATAGGCTCCTCTTGGGGACATGAATTCGTAAAAAATTGCAAGACAAATGAAGAAAAGAGTCATTAGAAATCAATCCCACAAATTAAGGAAAAGATGTCACGCACAACGGTTACACATTTTTGTCATCAAACTTGAGCGACTTCTGTCGCGACAAATAGACGTTTGAAAATGAGAAAACACATTTATACAAAAAGTGTTGTCCGATATAAATTCCAATAAATACTCCGAAAAATTCGTAAAAACATTTTAGACCAATCGGGAGTATTAGGACAACATTTAGAAACAAAGTTTCAATGAAATAAACCATTGACATAAAATCATTAAAAGTGTTTGTCCAATATTATCGAAAATAAACTTGAGGAAATACTCCGGAAAATATTAAAACCATTTTAAATCATTTAGGAGTATTTGGACATCCTTTAAAACCATTGTTTTGGTATAAAAACAAAATCATCAAAATCATGATAAAACCATTTATCAAACAAAATGTATTATCTAATAATAAAATCACAAATTTTAAATTTTAATAATTAAAAATAGTCATTGAATTAATTAAAATATACTTTTAAATTATTTATTATTAAGTATTATATAATAGTTAAAATAATATTAAACAAAAGTATATTTATTTTAGAATGTGAGAAAGGGGGTAAATGAGAAAAATTAGAGTACAAGAGGGTAAAATGGGCGAGAAAATTATATTATATATTTTTAAGGGAAAAAAATAGTTGAGCTAGGGAAAAAATTTTTTGGGTCAAGGGGTTAGCCTTAATCAAGCACTACCCTGGGGTAAAGTGAGAAAATAATAGACTAGGACAAGGGGATAAAGTGAGACAAAATGAGAGTACAAGAAAGTAAAGTGAGACAATTGAGAGTACATTGGGGATAAAATGAGAATTAAAAAGAGTACAAGGGGTAAAGTGAAATTTACCCTAAAAATATTAATGAACACAAGATTGCTCACAACTTAAAGGACAACATAAAGAAAGGAAGGAAAATGGAGAAATTTGGGAAGACTATGTCTCGTGCTCCACGCTCTTTTCAAGGGTAAAAATAATTATATGTTGAACTGGAAACGATGAACTAAAAATATTACTTATTTGCGAAAAATACACAATTGAGAAAAGTACTACCTATTCCTCAAAATAATGTCAGCTTATATTTAAATTTGTAACCATATATTTAAACATATATATATATATATACACACACATACACATACACATACAAGATAATAAAATTTAACCATATATATATATATATATATATATACACATACACATACAAGATAATAAAATTTAAATATATTATATATGCATAAAAAATACATTAATATTTTCCAAAAAAAAATACATTAATACTCATTAGTAAATACAACAACAACAAATTAAGGCTTATCCCACTATGTGGGGTCGACTATATGGATCATATCACGCCATCGTTTATAGTTAAAAGCCATTATTTATTTATTTCTATATATGGATGTCTTTTTTAATAGTTTCTTTCCAAGTTTTAATCAATTAAAAGTTAACATTTCTCTTTTCATATCACGAAAATCATCTACAATTGAATCTATACTATTTTTTTTGTAGTTTACTTTTCAATATACATTAGCAAACAATAATTCCTATTTCTGTCTTTTGATTAATCGAAAAGAGAAAATTTTATATTTATTATAATAATAAAAACACATAAAGTCTACAAAGTCTCCAATTTAACTTATTAAAATTCATGGGTCATGTTGTGGCATTTAATAAAATTTACCAATAAATTGTAAGCACAAGAATTAAAAGGACTAAAATTATAATACATACATACATACATATATGTAGTAATGTAAAAAAAAAAAAATAGTTTGGGGGCGGGGGGCCCCCAAGCTTCAACTTAGGTCCGCCCCTGCGTGTAATACTTTCGCATAAAACTGTAATATGTTTTAGTTCAACATGTGATGGTTATCAATTCAGCATGTAAAACTTTTCGATTCAATGTGTAAATTGAAAACACAATTCATACCAAATACATCCACCACGATACAACCCAAATAAAAGAAAATAATAAAAAGGGAAGAAAGAATATAAGGTTCCATTCTAAAGCTTCATGTATAATTTTAATTGGGAATTGATGGAGAAGGCAACAACTATCAGTGAAATTGGATAGCAGATGGCAATACGAGTAGAATGAGGGGTGGAATGGCACCTACATGTGTAGCCTATGGGGCTCCGTCTCATGAATTACACAGAGGTAGAGCGAGGTCTTCAATTCTCCATGTTGAGCAAAAATGTTAGTGTCAATTAATGGAGAAGGCAACAACTATCAGGACTGTTGATGGTAGAATTGGATAGCAGACGGCAAGACGAGTAGAATGAGGGGTGGAATGGCACGTACATGTATAGCCCATGGGGCTCCGTCTCATTGATTACACGTAGGTTGACCGATGTCTTCGATTCTCAATGTTGAGCAAAAAAACGTTCATTCATTCTAGTCCGTCGACACCTCTCTAGGATATTGAACCATAGTCATTGGATTAAGTAAACATAATTATTGGTTAGAGGTGTGTTACTATAAATAGAGATTGTATTGCTCATTATATAACAAGCAAAAAATTTGAGAATAATCAAAAGTAAGAAAGCGTTTTTCCACCAAAGGTCCAAAACTATACATGAAATATATGATCTCAACAATATAATAATCTGAATGAAGAATTAATCTTTCGTGTTAAGTAAATTCAAACACTCATCAAAAATATATAAAAAGAAAAAACGCACTAGAAACCACCCTCGCTCATACTATTATGAAAAATATGACCTCGACAATATAATAATATTTACAAATGAAGAAATAATCATTCGTGTGCTAAATATTTCAAACACACACCAAAAAGATAAAAATAAAAATTAAAAATTAGGCACCAGAAATCACCCTTACTCGGGTCAAAAATCTTTCAAAACGATATCGCCACCAACAATAACATCTAGCAGCTTACCCCTGGGTCAGTTATTTGGGTTTCAAACAGGACTTCAATAAAGTAACCATAATAATACAGAGATATAAGACTTCAATTTAGTATATCTACGGTTTTCAACTGTCAAAAATAATATAAAGACACGAACGAGACTATAGCCTATACTGCCATTCAGCTAAAGTGCACATCTGTCTGCTAAGGATTGACAAAAGACAGGGAACTCGATATAAGAACAGAGCTACAATGGTTGTACAACCAACAATCGATCTCACGGATCCTTGCCACAAAGAGAATATTTCAGCGTAGACAAACAACCCAAGCAACCTAGTGTATTAGTCATACTTGAACGTCACCCAACTCATACGGGTGAAATATGTTCTATGGAGTAAACGAGCAAGATTGCTTTTTAAGTTTGAAATTTGAATTTAAGTTAGATCACACGGATGCAGTTCCTTTCCTCCGTCTCATTCCCCAATTCCATCACAGTCAAGCTCATGGCCTCGTTAAGATGGCTATTGATTCCCACTCCAAACTGCATACCACATCCTGAAAGAAAACATTGTTTATAACATTAATAAAACACAGGTGTTAGGCCAAATCAGAAAGAACAAAAAGACATGAAAAAAAAAAAGAAAGGAAAGGAAACAAATGGTAATGAGACAAAATGAGCCCTCAGGTTTGTGAAATGGTAATAGTATACGCACCGATGGGTTTTGTCTGTCGATGTCAAAGTTATTTATTGCGCATGGTTCAGCCAAGAGCTCTACCGGTTCTTCACCTAATTGAGTTGAAACAAGACAGTCCTCAACCATAAAACATATGTATTGATTCGCGATTGACAAAAGAGGTCTCAATCATCAAGTAATTAAATAAATGAAATTACAGGCATGAAATGGTGTACCTTGCTCAATCACAGCAAGGATCCCATCCTCCGAACAAATCATAGCCGGTAGAACCCTAGATGATGATGAGTTAATGATCTTGGAAGAATGTGTATAATTGTCATACTGGACCTCCCATATGTCACTTTCTACTAGTGAATTTGCAGCATCACCAGCACCAACCCCAGACAGCATAACAGGCTGTTTTGGCCAACGAATATCCCATGCAAACACAATACCTGAAGAGCCTCCTGCCTTCACACACAAAAATATTAGAGAAACTAGCATATCACTAAAAGCAGGGGAGTAAAATTGCAGTTCGAAACTTGCTTTGCAGGTTGATCCAATGTTTTTTAGAGTTGTTGTAGAATATCAATATCAAATTTGTGTTGATTGTATTTCTTCTTGTACTTTTTTTACTTGGGTATTAATATATTCTCAACTTACCCATTGAAAAAAAAAATACTAAACTTGAGGACCCAAGCATGAAAGACTCCAAGATTCCAAAAGTATTAGCAATGTATACATATTCCCTTTTGCTAACTTATGCAATCTTTTCTCACAAGCAACATCAGTCTGAAGGCAAAATCTAGTTCAACCATCTTATGTTACCAGCCACTGTAGGACAGAATGTTGGAAGTGGAAATAGGGAACGACCAAAACTAAAACAGATAACATAAAAACAATAAGCTTCAAATCTGAATATTACTACCCCTCACCGAAGAGTGGGTTTATATTTTCAATGAAATCAAACTAACATGGAAAGATAAAGATGCATCTTACAAGGCACGTGTGTTTTCGTGATGGATGAATATCAATGGAATGAACAATGCCAGAAGCAGTTCCACCTGTCCTGTTAATATCGTCATGGAAAACATGCTTCAGCAAAATATTATTAATCCTTGGAAGGAAGAGACTAATCAAACCACTAAAACCTTCAATGAAGCACTGCAAGTTGAGTAATGAAGGCTGATCAATATGCATTTTTTCTGCAATAATGTACACATTTGAGGAGCAATTTAAGGCATGCGGCTTTGCACCCATAATGCTGACAGATACTGAAAACTCATGCCTACTCAAGATTGGAAACATAAGGCATTATTATTCAAGTCGAGGATCTTGATACACAAGAACCCAACACCCAAGCGAGCAGAAAGAATATCCATTATTGCAGGCAGGTCAATCTCGCAAGTTGCAAAATTTACTGTAACTACTGGTTTTTCAACAGTTTATTATTAATGATTTTGGATGTTGCTGTCCAAAAAATCGAACAAAACCTCTGAATAATATTGTTTCTCATCGCTAGTCAAAAATTCTAATTGTATATACTTATTCATTTCAAAAGTGTAATTATTCTGGCTAGTAAAAGTGAAAAAGCAGTTGCAAATTAAATGTTAGTAATGTCGGAAAAATAAGCTCTAAAAGTGTTTTTTTGTGTATAAAAGTTTAAACTATCCTCGAAACTCAAAATAATTCATATGGTAAAACTCGATAAAATAAATTGAACTAAATTGTTTATAATAATATATACAAAATATAATAGATATATGACGTATGATATTTACATACAGTAATAATTATAAACAATTAATAATAGAATGTAAAAGTAAATTAAATATTTTAGTATTTATAAACACATTTTTCTATATTTATATACTTATTTCAATATATAGATACGTGTACAATTATATGTCGAATATTTGCATATATGTTTATACATATTTATATATAAGTACTTACTGAAACATATATTATACATAAACTTATGCGTATTACATATAATATCATAAACATAAAAATACATTTATATATACTTATATATTTATAAATACAAATATGTGATCAGGACCATGCCTTTGACTTCCTTAGTTCCTACCAACATGGTATGCAGCACTATAGGGTTAGATCCTTCTACACCATAACATCCATAACAAGCCAACTAGAACCTCACTAAGGGCATCTCCAGTGGAAAAACCCCTTAAAGGTTTTTCCACAGTTTTCGGAGTGCCATGTCATCTGCCACATCAAAAGTAAAAAACCTAACATTTTACAAACTTTTCTTCACAATGGTTAAACCTATTCCACAACTTTTTAATTGGCCCACCATCCAATTCACATATTATTTATCTTTATTTCACTTCATTTGACATCTTATATAAATATATATTTGTCACAATTATTTTAATTAATATGTTTAATTTAAATATTCAAAAATAATAATTTTAATTACTAATTGATATTTAATAAATATCTAATTAATATTTATTCTCGATATAATAATTTTAATTTTTTTTTAAAATTCATAAATTTAAAAAAGATGGGTTACAACATTACAAATTGAAATGTTACAAATTCAATTCACAATTGGCCATTTTATTATTTGGAGCATCAACGGTTTCTTTCATTTTTTAATTAAAATTGAATAAAAAAAATTCACACATCCCACACAAGGCAAAGAAGGCCCACATGGTTTTACTTTTTGCACATTTCAATGCCTATCAACCGGTTCTTTGGCACAAACCGGTTGATACCCACAAACCCTCAAATTTGTGTCACAATGGACAACTTTTTCCTTGACACGGTTTTTAACGAAAAACACAACAAAAAACCCAACCATTGTAGTTGCTCTAATCAAGATGAGGAGTGCAGCCACTGCAAACCATTACCCAATTCACCAGTTAGAAACCAGTAGCAAGTAGTAATGCTAGACGACAATGCATTGTAATTCATAGCTTATGCAATATATTCTGGAGTTGTTTTATTTTGTTTTTAACACTTTAAATCAGGGAGATTACTCAGAACAAATTCCTCGTACAGACCCTCGGACAATTCTTTATTTACCACTGCATGCACCCTTCAGTTGATCCATTGTGCCATGCAAACAAATACTTTCAGAATCACATCTAGAAAAAGTCTTTTCTTACTTCTATCACTATCCTTTGAAGGACATTTTCTAAAGACATGATTTTTTGCGCTTAATTCGTTTGGTTAGTAACATAATTCTCATAGTCGACAATTCAAATTTCAAAGCAACAATCAAGAATTATAATCTAAAACAAAAAGAATGTGAACTAAGTAATCATGTTTAACCCGAACAACTCGATAAAAAAAAACCAAAAAGAAAGCATTAGCAATCGTTCTTAAACATAAGAATAAAATAATCAATATAAAAATAAAATAAAGCATTACCAATTGTTCTTAAACAAAGCCACCGGACCACCGGCCTTCCGCTGATCCCACCAATGAAGGCCAAACCCAAATGCACCCGTCACGAATTCCACAGGCGAAGCCCACTTAACCGAACTATACGAAACCAATCCATTACTGTCAAACACCCTCCTAAAATCCCTCTTCCCCGAGAAACTGACCAAATTAACCCTTCCATCTTCCCCAACGCTCACACACTCCGACCCATTCTCACTCAAATCAATCCCCGAAACGGCACCTGAATGAAACCCTTATCAGGCACCGAGAATTCGAAATTCAAAGACTCGTTTATCAGATCAGCTGAATAGAAGAGAACTGAACCAGAAAAAGTAGCGGCGGCAATTAGGGGTTTAGAGGGGGTTAATTGTGACGGAGAGACTTTCAAAGAGGCGATTCTTGACGGAGCGGAGACGGAGGCTTGCAGGGCGACGGAAGGAATAGTTTGAGAAGGGGAAGAAATGAGGGTTTGAAGGGAAGAGGTGGAGGAATCGGCGTCGTAGGTGGCGAGGAGGATGTGGCGGGTGAAGGTGGAGAGATGGGGCAGCCAACGGAGGGCGTCGATGTATGTGTATTGGGGAAGTTTGTGGATTTGTAAGGAGTAAGGGTTGTGGGAGGGGATGAGCGCCATTGTTGAGTGGAGTGGAGATTGGGGGGTTTTCGGGCTGGGGTTTTGATGGAACTTGCAACTGAAATGGTTTTAAGTGAATGGTGGGTTTTAGCAAAACAAAGTTTTTTTCTTTTTCTTTTTTCCCTTTGACCAAATGACAGAGATAGTCTCCTATTAGACTGTCTAATGGTTAGACGAATCCAGACTAATGAATCTAGCTTACCCTACCTGCGGACCCAATGAAATATTAATATTTTTCAGACGACCTACTAATACTTTTCAGTGGAACTACTAATACTTTTTGATAGAAAAACTAATACTTTTCAGTGGAATTACTGAAAAATCTTTTAGGAAAAATCTAATATTTTTTCTAAAGAACTACTAATACAGTTTACAAGGACTACTATAACTTTATTTATTTAATTTGGATTAAATTTAATTTTCTGTACTTATTAGTGAATAGTGATTTTTCCAAAACTTTTATGATTGAAGTTTGAAGATTGAACAAGTTAATTATTACGAGGCTTATTAATTGACGTGAACCAGTTACTTGTCCGAATAAATTAATAAGGCTAGTTTTGACGGGTTCTATTTTACCCAAATCTCAATCTATTCTAAATCAAAGAATTAAATAGATTCAATATTTTATAAATAAATTGAAATTAATCACTGTAGGTCCCAAGGGGTGTAAGTGTAAGGTTTAGAAGGGGGGTTGAATAAACCTTACCAAATTTTTGATTTAGTCCTTTTAAAAATTCGAGTTGATACTTACACAATTGTGTCCTTGGTGATGACCAATTTAGTTAATCAAGAGAGTTAGTCTCTCAACAAAGCTCAATCGAAATTTGATGGAATAACTCGGTTGTTAAGTCTAAATTAACTCAACTGTGGTTTGTTTTCATTGGAAGACTTAACACCCTTAAGTTTGGTTAAATAGAGATTTAGAGCTTGATTTAGTACTTAGAGATTATCTAATGGATAGCAAATATGTCGTGCAGAATTAAAGTCTTTGAAATGTAAATGACACAATAAGATTTTTATAGAGGTTCAAGATGGGGTAATTCTTCTACTCCTCTCTTCTCCAACTCCTGAGGAATCCACTAGGTATTGATCAAGATACAAAGTGGTAATACCCGATCCAGATACAAGTCTTGATCACACAAACACTTGATCATTTGGGACTCATCCGAGACGCCTTGATCACTCACCAAGCTTCTCGACGACTCAACTTCTTCACAGGGCAAATTGCGCTTTGCTACTACCACCACTTGCTCAAGCTCTTTGGATTTGATCACGAAGCCTCCAAAAGCTCAAGACTTGGTTCGACCTTGAACCTTCCTACAATCCTTCGTGGAATGTAGACCCGATTCTTCGATAATTTCTCTTCAACCGATTGAAGTTGTCTTTCCCTTCACAAGTGAGTGTTGGATTGATGTTCTTCGTAGTGTAGGCTTGAGGATTGAGCGTTTAATAACTTGAGAATATTTCAGTTACGATTCTAATAATTGCTTGAATGTTTGTGGTTCTCGTCATCTCATCTCGTAGTCATTCCTCGCCTTTTATAGTGATCTTTCAAAAATCATTCGTTGAAGAGATAGGCTTATTTTTTAAAGTCACTTGTGGTCGCTGGCTTGTCTTGTTGCGAAATCTTGAATTGCCATTTCCTCGTATGAATTGTTCTTCACCTTTTCGTAGTTCTCGACACGGTGTAGTGCTTCCCATTGGTTTATTCCTTTTGCACGCTTCGGGACCGAGCACTTGAGAAAGGTAGCATGGAGATATTACTTGTTTAGGTAATTCTCTTGATTTACGTAAACGGATCTTTTTCAGATTATCTCGACTTGACCGCATTTCCTTTCTTTCCCCAGTGACTTGTAGTCATCTTCCAATCATTGGATGACTCTTCGTCACTAACTTGAGACTTGGCTTTTCTTGAGTTGACTTGACCGATACTCCACCGGTTGCATCTCACCGCTCCTTCAAGAGAGTTCCCTCTTCTCTTCTCTCGCCATACTCACTGCTTGCAATGAGTCTTCCTTCTAGTCTCCGGTTGTCTTCTCGCATGTTTGGGCATAGTGACTTAACTCACTGACTTGAATATTTTATTACAATGTAGTTTACAACAAAAATTGGGGTGCCAACTTCCTATTCTAAGTTTTACATGGCATTCATCAAAATCTAAACAATAAATTTCCCAACAATTTCCCCCTTTTTGATGATGCCAAAACTTAAACCATTCAAAAATGAAAATAGCAAAGATACATACAGATAGTGTATTCACATAGAATGTATGCGTAGAATCAATCCTTTTATTGATTATAACATTCTTGTTCTTTTACACAATCAAGTTTACAAGGTGTATCGTGAGCAAACATTTGTCTACAAAAAAAAATTATAGCTTTATTGCGAAGACTTACATAGTATGTATTTACATAATGAAATACATGAAGGGGTGGACAAAGAACACTTCATCTCCTTCGTTGTCTCCTTCTTTCATCTTGTTCAAAGATCTTCGCTTCTTCTTCTCTTTTTCTCATCGTCACGCTTTCTTCTTCTTTTTTCATATGCCTTCCTCGGCAAATTTTCATCTCTTCTTAATCTCTCTTGTCTTTCCTCCCATAGCCGAGTTTGTCTCTTATTTTCTTCTTCTATTCTTTTCGCATACTCAAGATTACTTTTAGCCACTTGCAAATTGGCTACTTGGTCAAGACTTCACCAAGAGATCCCTCCTTTCTTGCCTGGATCTACGTACTCAATGTTTTTGGGCGAGGCCTGGGTATGAAACCTCTTCCTCCACCACGCTTCTTCCTCTACCTCTCGGGCGTGTATTGTATCGTGGTCTTCTTCTTTTCCAAAAGAGTGACTACCTGGTAGAGTCTCGTCCGCTCACGCCTTTCTTCACATAACGTGAGACCCTTTTCCCAATACAAGTCCCAAGCTTGATCCATATACATTTTTGCAAAGTATCCTTCGATGCGGGCGTTTTAAATTCATCAACTGATCGTGGCTCGGTCGACATCCGAGATGGCATAAGTGTCTCTGCTTCACCGGAATGCCTCCATGTTGTTTCGGATGTTCATGACTCGGGCATCCATTCTTCCTTCCACTTCCTCCATCCCCCGCTCGCTTCAATTGTCTTTCTTTTTTCAAACCATAGATATAGCAGTGTTGGAGTGGCGAGTCACTGGAGTTTGTCACGATAATATCACCGTGACAAGACCTTGTTGGGGGTTTGTGCAATCATCAAGGTCACATCTTTCGATCCTTCCCCTCAACGGACTTTCCTTTCTTTTGTTTTGACACTTCCTCACCGCCTTTCCTTTACAATCGCTTCCTCCTTTTCGCCTTCGATCTCTTTAGCGCTTTAAAGTATTCCTCTTCCCCTTCTTGCATCATCAAAGGAGAGAGGAACACTGAAACATATCTTGGCAAGCGGGAAGTCGAGCCTCACGATAGCCGAGTTCGCCTCGAGTCTGGCTGCGGTGTATGCGGCACGAAATTCGAGCGAGTAGCGTTGACTCTCCAAATTAGCTTCATCTCAAATGAGAAGGCTGAATTTTCTATCCATGTTTTCTTCCATACGCCAAGATCACTCTTATTTTGCTCACGCAGCAGCTTTATCTCGGCAATGTGAGCTTCATGCATGTGCTCAATGTGTTCTCTCAATTTCGTTTTTGCATCAAAGATTCTCACTCTCCATACCAGCAGCTTGTTGAACAATGTCCTCAAGTATCTAACTTGTTCCAAACGCATTGTTTCTTCTTTGTTGCCACCATTCCCCGATCTCGATCATTATGCCTCTCTCAAGTCGCCAGTAAGGTTGGCATCTCTGTTGTCCATCGCATGTCCATAGAGGCTCGTGCCTCTCCATCCGCTCAATTTCGCAAATAATGCCTTGAACACCTCCCCGAACTTCGCTTGTTTCCGTGCGGTCTTGATGGCCATGCAAATCAAAGTCATAGTCACCGAACGATGGTACCGGACGGAATGAAAGGAGCGGTCCAATGGAAGCGTGCGAGTTCGTTCTTCGACTCTTTTTCATGGAGGTCGGGTACCTCCGAGAGAAAGGAAATGATTCTACAAAGGAATCATCACGGCCAACCGGGATTTGTTCAATAATGAGAGGTGCGCGTGAAGATCCTTTTGGGAGTCGACCTGCTGCACTGGGAGCTCGCGTGATGGACTCTGTTTGGTGGGTCTCATTGTGAAGTGGACCCGACTTTGCCGAGCCTCGATTATCTCAACAGCCGTTGGTCTCACTGGTTTCTCCAATTGAGTGGATCGTCTCGGCCTTATCGAAGCGTCATCGGACGATGATGAGATTTCCATTGGTGGCTCATCATCAAAATTGAAAGTTTGACGAGTAGTCTTGAGATCGATTTGCTCGTCCGGGAACATCCGCACCGAGTCTTTTGGATTTGTCACGGGGATGACTCGCTTCTTCGTCGCTTTCCGATCCCGCAAAGGTTACATCGATTATCCTGGGAATCATGAAGCGCTTATCTCCTTTTTCGGATGGATCAATGATAGCGGGAGGGATGTTCTCTACTTCGAAACTTCTTTACCCCGGAAGTCTCAACCTCCCGTGGCCTTCATTACCTCCTGCAGCCTCAATCGCAGCGAGGCTTGACCTCCCTTTCGACAAATTGTCACTGCCTTAGGGTCTTTCGTGGTGGCATCCATTGAGTCTCAACCCCATGGATTGCACTTTCATCGCCTGCAGTGTTAACTCCCGTGGCGTTTCCTTCCTCGTGCCTCGACCGCATCGGCGTCATTAGCCTTCGTCAGTTAGCGGTTGGCACTCTCACCTTAGACAGCCTCAACTGTCTAAGCTTCGTTGATGGCAACTTGTTGTTCGTTTTGTGTTTGTACTTTCTCCACCTCGCCTCCTAGATTCGTTGTGGAGTCATCTCGCAAAGATTCTCCGACCTTGCCGCGGTGGAGGGAGTTTCCCCGGTTGGCGCACACCACCGAGTGACTTGGAATGGGGTCACTCGTCTCCAAACTCCCTACTGCTTTACCGAGTGTTCACCGTTGGGGCGGTGGTAAGACACCTTCATTAGGGGTTGGCTCAACCGGGTCCCTACTAACCCGCCATCGCCAATTCCCTTAATTCCTTCTTCCGAGTGAGTGGGGAAGTGGTGGCAAGAACAACGGTGGCGATTTCTTTGAACCACTCCCATTGGATCAATTTCACCGTGTGTTTTGGAGGACTCTCCTGTCCCTCCATCAATCTTTTTCTCGTGAAGGATTTCGATTCGTGCAATGCTTGCTGCGTTTGCACTTCTTCTCGCGGGCGGCAGCGAGTGTCCTGGATCCTCATCATCGCCGATATAAGACATCAAGGAGATGATGTGTGTGTTCATGGTGCGGTGATAGGGCGATCTTGGCCTTCTCACGTGCCTCGCCTTTCCTCTCGCCTTTCTTTTCCTTTTCCTTGTCCTTGAAGATCTGCAAGATATCTCGTGCGCTTTCTTCATCCAAAGCTTGGACCACAAGTAGTCACTCCAAGGAAGTTCAGCTTCCTCTTCTTCTTCTATAAATTCGTGTCGTTGGAACTGTTCTCGATCGACTTAATTTCCACTTCCTCCACTCGCAGACGATTTTGGATGTCCGGGTAAAGTGGGAATAGGATCATCACATCACTATCAGCTCTATCATCTTCTTTCTTGTCTCACCGCGCGGACTACAAACTGTGTCTTCGATTTGCCTCTCACGACGCCTTCAAATGACTTAGTCAATGCTTCATCAATTATATCCGGGGACTCTACTTCTCCAACAGTCTCCCAGATCTGCTCCACTGAGTGGCGACTCATCCGGTTTCTCAAGCTCGGAGTGCTTGATGATTCTTCTTTGTCTCCTAGTTTGTACCGAGGAATTTCTGGTTCGAGAGAGTTTCTTCTAAGTCTTGGGCGGCGGGGGCCGGTCTTTCTTTCTTCGAGGAGCTGGCCGTCTTGGCTTATCAATTCTCCTCTTTTTGACGATCGGAGAAGGTATTTGAGAGTCCTTCTCGACCGCTGCTTTGGGCGGGAGACACGGCCGGGGGCAAGTGACTTTCCGCAGGGGCAGGAGCCGGTTTGTTTTTCTTTCTTTGCAGAGCATCGTCTTCTTAGCACCGCAGGGGCACTTTCTTCTTTGGTGGAGAGAAACAATTGTATCTTCAGTGGTCACCGATTCCCCATCACTCGTGTCGCTCTCTTGGCGTGGGCTCTCTTCGTGCGCGCCTGAGGAGGTTTGATCTCGAACATCTCTTTATTTACATGGAACGCCTTTCCATGTCTAAGAGGACTCATTTTACCTCCATCACCGGCCAATCACCAGGCCATATCCTAGGGATCCTCCAAATGCACCATCTTCCTTGAAGGATTTGTTCCCTACATTCTCGGCAGAGTCTGCTTTGTAGACAAACTCAAATTTCTGGTTTATTTTCTTTTTTCAATGATCGCACCCATTACGATCAACTTTGCTTTTGATTGGTCAAAGTCGCCAAATTTGATGTCTATGCATTTGGCAACTATGTCCAACACTTGTGATAATCCTCCTTCAAAGAAATTTTTTCTTTGTCGTAAACTATTTTATCAAAGATAGTCGGGCTTGGCTACTTCCTTCCAAGCAAAGAACCAGGTTTACATCACCTTCGTTGATTTCGATGCTCCTTCCGCTTCAGAGTGAGCGAAGTGTTCACCAAATCCTTGGCGAGATGGTGAACTTCTTTCCGTGAATGATGACTTTATCCCTTCATCGCGAATCTCGCGTTCACGAGAACTGCATTTACCTCCTCCACATAGGTCATCGGATATTCCAACGCCGAAAACGATTTCAAATTTTGACGTTTCCAATTTCTCAAAATTTTCTTCACTAAGGTGTCGTCGGACCCCGTTTCACCATGCCGCGAAATCCACAAGAGACCCGTGTGGATTTGCTTTCCTAACTTGACAAAATCATAGATTGGTGCCATTTTTCAGATTTCACCGAAGAAAACTTAGAGGTTGATTTGAAGATAGATAGGGTTTTGAGAGAGTTTTGCCTTTGCTTCTGAAAGAAATGAACAGTTTTGGTAATATGAGAGAGAGAGAAGAAGGAAAGCTTTAGTATGGTTTATGAAAGGACGTGCGGGTGGTTTTTGAAATATGATCGAAATCGACGGCTTAGATTTTGCACGCCGATGTAGCATTTAATGTCTCGTATTTAATGCGGCAAAGATTTATATCCAATCATAAGCTTGGTGTGCAGCTTTTGCATGTACACGCTCATAATTATGCTTTGACGTAATTCTTAAAAACATTCCCGCTTAGTCAAAACGATCGCGTTTTTGTCACTTTGTTCATAAATGACTCACTTTTACCCTTAGTCGGTTTAACTCTTCTTCTCACACGTTCTCTTTGTGACTCAAATTTGTCGGTGACTTGGTATAGCTATCTTTCCGATACGGTGATTTTCTTAGTTGATTTGTGAGTTCACTCTTTTTTCCCTTTTTGTGTTCCATTTCTTTTCTTTGATTCTTCTCGAGTGTCACCACCAATTAACCCTAACTCATGCTTGAGTTCTTCAAATCTTGACTCACATAATGGTTTTGTGAAGATGTCACCAATTGTTTATCGCTTGAGATATATTCTAAGATGATGTCCTTCTTTTCAACATGATCTCTTATGAAGTGATATCCGACATCGATATGCTTTGTTCTTGAGTGCAACACAGATTTTGAGTGATTGCAATTGCACTTGTGTTATCACACATGATTGGAATTTCTTTTTCCTCAACTTCATAGTCTCTCGATGTTTGTCTCATCAATAGGATTTGGGCACAACAAACGCCCAGCCTATGTATTCTCGTCACCAGTAGAGGTGGCTATTGAATTTTGCTTTTGCTAAACCAGAAATCACCGTTTCCTAGCATTTGACATGTGCCTCGAGGTGCTCTTCCTCCTCGTCAACTCGCATCCAAAGATAGTCGAGTCGAATAGCCAATTAGCTTGAATCCACCTTTCTTTGATACCATAAGCCAACTTCTTGCTTCCTTTCAAGATCTCAATATTCTCTTAGTTCTTTGTCATATGGCTCTCTTTTGAGCCGATTGAAATCTTGCACATACACCTACATCAAAGGTGATGTCCGCCCGCTTCTTTGTGAGATAGAGCAATGATCCAATAAGTGCTTTGTATCTTGTTTGATCTACAGTGCTTGCCATCCGCATCCATGTCCATTTTGACCGATGTATTCATTGGTATTTTCATTGCGAAGACTTTTCCTCCATACCAAATTTCTTCATTAAATCTCTCGGTGTATTTTGTTTGACTTATGAAGGTTCCATCCTTCAGCTTGTTTCACTTGGAGTCCAAGGAAGAATGTCGCTCTTCCATCATGCTCATTTCAAATTTACTTTGCATGAGGTTTGAAAATTTTTCACATAGCTCTTTGTTTGTGGATCCAAAATGATGTCATCCACATATATTTGAACAAGCAAAGATACTCTTCTTGTCTTGAATTCTCGAAAAGTGTTCTATCTACTTTTCCTTTTGTGAATCCATTCTCGCCAGGAATTGTGATAAGGTGTCATACCATGCTCGGGTGCCTGTTTCAATCCATACGAGCTTTCTTGAGTTTGTATACCTTATCTCCAAGAGTCTTCGCTCAAATCCTGGAGGTTGTTCAACATACACTTCTTCTTCCAATAAACCATTTAGGAATGCGCTTTTACATCCATCCGATATACAAAGAAAAATTCTTGTGAGTCAGATAGGCAAGAAACATCCTTATAGCTTCCAATCTTGCTACAGAGCAAATGTTTCATCAAAATCTATTCCTTCTTCTTGGCAATATCCTTTGGCTACTAGTCTTGCTTTGTTTCTTACCACGTAACCTTCCTCGTCATCTTGTTTCAACACCCATTTAGTACCAATAATGTTTTGATGTGTGGGTCTTTGAACTAATTCCCATACTTTATTTCTTTCAAACTGATTCACTCTTCTTGCATAGATTGAATCCAATGTGTGTCATCCAATGCTTGTGACACATCTTTGGGCTCTATTTGCGAGATAAAGCATGTGAACATAGCTTCTTGTTGAGTTCGATCTTGTTTTGACACCTTCTCTTATATCTCCAATGACAAGTTCTCGTGGATGGTCTCTCGGCCATCTTACATCAAAGTTGGAGTAAGTTGGGCGGATTTAGTCGCCTAGCAACTGTGTTGCTTTGATCATCTCTCTCGTAGTCACTTAGCCGCAAATTTTCCAAATGTTTTGAGATTCACTATCTCATCTTCTTCGAGTTTATAATTCCAAATTTCAGCTTCAAAGATAGGGACTCTTCTCGTATGATTGGATGATTCACTTATCAGTTGACTCTTCAATGTCTTCTCCATTTACATTTGGCTCATTGAATACCACATGAATGGATTCTTCTACAACCATAGTCCTTTTGTTGAGTACTCAGGCTTTGCTTTCAAATTGAGTATCCTGAAGAAGATACCTTCATCGCCTTTAGCATCGAAGGCCTTTAGATTGTCTTTGCCATTGTTGTGGATGAAGCATTTACATCCAAATATTCTAAAATATGCAACATTTGGTTTTCTTCCAGTCCAAATCTCATAGGAGTCTTTGTCAACCGTCTGCTTATCATACATCTGTTTTGAGTGTAGCAAGTCAGTGTTGATTGCTTGACCAAAATCTTTTTGGTAACCCCGCTTCACTAACATGGTTCTTCTTTGCTTCTTTGAGAGTTCTATTCCTTCTTTCTCGCAACTCCATTCTCACGCTGGAGTTCTTGCTGCAGATAGTTCATGACCAATACCATTTTCAATACAATACGAGTTATTATTCCATTGACAAACTCGGTTCCTCCGTCTGATCTTATTTTGATAATGGTTTGCTCTTCTCGTTTTGAATTCTCTTCATCACCGTGGTAGTTTTTGTAGAGTTTCTTTCTTCTTACACATGAATATTGTCCATGTATATCTTGAGTAGTCATCTACTACCACCAAGGTGTATTTCTTTCCACTTATGCTAGCCGGTTCCACTTTGGGCCAAATAGATCCATATGTAGCGGATGCAATATTCTTGTTGAAGATGGGCATGTCTTTTCTTTGAATGATGATTTGATTTGTTTTCCTTCGACATGCGTCACATATACTCTCCTTTCTCGTATCTATCGAGTCCGGAAGTCCTTCCACAAGACTACTTCGCAAGCTTGTTAATCGTTTTGAAATTCAGGTGACTCACTTTTGTGCCACAACCAACTTGATTCAAATTTGTGCTTTTTGCTAGTAGACAGTGCTTAGTGTAGCGGTTGACCAATCTACTACATACATGTTCTTTTTGTCCGCATCCTCGCAACACAACTTCATTCGATTCACCTCCTTGATTTGGCATATACCCATGTTAAATCCAACATTATAGCCCTTGTCACGAGTTGATCGATGCTTAGCAAGTTGAAGTTGAGTCCTTCAACATATGCAACATCTATGATTTCTAATTCATTCCTCTTGATGGATCCAATGCCTCTTATTTCACCTGAGCTTCATTTCTCCACATATGACTTTTGCTCCTTTAACTTCCTTGAATTTTGACAGTTTTTCTTATTTCCTCGTCATATGTCCTGGAATGACCACTATCCATATACCAGGTTCCTTGGCACTCACTGCTCCTTGAACCCGCAATCAAGGAAATTAAGTTTTAGGTACCCATACTTGTCCGGGTCCCGAGGGGTTTGAATTGTAAGATGATCCAACCAACTTATAGCCAAATGATTTGACTCTAAGGGGTTGCCATCTATCGCTGCCATAATCATAATTAATCTTGGCAAATTGCTTGGGGATTCTAGGTTCATACAAACCGCTTTTTTGTCGTATGCATGTATATGTGTTTTGGCAATCGCCTTCTTTTTGGTAATTGTGGTGTTTTAGTGTAGTGCCTAGGTGCATATGTGTGTCGATAAAAGCTCTTATACTTTTGGAATGGCCTTTCTTGAGTTCTGGCCTTTGCCATTTGGGCTTATATTCCATAAGTCTATGCCGATAGTTCACATCATTCCAATCGGCTTGGCTTGGATATTTTCTACCATTCCCATCATATGTATTTCTTTTATAGATTTTCTTCGGGGTTTTGGTAGCTCTGCTTTCTTCTTTACGAGTATTTTCTGTTTGGAGTTTGCTTTGAGGAACTCGATCAATCTCTTCTCACTGCCCTTTCAAATAAGACTCAACTCAGTTGTTTTCCTTTTCCTTTATAACCAAGGCCGCTTTACTTGTAATTGTGCTTTGGAGTGAATGTGTGTGCACCCTTTGAGTTTTGGATTTTTAGACTCTTCATTGCTTGAAGATCCTTTTTCCAAAATTACTTTTGAGTTTGACATAGCACAGAGGAATTAAATCCTAAGCCCTGTCTTGTCTCCACATTCCCTTTGACTCATAATAAGATCATCCAATGATTTAGATGCCTTAGTGAATGAGGCAATCACATTTTTGAGGTCATTCTCCCTCTTTTCTATGGGCAATTTCTCGCTTATTAGCTTGGTTTTTTCACCTTTTAAACTTTCATTCTCATCGCCTATTTGACTTAGAGTACTCGGCTCCTTAGTCACCGTGAGTTTTGGCTCTTGAGTAGGCAAGTTTTCCTCGTTTAGTAGTGTGTGTGAGGATTTAATGTATTCAAAATCTTTCATCATTTTGCCTAATGAGTCATAAAGATCGAGTGGGTGATGAGGTGTGTGTGTCACGCCACTATCACTAGAATCTGAGTTTGATGAGTTGTAGTTTACCTCATCTTCTTGGTCAGGTTGATCTTGTTCCTTGGCCATCAAACGATCGGGGCTTCTTCTTCGTAGTCACTTGAGTAGTCGGCTTCACCGCTCTGAATCACCAATCTCTCTTGACTTGGTCTCGGCCGATCTCTGCACCATCATTGCCTTTTCTTTTCTTGTCTTCTTTCTCCTCAAGACCTTTCTTTATTCTTCATTCATGTATTTGTTGACTACAGGATATGGGCAAATCAATGGCATAGTGACTTGGTTGTCTACGCCCAAAGATAGGTATTCAACCTTTTGATCAGTTTTTTCCATTCTTGGATTGTCGGCCCTTTGATATTCAGCTTTTGATGATCTGTTCTCTTGGTTGGCCTATCTTCCCTTGACTTGGAGGAGCCGAGTGTCTTCCGGAAGATTCGCCATTCCTCTCTTGTAGTTCTTATTGAAAAACTTGTTGAACCTTTTTTACTAGTAGGGCTATTTCTTCCGGGTCAATGACTTCTTTGACCTCGACTCTCTTCCCATCTTTAACAATTAGAGCAAATTTGTTTTTGGGTACACAAATTGCCTCTTCCTTCGGTCTTTTCTTCTCACCAAATTCGTAGGCTTTGAGATCCGAGAATAGTTCATGGTTGGAGGTCTTTGATAGGTCCATGGAATGTCTTAGTGCCATGACCTTCATTTCCCATTCACCGAGAGACTTTTAGAATCTTCATACACATTTCTTTCTCGTGTATACTCCTTACCAAGTGCGAGATAGCTCGTTGGTGATTTACGTGAACCGAGCATCCAATTGATCCAGGTTTTCTCCTGCGATCATTTTGAAATTCTCAAATTTTTGTACACCATCGATAATTTATTTTCTTTGATTTGCTCGAGCCTTCACAAATCAATGTTAGTTTGTCCCATTTCCTTAGCCGTTTTGCATGATTTGACTTTGTTGAACATGGCTTTGTCCAAGGTTTTGTAAAGGATGTCCTTGGCTACATTGTCCAGGTTGTATCTTTTTCTATCATCATTTGTCCATTCGCTTCTTGGTTTTTCAACCATAGCCGGTCTAGGGCAACATCCTCTTCACCTTCACCGCAGCTCTTTCTTATACAAATGTGTTCACCTTTAAGATTTGCGGTGGCCCATCCTCTATCACTATCCACATCTCATCATGTAATGCTTTGATAGATGAGCCCCGCATACTAATTTTCCAATCATCAAATTATTCAATTGTGAACATAGGGATGCGTGTCAAATTTGCTTCCATGATAATAAATTTAATGATAAAAAGAGTTTTGAAAGTTTAAGTACTAAAGCATACTTTGAAAAGTTTGGAGATCTAGTTCAAGAACTGGTGCGGAAGGCTCAATGAACCAACCGCTCCGATACCACTTGTAGGTCCCAAGGGGTGTAAGTGTAAGGTTTAGAAGGGGTTGAATAAACCTTACCAAATTTTTGATTTAGTCCTTTTAAAAATTCGAGTTGATACTTACACAACAGTGTCCTCGTGGACAACCAATTTAGTTAATCAAGAGAGTTAGTCTCTCAAACAGGCTCAACTGAGTCATTAATGGAATAACTCACCGTTAAGTCTAAATTAACTCAACCGTGGTTTGTTTTTATTGGAAGACTTAACACCCTTAAGTTTGGTTAAGTAGAGATTTAGAGCTTGATTTAGTACTTAGAGATTATCTAATGGATAGAAAATATGTCACAGAATTAAAGTCTTTGTAAATGTAAATGACACAATAAGATTTTTATAGAGGTTCAAGATGGGGTAATTCTTCTACTCTCTCTTCTCCAACTCCCGGAGGAATCCAATAGGTATTGATCAAGATACAAAGTGGTAATAGTCCAGGATACAAGTCTTGTTCACACAATGACTTGATCCTTTGGGACTCGATCTGAGACGCTTGATCACTCACCAAGCTTCTCGCGACTCGCCTTCTTCACAGGGCAAACGCTTTGCTACTACAACCCACTTGCTCAAGCTCTTTGGATTTGATCACGAAGCCTCCAAAAGCTCAAGACTTGGTTCGACTTGAACCTTCCTACAATCCTTCGTGGAATGTAGACCCTTGATTCTTCGACTTCCTCTTCAACTCGATTGAAGTTGTCTTTCCTTCACAGTGAGTGTTGGATTGATGTTCTTCGTAGTGTAGGCTTGAGGATTGAGCGTTTAATAACTTGAGAATATTTCGTGTTACTGATTCTAATAATTGCTTGAATGTTTGTGGTTCTCGGTCATCTCTCTCGTAGTCATTCCTCGCCTTTTATAGTGATCTTTCAAAAATCATCACGTTGAAGAGATAGGCTTATTTTTGAAAGTCACTTGTGGTCGTTGGCTTGTCTTGTTGCGATCCTTGGAATTGCCATTTCCTCGTATGAATTGTTCTTCACCTTTTCGGAGTTCGACACGGTGTAGTGCTTCCCATCGTTTATTCCTTTTGCACGCTTCCTGGGACCGAGCACTTCGAGAAAGGTAGCATGGAGATATTACTTGTTTAGGTAATTCTCTTGATTTCTCGGCAACGGATCTTTTTCAGATTATCTCGACTTGACCGCATTTCCTTGCTTTCCCCAGGTGACTTAGAGTCGACTTCAAATCATCGGATGACTCTTTCCGCCACTCAACTTGAGACTTGGCTTTTCTTGAGTTGACTGACGATACTCCACTCACCGCATCTCACCGCTCCTTCAAGATAGAGTTCCCGTCTTCTCTTCTCTCTCGCCATACTCGGTTGTCTTGCAAATGAGTCTTCCTTCTAGTCTCCGGTTGTCTTTCAGATGTTTGGGCATAGCCGACTTAACTCAAATTGACCCAAATTTCTATTTATTACAATGCGTTTACAACAAAATTGGGGTGCCAACTTCCTATTCTCGAGTTTTACATGACATTCATCAAAATCTAAACAATAAATTTCCCAACAATCACATATACAAATTTTAATTAAGAACAAAGTAACTATTATCAACAATTAACTAACTAGCTAATCAATTGTTATTGTTAAGTATCTATTTAAAATTTCAAATTGTTATATAGTGGGCCAGAAAATGAAGATTGAGAGGCGAGATTTATTTTCTCTTGAAAATAGTGGGCAAACTAGTATTATAATTTATTTAAGTGGGAAAAAATTTAAAATAAACAATTATATGTATAATCTATAATAATTTTATGAATTTTATGGGGGTGCCGCCAACCATAGAACTTTATGGTATTTAGAATTCCATAATATTTGTCCTCGATTTGAATTTTTATGGAATCTATTAAATCCATAGGTTCTTAATTTGGATTTTAATGGATTTCACAAAAATCCAGCATCCTTAGGCATTCAATTTTACGATTTCTTTTATAAATGGATTTGAGTGGGGTTTGGTGTAATTAGAAACTATATTATGAAGGAGAAACTCCCACCTTCCCACTCAAATTCCATAATAATAATAATAATAATAATAATAATAATAATAATAATAACCAGGAGGCATTAGCCTATTGTACACCACAAGGGACTTGAATCTATTGTACGGTCGAGGTCGTGGGTTCAAACTCACACTCAATCAAAATGTATCCGAGGGCATATATCTGGTTGTACGTCAACAAATCCTATCAAAAATATTGGTCAGTTCGTGCACATCCCGCAGTTTATATTTCTGGGAGGACCTGGTTGTACGTCAGCAGACCCCATAAAAAACAATAGCTATTCCTTGCATATCTCGTGGTTTACATTGGTGGTAGTGATGAGCGGCCGAAGCTATTGTCCTTAGGAATAGTCAGGCGTAAGTTGAGTTATGAAACAAAAAAAAAAATCAATGTGTTATTCTGGTGTTCCAGGATTTCTAGTTCGGTTCTTCACGATTTCGGGGGAACACCCAGGCATATCAACAAACCGAGTATGACAAATTGGGGATGACAATAGATGGGGACGTAACTGGTATTGAATATAACATTCTATCTTGAAACCCATCCCAAATATTTTTCTCGTATTATTCCTCATTTTAGGTATTTGGGACGGGGATGGGGAATTCCTTTCGGGGAACGGGGTCCCAGAAATCGTATTCTCTATTTTGAATTATATATTAATAAAAAGTCTGTAAAATAAATTACTTAAAATCACCAATATTAAAATAAATAAAAAAAATATAAATCCCTAATTTGTAAAAGAAAGAACGAGAACAAGTAAACTTACGAAGACTTAAGGGTTTAGTTTTTGCAATGAATAAAATAAAACATTATATATAATATTAATATTAATAATAAATAAATATAATATATATATATATATATATTCAGTAAATGAGGACCGGGAGGAGGAATCCCCGCTTTATCTAAATGCAGACATGGATGGGTCTGGGATATAAATATCATCTCCATTCCATCATCGGTTTTAGATAAGTGGGAAATCTCCATCCCCTTAGTTAACTGAGGATTCTCCGTCCCAATTTATTTTGGAACCCATTTTATTTAGGTAGCAATGGAATGGTTCCTCACGGGGATTTTGTCATCCGTATGGCAAATGTTGAAAACTAATATATTGGTAAAAACTTCAGTCAAACAATCTAATGAGCCAAAATTAATCAGACAGATCCTAAACCCAAACACAATGTATCTATAAAATATTAGGTGGTGCCATTTTTTGTTATATTCTAGGGGTAGTGGAATTTTTGTTATATAGACGGTGCCATAGTATTACTGAGGCTAGTGGTATTTTTGTAATGTTAGGTCGTTGCATATTATCACCAAGGCACTGAAAAATATTAGCAGACTCTCAAAAAAGTATTGGTAGTTTCGTGAAAAGTATTTTAGTAGCTCTGAGAAGTATTAGTTTTTTCCCATCGAAAGTATTAGTAGTCCCCCTAAAACATACTAATAGTATCTCTAAAAAGTATTAGATTTTTCTATGAAAAGATACTTAATAATTACCCACAAAAAGTATTAGTTTTTTCCTTAAAAGTATTAGTGGTTCCCCTTAAACATATTAGTTTTTCCCCTACAAAATATTAGTAATGCCCCTGAAACTTATTTAGTAGTCCCATAAATAGTATTAGTTTTTCTACTTAAAAACTTTGGTAGTCCCCTGAAAAGTGTTAATAATTCATCAAAAAAGTATTTGGATGAATACACCTTTCCAATAATATTGGTTGAATTAGTTTACACCAAATTCAAAGCAAGAAAAAAGACGAGATCAGGACTCAAAGACATCAAAAACAAAAACAACTTTATCTAATATATACAATTTGACTCATGATAATACCACCCACTATAAGATAAAAATATCTTACCATGGACTTTTTCACCAATAAAGCGAAAAGTATTGAGAGATAAAACTCACGGAGAAGAGAGATACAAACAAAGGTGTCGGTCCAGTGACAATGATGACTCACAACGGTTGATGGAGGCAAGGTGAGATAAGGAGGAGAAGGAGGATGAGGGTTGGATCGAGCAAGAGAGAAAAATTCTTTATTTTTTAGACCTTCTCATAAAAGACCTAGTCAATATATTTTTAATGTGATCAATTCCCGTCATGTAAAATTGCACACTTGCTTTGGAATTATGTAGAGGTCGTGTGATTAAAACTCTCAAAGCGCAGACATAAGATCTAATTCTATCATCATCCCTCCCCACCCCTCCTGCCAGATACACTAGCGGAGGCAAGGGGGGCCAACCTGGGCCCTCCCCCCTCTTTAAAATAAGACTTTTTCCTATGTAATTTTGAAGAATAAAAATTTTCAGTTAATATTTATAAGGTTTTTCTTTTGTTTTTTTATTTGGTCCACCCCAATGTCGTGTATCAACCTATCCCGAAAAAATTCCTAGCTACGCCATTGGCTAGATATGTTGGAAAAAGCTGGATGGTGTATACCGAATGGCTGAAAAACAGTCGAGCAGATTAACAGTATAAATCAAAATATCGAGGCAAGAGTTGGACTCTTTCTCTTTAAGACAAGATTGCCCCGCTCACGGTGTGTACGGTATGCGACAATAGTCTCCCAAGATACAACGACAAACACTTGCGATAGTTACACTACAAATCGCAAACACAACGAACACTTTGATATTTTTTTGAACTCTCTTTATTGACTTATGCAAAATGTATATGAAGCAAGAAATCCAATTTTCTCGATGATGAAATGATTGATTAAGGCCGCTATATAGAGCTCCTCCCGTCCTCTTCGGATCGGTGCAACCCTTAGTCCGGATCGTCTTGGCCGTCGGATCGATCGCGCTGTAGTTAACAATCGCGATCTCCGATACGATCGTGATCTCGATCAAGGGGACACACCGCTGGCATACACATCGCATCCGACACCGTCGTGTCGATCCGCGGTGCTCTTTCGCTCACGGGACGATCCAATCGGGCCCACATGTCGCCATTCGGACAACTCTGCCAAGTCACTGCCACGTCACCGAGCCACTGGACTGAACCTGGTTCGATTTTGCAAAGTGCGCCTCTAAAGTGCCCAATGCGACTATGTGTGACATGCGCGGGCCCGACTCCGACTCCGGCTCCAGCTCGGACGGTGCTCCGCACCATTCTCGGTGCCTTTTGAGCTAGCCAAAGGCTAGTCAAAATTGACTTGGTCCACTAGTGTGTACCATAAGGAGTTCCACTTGATTACTCTTTAGTTAACTAGTCAAACATTCAATATGTTTCCTATGTGGGATATGACTTTCCATATTCCACTCTTTTATATTACATATATAAAAGCATTATAAGTGGCCAATTTAGAGCATTTATTTCTCATTCATCCGATATTGGTTTTGAAAAATTCAAAATGCTAAACTCATCTACCCGTGCCTTAGATGGCGTTTATCTTATTTATTTCATACTTCGAATAAATGAACCCACTTAAATAATTGGTCAAAATTGGGTCAAGACCCAATTTATAAAAAAACAATTCCAACAAGATATGTAATAGGTAAATGAAAAAAATGAAAATATCTACCCTTACAGCCTTACTCCTGCCTCTCTCTTATCTTGGTTCTTCACATACCGTGAAGGCGTGAACATATCATAGCCACTAAAAAATGAGATAAGGGTTTTCAGACTTAGTCTCAGATAAGAAAATGTTCATAGCAGATCTCAGCAGATTTATCTGCTGCAATCTGATTTCCACCAGAAATGGCAGCAAACCATATGTAACTGTTTCTCCTACTTTTGCTAAGAAAAATGATTTCTCTGAAAATTCAAGTAATCATGAAAACAAGCCATTGTTTCCATTGAAACTTTCTAGCAGTAAAATTCTCATACAGTCTGCTATTGGAGTGTTTGCATTGGGATTCATCGATGCCGGGTACTTCAAATCTCCTAACAAGATACAATATCAGAATTGTTAATTTCTTTTTAATCTTGAATCACTTTTCTGATCTATTTGATTAGGATATGTATGTTTAATTATCAGGTACAGTGGAGACTGGTCAAGAATTGGTGTGATTTCAAGAGGAACAGAGGATTTGCTCAAAGCTGCAGCCTTTTTAGTTGTCCCTTTATGCCTTTTTGTGATTTTTTCCTTGTCTAGAAAAGTTCATGAGGAATGAAGTTTGGGATTTTCTTCATCTTCAATTTTTTCAAGAAAGATGGGATTTCAAGAACTTGAGTGGTTGTAGATACAAATCTTAACCTTTACACTCACATTGAATATCTTTTTATTTTGATTTTTTTTCTCGCTGGAAAATAGTGATTAATTCTTTTTTTGAAAGAATAATGATAGTTGATTTGATGTTTCTCTTTTGAAAAAAAAGTGATTAGATTTAATTGTAGATTGAAAAAAATAAAAGCGAGTGACTGTATATTTTCTAAAAAAATCATAGTACTGGCATGTAGGGAAAAAACAACTTTCTCTAGCGATAATGAAAATTTTTAACACACACTAGTGCCCTTTCTCTCTCTCTCAAATTATATTTGAGTTTTCACTCACCCCAAGAGTACCTAAAAGATGAGAAGGTTTTATCACAATTCTGCCAATTTTTTTGAAAACTCTATACATTGAGAGTGTAAAATTACTATATTTAAGTACATTGTTCTTATAATAGGCAGTATTTTGTTGGGTTGAAAAGAGAAATTAGTCAGGCTCTAGCCTTTAATGCCAGAATGTTATTGTTCATGTGAGAAACTTAACTGAAGCCCTGAACAAACTCTTTGACCATCACCACCCCCAAAATTGAAGTACCATTTTCTTCCTATTGAGATTTTACCATCTAAATGTACAAGTTACAACATATGCATAAAAAATCTGGAGAAATGGAAATAATGTATGCTAAAGTATAAATATAGGATATGCAGATTAGAGTTTCTGATTAGTTGTTTCCATCTAATCTTGACGGCCTAATGGCAGAGATAGGGGGCATACTTCGGTCCCGGCCACGCGTGTCTTCAGCCCTGTAGTTTCCATTCGGCTCACCTCGCTTTCGGCTACACAATTGCTCGAGGCCACCTAAGAAATCTTGAGTTACAGCTTCCACGACTACGAGTCTCATCACATGATGCCTCTTCAACAAATTAAGCAACTAAAAAAAAAAACAAAACAGACACATGATGACAACTTTTCATCAATTCTTCTTGGTGTATATTACTAATCTACATCAACAATCAGAATCAAACGTTCACATTACTCATCTGATTAGTTTGTTCTTATGAAAATAGGAAGAAACAAGATAAGTAATACCAAACTATGTATGTTTCACTTTCTTTGAAATTTATTTCCTCTCCTCCAATGACTACTCCTAACTTATTGAAAAAGATAAGTACTACATAAATTTAATCGAATGTCATCTATTATGTAAAAACTAGGAAGATATAAGTGGAACACAATGACATGAATGAAATAACAGAACCATAAACCAGTATTTTGATAAGTCATAACTTTTAGGGATAATTACAAAAAACCAAGGCCAACATTTCTATTGGCAACATTTTTGAAAATTGCAAAAGACTCATTGAGGTTGACTCTGTTTTACATTTTCTCCCTTCATAAATAAAAAAACAGTTCAAAAATCATCTCGATAGTTATAGAAATATTATAGTTACCCCCTTATTTAAGACAGAAGCAAACCTGAGGGAGCTTTTTGTATTTTTGAAACAACTCTGGTTTATTTTTTTCTTAATAACTAGCCCAAACCTGAGGGGTGTTTTTGTATTTATCCCTAAGTTTTGGAAAACACTTGCTTATGAGACTTCTGATTGTTTTAGTTTTCGTGTTTCTAAGTATGGTACACCGATTGTTTTCAAAAAAAAAAGTATGGTACACTGACGATCAATTCGGCTCAAGAAAAATTCGTTCTCCCAACCGCGTTGTCTAAAGACACAAAAAGGGAAAATAAAAGGCACTGTTTTTTCATGTATCAATTAGGATAAGTAGAAAAAAGACAAGCAATAGTAACATAATTTAAAGCACCAGACGTGGCTTAAACTTAAGCGCGCAAAATCTATCGTTTTATCCAATTAACCACAAATCTTATCTCATGACCAAAGCCAAATACATCTTTTCTTCACCACAATAAAAACTTAAGTAAAATGTTAAAACAAATTTCGTTATGACAACAACTTTTCTTGCAAAAGCTTTTTATAGTCCCTAATGAAAAAAAGCTCCCAAATGGGAAGAAAATTAGATTGAGAAAGACAGAGAAAGAGAGATAAACAGTTAGAGAAATGAGAGGTCAGAAATTGCCAGCCTTACATTCTTTCTTGCTTATGTACAAATAATATTAACTAGAAGAGAAAGGGTTGAGGGATATGTATTACCTTATCCTATCCACCTCTCACTCTTTTTTATTTTTCTCAATATCCTCTCAAAAAATTCACAAAATTTTACAAACACGCTCTCTCTAAACCTTTCTCTCATGGCCCCTACTCCCCTGCCTAGTTTTAGCTACCTTTAATGAACTTCAACAAACTATCTTTACTTGGAGGAGTATAAATTTTAGTGTCACACTTCATATTTTTCTTTCGTTTGAATTTTTCCCTTATGTGAATATTTCCATTTTCCTTCCCTAATCTTTTAGTTCATTATTTTTCCCAAGTTCCATTTATTCTAGCTCACATTTCATTCATTTTTGTTGAATTTAGCATATTGTCATCCTCTAATAGATTCTAGCTCACATTGATTTTGTGAATTAATACACGCTTCGTGCACGCTAATTCGCTGAGTCTATAATTATTTATAGATACTGAGTTTTGTTCTTGTGAAATTTTGGATTACAAGTTGTTGCCTGGAGGAGATTTTATTGCAAATTTGCCAAGTTTCTGTCTGTCTTTTTTTTTTTTTTTGGTTCATTCATTTTCAACCATATCTATCACTTGTTTCAATGGCTCCGAAAACTGGAAAGACTAAACCCCACAAAGCCAAAGGAGAGAAGAAGAAGAAAGAAGAGAAAGGTATTGATGATGTCTTATCCTTTATATTACCTGTTTCACATTTTCTTGAATTTTTAAATAAAAATTTATGGTCTTTTTTAATCTATTCCAATTCTTTTTTCAGCATTTAATCATCTTACTATAT
Organism: Rehmannia glutinosa; assembly: GCA_016081115.2. Classification (NCBI taxonomy): domain Eukaryota; kingdom Viridiplantae; phylum Streptophyta; class Magnoliopsida; order Lamiales; family Orobanchaceae; genus Rehmannia; species Rehmannia glutinosa. The sequence goes on along the minus strand of CM071929.1, from coordinate 40,541,417 downwards.
TTTTTATTTAATAAAACTGCTTTAGAATTGGGGAGGAAATAAATTAATAAAGTACAAAAAATTTCCATCAGAAAATTCTGTTTTAAGATATATTTTTTTTAATAATCAATTCTGTGTGTTATGCTGCAATTCATAATGTGAGCTGCAGCAGGTTTCCATAGGGCCCTGTTTGTTATTTTTCCATTTTATTTATGAATCCAACAAACAGTAGCTGACAAAATTTCTGCATCAGTAACTAATTATTTCTTGTTGTTTACCTTTTTTACAGTGTTACCGACTGTAATTGAGATAACTGTAGAAACACCTGAGGACTCACAAGTGACACTTAAGGTATGTATGCTTTAGCTTTATATTTTATGTTTTATACAATATATGAAACCTATTATAACAGCAATCCATTAATCATATAATAATTAATACTTATAGAAAGTGTAAGTTTACTTATTTATGAAAATTACGAGTACGAATAAATCGAGAATTTTCAGTATGAAAAATACTAAAAAGGATCAAAAGAACTGCATTTTTTTTCCTGTTTGCATTGACATGAGATTGTTACATGAGTTTGATAAACATTGGTAGACTTATTTTATTCCATATTTAAATTCAAATTCCTTAATTTCAAAATATTACTCTCCAATATTACAACCATATATCAAAATTCATGAAGATACGGTAACTTTTTTTTTATATATAAAAAGTAATAGTTATTGACCTTTATTAAGTAAAATTAAAGTGACCAGATCATCGTACAATACGAACTCATACTGACTCTACTTAATTGTCTCAATGTGTACTAGTACTATATATGTTGGGGTCCTTTGGGACATATACAAGTGGAATTTATGAGAAAAGAAAAAGTAGAAAAAAGAAACCAATTTTACATTATTGTATGTACTAGCATATATAATAAAGGTTAATAATTTCAATTTTCGTAGAAGATGCATAAAAAAATGAATCAAGTAAATATTTTCTGCCTTATAGTTTAAGAAAATTTAGAGCTTCACTTATTTAATTTGTGAAACAAATATACAAAACAATATTTACATTTTGTGGTTGCAACTTTTGGCAAAAATTATGTAATTAAAAATGTATTGCACTGCAGGGAATATCAACGGATAGGATCTTAGATGTGAGGAAACTTTTGGCCGTCCATGTTGACACGTGTCACCTGACCAACTACTCATTGTCTCATGAGGTAACTCTACTTGACTATTTTCAGTTTTTCTTTTTTTTTTAATAAATTATAGGGCAAAATGCCAAAATAAAATAACATCCTGAATTTACAAATGTAATACTTACCCACTCAATCAAAATAGAATTTAATATATGTATAAAATTGCCTTCAATAATGTGGCATGTTTAAATAATTGTATCTCAATTTTGATTTTATGTGATCTATTTAAAATATTTTTTAAGAAAAAAAATAGTAACATAACTAGTTCAAATATAAAAATATTATCAAACATATTTTAATAGACGTGTATAACAATTATACAAATATATTGAATGTAGATATTTTGATTACTTGAGTTCAATGTAAAAATAACTTTCAATGTTTAAACTCTTCCAAAGAATATGGATAAATATATTTTTATATACTAAATATACATACATATATTTGTTTTAAATTATTTTAATTTATAATTATAATCTAACAACATATGTAATAGTTTAGTAAAAAAGAAGAAATAATACATATTTTATTTGATAATCTTTAAATATTTTGAAGAATCTTTGCTCAAATAACAATATTTAGTGTCTAAAATATTTTAATATAGCTATCTGATTGTGCTTTAAATTTGTTTCATTAGTAATATCAATTATTCATTAAAGATGAAAATTTATTAACATTATATTTTGAGCTACAAATTATATTGAATAAACAAGAAATAAATAAAGAAGTGTAAAATATATAACTAAATTAGGTTTAAGATAATATATTTATTAATATTTTTTCTAGTATTGAAAGTTATTTAAATTAAATAGTTAATACTTTATTATTTTCATTTGTACTTCATATTTTTTGTTTGTGTATTTATTGTACATTGCTTTAGTATTTTAATGTTTGAATTACTTAATGTACAATTAAAAAAAATCACATTTTGAATTTAATAAGATTAAGTTAAATAGGGTATGGAATATTCAAAATTTACAAAGAATTATGTAGGTTCATTTTGTCTTAAGGGTAGTTTTGTCCACAAATTTATATTTAATTAGATTGAGGGGAGTAAGTGTTACATTTGCAAGTTTAGAGTGGTAAATGTGACGTAGGGACAACTGCCAAGTTCATGGGGGTGTTATGTATTTTGTCCTAAAATTGTATATCTCAATTACACTTTATAAATATATATAATTACGTCAAATATAAATTTAAAAAATATTTTATACACCTAAATATATACTTATATAATATAATATCAAATTAACATAAAACGTTTAAATTGCGCTACCTTTGTTACTATTTATGCAATATATTACATATATATACTTTTCTTGCATATTTTTTTGCCCTGCATGGAAAAATGACTGCATGGCCTAATCACACTGGTATGTCAATTATAGTATCTCCAGATGTTTGAAAATGTTTGAAAAATTATTAATTCAATATTCATTATTAATTTAATTTTTTATTTTACTTTATTATTCATCATGATTGTCATATATAGTATATGCATTTTGGAATTTTTCATTCGTGTCGATGAAAATCCGAATCTTCAGTTTGGTTATTAATGAAGATATCAAGTGATTTTAATGTAATTGATGACTATATATTAAAGATTATTTTATATTTGTTTGTGATAAATATGTATCTTACAGTTACCAGCATAGAAACTCCTAATCATTGCATGAATTGGCCAATAGGATCTTACGAGCGAATGTGGTGGTGTTATTATTTTTTTATTTTTTTAGTGGAATAATGAGTTCAAAATTACTCACAATAGGGATGTCAACGAGATAGGGTGGGACAGGGTGGGATGGGTAGGGCGGGGCAAGGGAGCGATCCGCATCCCCGTCCCCTCAGTCGCAAAGAATCTCCATCCCCATCCTACGAGACAAACAGGGGAAAAATGTTCCTTATTTCCGTCCCTCGGTTTCTTTTTTTTTTAAAAAGAAAAATTAATATTTTTTAACATTTTTAGCCATTTTAAATATTTAAAAGTATGTAAATTATATATAAAAAACTAACAAAACATTCTTTATACATAAATTGAGGATTTGTTTGTCATTTTAGTATATTATTGTGGACATATTTATAATATAATAGCTTTATTAAAAGTATTATAATATATTTGTATATCTTGGGTACCCGCGGGCGGGGTATACAATCCCCGTCCCCACCAACAGTGACAGGATATTTCCCATTCCCATTCTCATGGGGAAAAACTCGGGGAATCCCTACCCTATTCGGGGCGGATCCTTATGGGGAACCGAAATTTCCACCCCACTGCCATCCCTACTTCACAACATAAAAGAACGATTTTGATAATAAAATAATTATACAATATTTTGTTTTTTCAGTAATTCGAGTCGTGGAACTAAGCTTCATACCTTATTAATGTGTTCTACCTTAAATTTTTGGGATAATTACAAAAAGTACCCCCAAAGTTTGACCTAATTATAAAAAAACTTAGCTAACTTTCAAAATTACAAAAAGTACTCCTGATGTTTGATTCAGTGTTAAAACTTAAAATGAAGGGGTAAACTGCGGGCAATGATTTTATAAATATAAAGGGGGATTTTGAAATATATTTTGCTTACAAAGGGGTTAAATGTTAAACAAAATAAAATCCTGGGGGTATTTTTTATAATTTTGAAAGTTAGCTGAGTTTTTTTGTAATTAAGGTCAAACCTCAAGGGTATTTTTTGTAATTAACCCTTTTTTTTATATATTTAACAAATCAAGCTTTGCCAAAAAAAAAAAAAAAACGAAACTCAGGCAAACAACAAACCGTAATTAATCTATTTCGAGTTAATAATACATACAAGCTTGTAGCTCAAGTTGTATCACTCACTCTTTGTAAGATAGTTGATCAGAGTTCGTACCCTGTATCTTTTAGTTTATTTGAAATTGATCTCCTTCCCTCCGGCTAGTACTCCCAACTCATTAAAAGAAAATAATGTACCAACAAAACGGAAAAAGGTAAAAAAATAACAGAAAGAAGCAAGACAACTATTACTACGAAAAAAGTTGGAATGGTATTTCTTACATGTGTGTTTGTGCATATATACATTACATATCATAAATTAAATCACATGATACATGTTAAAGATCTCTTGTGGTTCTCCAAGAACAAGCTACTGTTTTCTCTTGGCTTTAGAGTCACATATTATATACACAATAGAAACTAATTTGCCTCCCCAAAACATAATATTGTTCATAATTTGGTGAAATAAAATAAAATACATCCGGGAAAAATTGTTACATCTTGATTATGTCTTCAGTATATAAACTGACTAAATACCAAAACATAATATTTCAAATGAACTTTAATCAGCTCAAATTTTTTCACTGAAAGTTAATAACAGCCAATTAAAATCAAGTGGAGATAAATAAAACAACTAAGTTGGAATTATTCATTGGGTTAGGTTCGAGGGGCAAGATTGAAAGATTCGGTGGAGATTGTTTCTCTCAAGCCATGCAGCCTCACCATCGTTGAAGGTATTATTTAACGAATTCATTTCATCCAATATTAGTTCGGACCTTTTTATTTTACTTCTGTATTTCATTTTATATAAGTATGTGAAATTTACGTATATACAGTATATACAATCAATATTAATTTATATACACAAGTTGTGTATATACTATATAAAATTAATTTGAAGTAATCCAACTAATCATGATATTGCATTACAAATTGCAAATTGCATTTTTTGTGTACACTCAATTTATCCTTTTAAATAATTTTAATATCTTATCAAATAAAAAAGAATTTTTTAATATTTGAAAACTCCTAGTTTTGATTGTTATGGTAGTGCCAACATTACCATAGTTATGCACACATTTTTAACAAAAACAATATACTTATTGAAAATAAAATATTTGATATTTTTAGTATTCTGCACAGAATTTTCTTAGATTAAGTTATTATTTATTACAATTATGGAATTTAGTGTAATTTTCGCACTCATTTAATTTCTGTATATCTATAATATATCAAATCCTGAAAGAAACATAGGATTATTATTTGACAAGCTTTTCAAAGTCTAGATCAAAGATCAAAATATTATTCATTAAAATATTTTAGTAAGGGTAGCTATGTAATTATCCAAATATAAAGGGGTAAAATTGAAAAAAATAAAATTCTATGTGATTCCCTGCAGAGGAGTACACGGAAGGGCAAGCTGTGGCTCACATTAGACGGCTCTTAGACATAGTCGCCTGCACAACGTACTTCGGCAGTTCATCTTCTTCTCTCAAACCCGGTGCTCGAACCGGAACCAAGGATTCCGGTCCAAAAGATGCTGGCTCGTCTGAATCTGAACCCGGTTCACAAAATGCAGCTTCCGATTTTTCTCCGAAGACTAGAGCCGCCGACAGAAAGGCCGTCGTCTCGCCGAAGTCCAAGCCCGGGAAGCCGGAGGCTCCCGCCTTGTCCGCCGGATTGGACACAGCGGTGAAAGGAGAAACCGCGGAGGCGATGATGTGCCCTCCGCCGAGGCTCGGGCAGTTCTACGACTTCTTCTCATTCTCTCACCTCACTCCACCCATTCAATGTGAGTTATTTGTGCTCAAATTTTTTACACTTCGTACTATAATATTGTTTTCTTTTTGTTTTTGAAATTTGAAGAACTGAAATTTCTCAATGCGCCTGAGATATGTTAAGTTGGGCGCAATGTAAGTGGGGTTCAGTGTATGACTGTTTGATGCCATGGGAATATTCGTCAAATTTGTAAATTTTGTTTGTTCGATAAAAAGTTTAAAATACTAATCATGATGCAATTTAATGTAATAAAAAATTTCAGATTGCAAGGGAGGATGTTTTAATTTAGTAGGGGATGCAGAAAGTGGGAATATGGCTTATGACCGTAAACGATAGTGTGATATGATCCGTATAGCCGACCCCATGTAGTGGGATTAAGGCTTAGTTTGTTGTTATTGTTGTTGTTGTTGTATGCAGAAAGTGGGAAGTAAGAGGCACTTGATCGGGGAGGCAAATTAAAACTTGGAATTATGGAAAAAGAATATTTGAAAATTATGATGGAAAATCATCTATTTTTTGTATTAAAGTTTAATGTGATTACTACTCTTTAGAAAAGAATAATTGATACTGTGCAAAAAGTCTTAATGTAAGTGTACACTTCAACTCTTGGAGACTTTGGGCTTCTTTCGTTGTATTTTAATGCATTTACGAGTATAAATTCTGAGATGTAACTGGAATTATTAAAATAAAATTATGAACCTTAATAGACATTTTGTATTGCGATACCAATGTCGTTATGTCAATAACAACATTTGATTTCTTTAGCATCCTTTTCGAAATGTTTTTTTTTTATGGTTCTATACTCATTGTTATGAGATATAGTTTTAGTTTGGCCCCTTTACATTTTAATTTTTATTTGCTAAGAAACAAGATTGTGTTCCTGTTCCTCGAAATTCATATCAGAAAAAAGGCTGGAGAAAATATTTTTGATTTTTTAAACTTATTTTGTTCTGGATTTTTGGAAGAATATATCGATAATCCTCTAGTCGGTGGTATAGTTGCATCAAATTCTTTTGGACAATGAGTTTGATCTGAGATTTTATCCTACTGACTACTGACCAAAGGTTCATGACACTGTATTTTTAATTCCTTTGTAGCATTTGGTGCTTTAGATGATGTGACTAGTTGCCTGTTACGACAAAAGTTTGTTTATTTGTTCGCTAATCTGTTTTTCCATAATTTTGCAGACATTAGGAGATCAAGTCGACCGTACCTTGAGGATAAAACAGATGAGGATTTATTTCAGATTGATGTTAGCATCTTAAACTCCTTGCCGACAATGCTTGTGTTCATTTTCATACTTTGGAAATCATATGTGGTGGTGGTTTTTTTCTCACTATGCAAGTGACATTTTTATCAAATTTGAATTTAGGTACGGATTTGCAGTGGGAAGCCAACAACAATCGTTGCCTCTCAAAAAGGTTTTTATCCCGCTGGAAAGCGTAATCTTTTGAGTCACTCCTTAGTTGGCCTTTTGCAGCAGATAAGCAGAATTTTTGATTCTGTGAGTGAAGGCCGATTCTACTCTGCCGTTCCTCTCCTTTTCAAGAATTATTCAAGTATTGTTGCTTGTAATTATTCATAGAACCTTCAGCTAAAGTTCTAAATTCGTGATGTTTATTTGTATTCTCAGGCATACAAGGCTCTCATGAAAGCTTTCACTGAGCACAATAAAGTGAGTAACTTAGTATCTATACATATAATAAAGGGATAATTACAAAAAAAACCTGAGGTTCAAGCTAATTACAAAAAAAACCCAAAGTTTTTTGAAAATTGCAAAAATCCCTTTGAGGTTTGATTCCGTCTTACAACATTTTCCCCTTCATAAGCAAAAAACATTTAAAAAAACCCCATGACATTTCTATAAATATTACAGTTACCCCCTTCAATTTAAGACAGAATCAAACCTGAGGTTTGTTTTTGTAATTTTGAACATCTCTGGGTTTTTTCGTAATCAGCCCAAACCTCAGGGGTGTTTTTGTAATTATCTCTATAATAAATTCTGGGGCAGATTAAATGATTGTATCCATGTTCTCTTAGTTTGGGAATCTTCCATATGGTTTCCGAGCAAACACTTGGCTAGTGCCCTCTGTGGTTGCTGAGAACCCATCTACATTTCCTCCACTTCCCATTGAAGATGAAAGTTGGGGAGGAAATGGAGGTGGACAAGGAAGAGATGGAAAGCACGACTACAGGCCGTGGGCAAAGGAATTCTCTATTTTGGCAAAAATGCCATGTAAAACAGCTGAAGAGAGGCAGCTACGAGATAGGAAGGCCTTTCTCCTTCACAGTCTATTTGTTGATGTTTCAGTATTTAAAGCAGTTGCTGCGATAAAGCATCTCGTAGACAATAATCAGCATTCTGTAAATAATTCTGGTTCACTAATTTCACATGAAGAAAGAGTCGGAGATCTACTTATCAGCATCGCGAAAGATAAGCCAGATGCAAGCACAAAGTTGGATAGCAAAAATGATGGGCGCCAGGTTCTTGGTATTTCACACGAAGAACTCACTAAGAGAAACTTGCTTAAAGGCATAACTGCAGATGAAAGTGCAACTGTACATGTTCGTCTATTAACTTATTAACTCCCCACTTCTATTTCCAGCCATTCTTGTTAAGGAGTGTTTGCAAACTCTAAAAAAAAGTGATTCTCAGCTTCTAAACGCAAAAAACAATTATTTTTTCCATCTAGAAGCTAAGAATCACTTTTTTTTTAGAGTTTGCTAACACTTCCTTAGTACGTGAAGTAATTAATTCATCACAATGAAATCATTTATCCATACAGGACACTTCTACTTTAGGTGTTGTGGTTGTTAGACACTGTGGGTACACGGCCGTTGTGAAAGTTTCAGCTGAGGTGAATTGGGAGGGTAATTCCATTCCTCAGGACATTGACATTGAGGACCATCCCGAGGAGGAGCAAATGCATTAAACATTAACAGGTCAGTATAGCAACCTGTAATTTATTTTGGTGTATTTATATGGTAAATGCTTCAAATTCATGTCATTCATATGGTACGTTCATGAAAAACAGAGTAATTATTGGTAACATGATGTCATCATTTAGTTAATCGATCTTGGAACGATAGATCACTGTGTTCTTTAATCTGAATTTCTAGCTTGAGAATGCTGTTGCACAAGTCAACCACACCCCAATCATCCAGCCCAGTTCAAAGAATCCACAATGCTGATGTGGAAGAATCACGCTCGGCTAGGCCTTTGGTAAGGCAGGTGCTAAGTGAAAGTTTAAAGAGGCTGCAGGGGGAGGAATCTTCACCAGCAAAGTCGATTAGATGGGAGCTTGGTGCTTGTTGGGTGCAACACCTGCAAAATCAGGCTTCAGCGAAAGATGAATCAAAAAACAATGAAGCAGCAAAAGTTGAGCCGGCTGTAAAGGGTCTTGGAAAGCATGGTGGACTCCTAAAGGATTTTAAAAAGAAGTCAGATAATCAAATCAATAAAACTGATCCAAACAAGGAATTGCCTGCTAATAACAGTTCTGATGCAAACAAGAAGGAACTTGAAAACGACAAGGAAAAGGAGATCATGTGGAGAAAGCTGCTTCCTGAAGCATCATATATGCGCCTTAAAGAATCAGAAACTGGTCTTCACCTTAAGGTCTGTTGCTGCTTTTATAATGAATTATCCAATGCTTGTGTATATGCCAGAGGTGATATGAGACATTAGAGTCCCAGGCGATGATATATGTTAGGTTAATAATTATTGACTCTGAAGAAAAAGCAACACATTCTTTTTAGGGATAATCACAAAACTATCCCTGAGGTTTAGCCTAATTACAAAAAACTCAATTTCTCTTTCAAAATTATAAAAATACCCCCTCAAGGTGTTACAAACATCCCATTGAGGTTTGTATTTACCTAACAAATACCCCCCTTCCTGAGGGGGCAATTTGTATAATAGAAACAGATGTTGAGGGGGTATTCGTAATTTTGAAAGATAACCGAGTTTTCTTTTTGTGATTAGGCTAAACCTTAGGGGTAGTTTTTGTAATTATCCCATCTTTTTTATTCATGTCCTGTGGTGATCATGACTCATAATTTCTCTGGCTCAATCCATATTTACAGTCACCTGAAGAGTTGATTGAGATGGCACACAAATACTATGATGATACGGCCCTTCCAAAGCTGGTAAGCCCCTTGTCCACAGCGTATCCTTAGCCAATCTTTGAAACATTCTGAGACTTGGTTTTGTTGCTTCCTTTTTTGATTTTTTGACAGGTTGCTGATTTTGGGTCGCTTGAACTTTCACCGGTTGATGGAAGGACACTGACAGATTTCATGCATACCAGGGGTTTGCAAATGTGCTCCTTGGGTCGTGTGGTAATCTGCTTGATTCTGTAGCGTATTTGATCTTTTGTGTCCTGATTGCTTTTATGGCTTTCACTTCACATTTCGATGGTCAACTTCTTAACCATACACCTGTCAAATCTGGATACCTAATAACTTTAAAATGTGGTGCATATGCATTAGTTTAAATGTTGCATGCATGTTTGGTAAATCAATTTTTAAGGATAATTATTCCAGGAATTGCTTCCAATGTATGAGCTAAGTTTCCCCGAACTAATTAAATGGCTTCATTTTAGGCTTATCTGGACTTTTTTTGTCTTTTCAGTTTTTTTTTTTTTATTTGCTTTTTTGTCAGGCTCGCATATATGTTGTTCCTAAAGACAGATTTAACTCGTCAACACTTATTTCCTTTTGGTTCATGATTTCTCATCATCAGGTTGAACTTGCAGACAAGCTCCCTCATGTTCAGTCCTCTGTATTCACGAGATGATTGTTCGAGCTTATAAGCACATCTTGCAGGCTGTTTTAGCAGCAGCGGATGATATTGCTAATATGGCTTCATCAATTGCTTCTTTTTGAATCTGTTGCTTGGGACACAACCTACAGAAAATGCTGATGCAGATGCAAGTAAAGATGATGAATTAAAATGGAAGTGGGTTGAGAAATTCGTTTCTAAGAGGTTTGGCTGGCAATGGAAGGATGAAGCACGGCATGAGATTAGAAAATTTGCTATTCTTCGCGGGCTTTGCCACAAGGTAAGCTATTTCTTGCAGATGAATTATATATAGGGATAATTACAAAATACCTCATGAGGTTTGGGCTAATTACAAAATGCAGAGGTTTTTGTACAAAACCCCATTGAGGTTTGTTTCCGTCTTATATTTTCCTCCCCCTGAAATTTATTGAAATATTACAGTTAATTCCTTAAATTTTAGACAAAATCAAACCTTAAGTTTTTTTTTTCTTGTAATTTTCAAAAATCTCTGGAATTTTTTGTAATTAACCCAAACATCAGGGGATATTTTGTAATTATCTCTTATATATATGACTTTACAAAGGGGTTAACTATTTTTACTTGATTTCTTTTCCAGGTCGGACTTGAACTTGTTCCCAGGGACTATGATATGGATTCCCCCTTCCCTTTCAAGAAATCAGACATAATCAGCATGGTGCCTGTTTATAAGGTGTCTTGCTAGTTTAGAAATTCAAAGTGTTAAATTGAGAGGATTTTTGAAGTGTGCTGACATCATTTTACCTTCCATACAGCACGTTGCTTGCTCATCTGCAGATGGACGTACGCTTTTGGAATCATCTAAGACCTCCTTGGATAAAGGCAAATTGGAGGATGCTGTTAACTATGGAACTAAGGTTAATCAGTACCCTGATTTGTTCCCACACCCTCTGAGGTGGCTATAAATAATGTTTGAAATTATGCTCTCCAATGTGATAAACGTTAAATTTGACTTTTGAAGGCGCTCTCAAAATTGGTTTCTGTCTGTGGTCCTTATCATCGAATGACAGCAGGGGCATACAGTCTGTTGGCTGTGGTGCTCTACCACACAGGGGATTTTAATCAGGTATGAGATCTCCGAAATTGGAATTTTTGCTTCTCTGAACTGACTGATACTGTGGGGTTTGTTTATATCCTCCGAAATCCAAAACTGCAAATAGGTTAAGTTGTTTGACCAATTTGGCCTGGCACTTGATATTTTTAAGTTGGCTAGTATTTAGTGGAATTATCTTTAGAGTGATGCTTAATGAAGGTTTGCACAATTTTTAGTGCTGGGCTAACATATCCTGTTTTTAATTTTGAGTAAAACATGCCGTGAAGCTGAACTTTGTGAAAGAATGCAATCAGTCTGGATTCTGCATCTGAAACTAAGGCGCTTATTCGATGCGTTTTCACATATGAGGATGCTAGTGATATAAACGCTTTTCTTTCTATTCTTGGCCTTGATATCTTAAAAACATAATATAGGGCTATGCAATCTGAATATTGGGCCAATCAGTAACAAGCTATTGCAAAACTAGTTCAAAAGTAGTACAAACATTTCGCAGGATAAAGGAAATAACAAAGACACTGCCTTGTCCATTAGATAGCAGCTTAAAAAACCCACCTTCTTTTGCTAACTTATCCTTTTTTAATTGAAACTCGCCTTGAACATGTAGAATATGTCTTGTGATTACTCTTCTCATGCTTTATTTTGTATTAATGTGAGCAGGCTACCATCTATCAGCAAAAAGCTTTAGATATCAATGAGAGGGAGCTCGGCCTTGACCATCCAGACACAATGAAAAGCTACGGGATTTAGCTGTGTTCTACTATAGACTCCAACATACTGAGCTCGCTTTGAAGTATGTTTGGCACTTTAGCTGTTATCTGTATCTTTTCTTGAATACAAGAGCCCCTTACTGCTCTCTCCTTGCATGGCACATTTCATAGGTTCTGAGAAGTGTTCCTATTAACAATTAGTCACAATTCCAAAAAGAAAACCCACCTATTAAAAATTAACATCTACACTCGTGAAAGCTGAAAAATCTGATTCGAACTTTCCTCAAATCATTTTTTCCATACACACATAAAGTCCAATTTTTTTGTCCCTTTTCTGCAGATTGCACAGGTAGAGCATGCCCAAATAGCTAGTTTTGCATTTATAAAATATTGGATCTGCATTTTGGTTTTAGAACTGAATTATTGACTAGATTGCAGAATCAGCGAAGTTGAAAATCATTGTGTGTATGAAAATTCCTAATTCATTCTGACTGGAGAGAAATGACTTGTATCTTTTGTATTTAGGTATGTCAACCGCGCGCTGTATCTCTTGCATCTAACATGTGGCCCTTCTCACCCAAATACTGCTGCTACTTATATCAATGTAGCTATGATGGAAGAAGGTCTGGGGAATGTCCATGTTGCTCTTAGGTATCTCCATGAGGCTCTCAAGTGTAACCAAAGACTTCTGGGAGCTGACCATATACAAGTAATCACCTCTCTCTCTCTCTCTCTCTCTCAATGTGTATATATGCCATATTATAGGTCAATGTACTTCTAGTGGACTTGTTGACTTTAACTTGTGATGATAGTGAACCTTTAGGAATTAGAACTCTGTCAATAGGAATGAAGAGGCCAAGTTTTCAAAATTTGCGATGGTTAGAAAGCAAATGTTTTCTCATCTGCCTTTGAATAAAATATTTCCACCTCATATCGTCATACTCAAGCATTTATTTTGTCCTATCAATCAAGCTTATCATGAGGAAGCATTATTTGAACCAAGTTTGAATATTTAGTTGCAGTAGATCAAAATCAATTATTGCTCATAGAGTTCTGTTGTTGAACTTTGCCCACGGTACCAACTAAAAGTGAGTTTGGATGCAACACTTTTGGTAATGAAACTCTTACAAGCTTAATCTAATCTGACTTTACCAAAGATTTTATAGCATATGGAAATCTTGGAAGCCCAAAATACCAACTTGATAAATCCCCCAGCTGGAAACAGACACACGGTCGAGTGCATGTGCACACACATAAACACACACACACACACAGAGGTTTCAAATGTCTAGGACCAATGACTCCGATAAAACGAAACCCGTTAGTATGTTTTAATTTTTCTATCTGTGTGCATACATGTGCGCCTATTTAAATACGTCTGTCGAACTGCTTCATCACACAATGTGAGATTAGCTGCCAGTATGTTTTGGGAATGCTAATATACTGAATATCCTGCTTTTGTTTTGGGGTTCCAGACTGCTGCTAGCTATCATGCTATTGCAATTGCTCTCTCATTGATGGAGGCATATTCCCTGAGTGTTCAGCACGAACAGACCACTCTTCAGATTCTCCAGGCTAAACTAGGATCAGATGATTTACGTACACAGGTAAAAAACATGCTTATATCTGATGGTTGGAAACTTTTGGGGATGTCTTATTTGGGGATTTTATAGGATGCGGCTGCATGGCTCGAATATTTCGAGTCAAAGGCTCTGGAGCAGCAAGAAGCTGCACGCAATGGCACTCCAAAACCAGATGCCTCCATCTCTAGCAAAGGACATTTGAGGTTATATTCCTGTGCTATTGTGTTTTCCAATTCTGTTAAAGTTTTTGATTAACTAGTCTTTGCGTGTTAATTACTTGGCGTAAGTTTTTTCGTGTTAACTAAATCTTCTAACATCTGCCAAAACCATTTCTGGAAGTTAGAAAATAAATTCTTGAAATCCTTGCAAAAATGAATAAAATGGAGATTTTAAATTTGCAGAAAATTTACATTGTTTTGTTGTTCCATGACATTCTGATTAAGGAGTCTCTTTACGTTTAATGGGTTTCTCTAATCTGCAACAACTTGTTCTTTTCTGAGATCAGTGTGTCAGATTTATTGGACTATATAGCTCCTGATGCGATGAAAGCAAGAGATGCCCAAAAGAAGCAAGCTCGTGCTAAGGTTGAAATATTAATCAATTTTCATTTTCTCCTGATATTTATCATTCTTTCTTGTGCTGATGAATCTTCTGTCCTCTATTTGTCAGCTTAAAGGAAAAGCTGGTCCAAATTCGAAACAGTGACAGATGAATTCCAAAAGGAAGAAATCGCATCAGCAAACGAACCTGTGGCAGAAAACTCCAGTGATAAAGAGAATAGATCTGAATTAGAGAACAAATTGGAGTCTCAGTCTGTGAACTCCAGTAAGAATACCGATTTGATTCTAGCAGATAAAATGTCGTTGGATCAAAAACCTGATTTTGCAATAGACGATACCTCTGAAGAAGGATGGCAAGAAGCTCTTCCAAAAGGACGCTCAATGACAGGCCGCAAGGCCTCTGCTTCCAAGAGGCCAAGTCTTGCAAAATTGAACACCAACTTTTTGAATAATTCTCATCCATCCAGAAACCGAGGTAGACCGAGTAATTTCAACTCTCCGAAAACAAGTGTAAATGAGAATGCTGCTTCATCTGGACTAGCTCCTAAAAATTGGCGAAGAGTGCTAGCTTCAGCCCAAAGCCAAACAGTCCTTCTGAAACAGCAAATGGACGAGAGAAATTTTCAAATCCAAAATCGGCACCTGCTACTCCAGCTTCCAGTGAAGTTGCTAAAGCTTCTATTGTTAGTTCAGTAAGCGTTCAGACAGCTGGAAAACTTTTCTCCTACAAAGAGGTTGCTTTAGCTCCACCAGGTACTATTGTTAAGGCTGTCTCAGAGCAGCAGCATCCTGAGGAGAGTTCTGAAGAAGAACGCCTTGAGGTAGGTGGCACAGACACAATAGTATCAACATTGAAGAAATCGGAGGCAGATGAAACTGAAAAACCTGTGGATTGTGACAAAGAAATTAATGGAGCTGGTAAAGAGGAGGATAAACATGTAACAAGTGGAGCTTCTGAAAAATCACCAGATGCTGTAACTGTTGCTGAATTACAAACTGTGGTAGAAAATTCTGCTTCCTCTGAGGTTTTTTCAAATTCTACTATTTCCAAAAATGAAACATCTGAAATAAATTGTGATTCTGTGGAAAATCAGTTGCTGGAGAAAGATGCCTCTGGTGTGAAAGAAAATGTGGCAGAGGATGTTGGTTCGCTAACAAATGGAGAAGAAAATCAAGTTACTGTAAGTGCCACTCTTTCACCGACAGAAACAGAAAAACAAAGTGACGCTGAGGCCGAAAAGGAACCAACCAAGAAATTATCTGCCGCAGCACCTCCATTTAATCCAACAACTATTCCGGTTTTTGGCTCTGTACCCCTGCCTGGTTATAACGAGCATGGAGGAATATTGCCACCACCCGCGAATATCGCACCGATGATTGCAATTAATCCCGTCCGTCGATCACCGCATCAATCGGCTTCTGCTAGAGTTCCATATGGTCCGCGCATCTCGGCTGGGCATAACAGATCCGGAAGTCGTCTTCCAAGAATAATGAATCCACACGCGACCGAGTTTGTACCTGGCCAAACCTGGGTCCCAAACGGCTATTCAGTTGCTCCACTAAATGGGTATCATCCTATATCACCAAATGGAATAGCAACAACACTACCGAATGGTACACCAGAGACTCAAAATGGATTTTCAGTGGAGTCTACCTCGTCTCTGAAGGTTGACGTTTCTGATGAGGTCGCGGTACAAAAAAGTGGATAATATCGAGGAACAACCCCGAGTTACTGAAGAAACTCATTCTGATCAGCCAGAAGACAACGAAAATTACATTGTGAACCCGGAGTTAAGTGTGAGGATACAGATGATATAGTTTCTCCAGAACGTAATGGCGATGACACGACTGCTGAAGGAACGACTACGAAACGTTGGGGTGATTACAGTGATGGAGAAGCTGAAGTTACTGAGGTAACAAATTAAATGGCAAAGTGTAAGGATATGGAAATTTGAAATGATGGGAAAATTTCCTTTCGGTCGGTGAAAATTCGTAGAATACCTGAAAACCTGGAAATGGCACTTGCAGCAATAGTTCGATATTGTTTTAGCTCGTTGGTGAAAATCAAGCAAAGCAACAGAGAGTCTGATCTTTAAGGTGGAACGACCGATGCATCGATTGTGGATGTTGACTCAAATATTTTTTGCTGCTTATTTTTAGTTTGAGCATTTTAAGTGAAACAAGGATGAAACATTAAACCAGCTTGTATTTGATCATCAGGCAGTCTTTTTGGGATGATCATGTGCGTTGAGGGATACGCTTATTTCTTGCTTTTCGTAATAATATGTTGCGTATAGTCAATTTTTGACACATTGAACTTTATCATCTGATAATAATTAGGCGTTTTATATTGTAGCCTAGAAATTGGTTGTACAAAACTACCGTGATTTGCTTCGGTAAAGAGCATTAGAAATTCTGCTTCCTTTATAATGAGTTGAGGCGGCTTTACTCATTTTCCTTTATATACGACAAATATTGTTATATGTAGGTTAATGCAGGGGGCATTTTTGAGGGGTTTAAAAATTTATTATTACAAAAAAATTCAACGTTGCCTCCAATATTGAAAATTCTGGCTCCACCACCGAGAGAGGACCGGGACAGTATAACAAAGCTTAAATTAGGCTAATTTAAAAACTAATGTTAATTAAAAATCAATTTAACAAATTACCGTAAATTTTTTTTTTTTTAAATTAGGTGAAAACAGCGTTGAACGCTGTTTTCTGAATTTCGTCAGAAATTCTGCAGAAAACAGTGTTCTCAATGCTGTTTTCTCAAATTATTTTTTTAAAAAGTTTCAATCATCAAACTTTTTTTTTTAATTTATATGTTTTTCAAACCGAATCGAATCCGCATCCTAGAAAAATCGAATCGAACCAAATCAAATAGTTCGGTTTGGTTCGCCCGATTTTTTCGTTTGAGCTTTATTTTGGGTTTTTACGCTTTTTGCTATAAATATATATATTTTATATTTATTTAACAATTTAACAATAAAATATTATAGAAAATTAAAATAATAATATAAAAATTATATTAAAAATATAAATTAAAATAATAATATAAAAAATATATAAAAAAATTTATGGACTAAAATCAACCGAACCGAAAATTCATTCGGTTTATTAGATTAAAAAAGCGAACCAAAACCGAATGAATTTTCGGTTCGGTTCGGGTTTTGGTCCAAAAATTTTTATATATTTTTATATTATTATTTTAATTTATATTTTTTAATATATTTTTATATTATTATTTTAATTTTCTATAATATTTTATTGTTAAATTGTTAAATAAATATAAAATATATTTATTTTTAGCAAAAAACGAAAAACCTCCAAAAATAAAGCCCAAAACCGAAAAATCAAACCTAACCAAACCGAACTATTTCGATTTGGTTCGGTTCGATTTTTCTAGGATTGCGGTTCGATTTCTCTTTGAAAAACATATAAATTAAAAAAAAAAAAAGTTTGATGATTATTATTTTTAGTCCGAATGAATTTTCGGTTCGGTTCGGTTTTAGTCCATAAATTTTTTTATATATATTTTATATTATTATTTTAATTTATATTTTTTAATATATTTTTTATATTATTATTTTAATTTTCTATAATATTTTATTGTTAAATTGTTAAATAAATATAAAATATATATATTTTTAGCAAAAACGTAAAAACCCAAAATAAAGCCCTAACCGAAAAATCGAACCGAACCAAACCAAACTATTTTGATTTGGTTCGGTTCGATTTTTTTTATACATTTTAAAAATATTAATAATATAACTTTTAAAAATATACCCTCCTTAATAGTTATGACTTTTCTCTATTTGTTATTAAAAAATAAATTTCACCTTCAAAATTTATTTTCTTAAATTGATAATTAACATATTATATAAATTAGCAAATATACATAGGGGGTCGAGCACAAACCGTTTGCCCCTAATTCAACTAAAAAAAATGTTTTATAATTTATATAAAATATACCACTCTTTAATAGTTATGATCTTTTCTCTAGATTATTAAAAATAAGTTTTTCAAAAGTTATTTTCTTACAAATATTAATTACTAAAGAAAAGTGTTTTTCATATACATAGTGTTTACAAATGTAAACTTCTCGATTTTGATTGTATGTTATTTAATCCTAAATCTTAAAACAGAGAGATAATGTTTTAGATTTAATTATTATCTTCTTGGTTTTTTGACTTAAACAAATAAATAAATGTTTTTACAAGTTTTTTAGAAAACACCATCAACTTCTTATTTTCAACTTTTGATTCTATTTGTAAACAATATAAATTTTTGATTCTCAACTAAGTTTACTTCAAAAACAACAACTCAATTTTTTTAAAAGCAAAATTTTTGCAAACACTCCTATAAACTGTAATTCTCCAAGCAAGTGGGACAATTGTGTGTTGTTTAATTATGGGATGAGGGAGACTATAAGATTGTGTGATTCCCTTGTTAAAGACTCTTAATTCTTAAAGCAGACCACCGTAGGTCTTGTTTGGATTCCATCATGCCTTCCTCTAGGACCTACAAAAAAATTTATGGGAGGAAAAAGCACGTGTCTAAATACTTTCACAAAAATCCATGTTAACGTGTCGTCCTTCAAAAGTCCCTTTTTTTCATTTTTTTGTTATCGGTGGAAGGAATCTGGTGGACCCACACATTTATCCAATAAGGCACACCTGTGATTGTTGTCATGTGCATGCATCAAGAATAAAATTACACAATTACCCCCAAAACTGTGGAAAGTTGAAACCCTCCTATAATTTTTGGGCTTTAAATAAAATTTTAACCAGAAATTGGGAAGTATGATAGTATTTACCAAAAAAATATATATATACAACATGAAATTGACTCTATAAGGATAATGACATTAAAATTTAGATGATGTCATAATAATTATTCAAGCAACTTGTTCAGATTGGAAACATAAAATTTCCAAGTACTGTATAATTACATTTGACATAGGTCAATAAAAATCTATAACTTTTATTGATAAATGAAACAAGATTATTGCAATTAAGAAATCCAGATTTTATATTAAACACTAACATAAAAACAAAGTTAATAATATAATTATAATAAGGTGAATAATTAAGCCATTTTATAAAATTCATATACGAAATTGGTCTAAGAAACAAAGGTAATGTCTCAATTTTTTTTTTCAATTTTTTTAAGTTCAATCAAAAATAAAATAAAAAAGGAGGTCGGCAGACCTTTTTGGAAAAGGGTAAATTGGTCAATCTGCCGGATTACCTGAATTCATTGGAAAGTATAGTATAAATCTTGGACTGAATCAATTTCTAACTTCCGTAAATCATTCTGCTATCTCCTCTTCCTCCTGGAACAACCCTCAAAATTTCGAAAAAAATCATTTCAATATTTGGGTGTCTGAGGAGGAAGAAGTTACATTTTATTTGTCCAAAATTGAAATTCCGGATTCCCAGTTGAGATTTGGAGTTTCAATTTTTTTGAATCTTGGGGTTTTTTTTATTTGTTTGATGGTTCAGGTGATGGGATCGTTGCATTCTCTGAATGTTGAGGATTTTGCTGAAGAAGAGCACGGGTCTCTCACGAAACGCTCTCGGTTGACCGCTGCTCCTTCTTAATCAGGTCATCTTTTTTTTATTTTTTTGAGTTTTCAGGGGTTTTAATTTATTTGTCATTGTTAAATCTGGGTTTTGAGTTTTGAGCTTTGGTTATAAATCTCCTGATGACATATATATGTATATCAATATAATTGACTCTTTTGGGATGGCTGATAGATTCGGTGCAAAAAGATTGTAGATGAATGAGGCTCCTGCATTTGACATTTTTTGATAAATTTTCTGTTTTGTTCATAGTAGAGATTGATGATTTTGATTAAAGTAATTCCTTTTATGTTTTTGAGGAATTATTATTTACAATGTGTAAGCTTTCTAGCCTATTGGTTTTCTTTGTGTTTCACTTGTAATGAATGGTATTGCTTTTTTTTTTTTTTTTTTGAGGAAATGAATGGTATTGCTTTAAAAGCATAGTTAATAAGGATTCCACAATGCACATTCATTTTTTCTAAAACCTTTTTCCTGTACCCGTGAGTGTAGATTGTTCGGGGTTGTCGTTTTCTTTTTCATTCGTTAGAGTAATTATTAAATATTAAATGACTCACCTCTCTAACAACTTAAGCTTTTAGATAGCTTTTAGATAAGGTGGTCATTCAATATGATCAGAGCCATACCAAATAAGAGGTCCTGGTCCTGAGTCCAAACTCACCGCCACCCATGAAAATGTCCACGTGCAAGGCTTCATAAACAACCTGCGGTTGAGGGCGTGTCAGAGTAATTAAATATTAAATGACTTACCTCTCTAACAACCTAAGTTTTTAAATGAGGTGGTATTCAATATCGTTTACCTTATCTTATGGGTTTGTTTCCTCATTATTAAGAGAGCTCGGATCGAATCAGTAAATTTACAATTTTATTTTTGTTTCTTTTTTTTTTCAGCAGTTGAGCTCTGGCAACCATGTGTTTCCAGTCCCACCTTCTCAGTATAATCCACTTGATGAGCCAAGTCCTTTGGGTTTGAGGCTCAGAAAAAGTCCATCATTATTGGACTTGATCCAGATGAGGCTTTCCCAAGGAAGTAGTGCTTCTATTTCGGTGACTCCTAGTGAGATTGCTGACTCTGGAAGCAAGAAAGATGTGAAGGGCTGTTCTGCTTCAAGTTCTAATGACAAGTTGAAGGCTTCAAATTTTCCAGCTTCACTATTGAGAATTGGCAGCTGGGAGGTAGTGCTTTTGAACTTCTGCCTAGTATGTGTAGTAAGAAAGTTTCTGTTTGGTTAGATTTAGTCAAAGTGGATAATCTGATGTTAGTGAAGCAGTTGAGTAAATGAGGTGTTGCAGCAGTTATTCTTTTTTTTTTTTTTTTTTTAATCTTGAATTGACACTTCAATAAGATCCTGAAGATCATAGTGATTGAGAAAGTTCATTTTTTTTCTCTATACATTTTAATGAACTCATCAATTTTATTAGTGAAATGAATAATTTCTTATGAAATCAACATACAAAACCTTTTGGATAGTCTTCAATAAATTTGTACTATGTTATTGGAGTATCATATTAACAGAATCTGTCAAATAACATATTTGGATTAATAAAATCTTATTTATCTGATCAGATTCAAAAAGTAAAAAAGGTTACCCAGTTATACACATCTTAAATCTGTTAAATCCCCTCCCAATTGCTGACATAGGATTCTCTGGCAGTATGAGTCAAGGTATGAAGGTGATCTGGTGGCTAAGTGTTATTTTGCAAAGCATAAACTTGTCTGGGAAGTTCTTGAAGGTGGTCTCAAGAGTAAAATAGAGATCCAATGGTCCGATATTACGGCTCTGAAAGCTGAGTGTCCTGATAACGGTCCTGGCACTTTAACCATAATGGTAAATTTTCCTTTATTTCTGTAATAGCAGTAGTTTTTCAACTACCACAAATAGGTGTAGGTGATTCTTGATGGTTTGCTCTTCAAAAACATCATTTTTTAATCTTGTATGGTCCAGCTAGCTCGGCAACCCGCCTTTTTTCGGGAGACCAATCCACAACCCAGAAAGCACACTCTGTGGCAGGCAACCACTGATTTTACTGATGGGCAGGCTAGCATAAATCGGTAAGCACTTAAATATAGCCGCATCTTTTTTCCTTTCTATTGCAATAATCAAAACTTGTGCAAGATAGTTATCCTTTTATCTAAACCTTGTTCTCTTCTGGGATTCCATGATTGTTTGGCCCTGTTGTCCACATAGTCACATGACTGAATGCTTTGCAAGTTCACACGGATTTTTGATTGTATAAAATATGGAGACATGGTCCACATCAGTTTATGAATGCTTTGCTTCTCTTTACCGTACTCTATGAGCAACGGAATGTTGTCTTCCTGTTAAGGAATCATAAGGCGATTCCTGGGGCTTTTTTTCATGGATGTTTGATTATATTTTTCTCCTTGTGATAAAATTTTGACTGAGGAATCATTATTTTTTCTTGCTTTTACATCTACCGTAAATTGTGTGAGGTCAACCAATTTCTCTTCAAACATACTATAGAACTAAGACACAACCCTTTGGCTTACAAGTTTTTTCAGCAATTGACATTTTCTGAGAATTCATGTATCTTGTTTGCATGAGGAATATCAAATTTTAAGACTTCTACGCAGTGAGCTTGGCCTGGAACTTAAGATGATTGTCTAATTGACCTTAACATGGCATTTTTTTATATTTTTTATTTTTGTCGAAACGATGGTAACATGGCAATATTTAAATGTGGATTTTGTTGAGAGATGCATGTGAAAAGGTTTTACCATTATTTTTTAAATTGGAAATCTGGTGCTGGCCATTGACCTATTTTATGGATGTCTGATGATATTTGTGTAGGCAACATTATATACAGTGCCCGCCAGGAGTGTTAAACAAGCATTATGAAAAGCTTATCCAGTGCGATACGCGTCTTAGTATTTTGAGCCGACAGCCTGAAATAGTTACAGACTCGCCATACTTTGAATCAGAAGCTTCTGTTCAAGAAAATTCAGAAGAATCTAAAGGCGGTGGAAGTAATCAGCTGCCAGATGCCGCTAAAGGATCCCCCATCTCCGTTTTCGAGGATGCAGCATCATCAGCTGCTTCACAGTTATCTTCCTTTAAATTTGAACATAATCATTTGGCAGTTCAACAAGTGTCTAAAGAAGCGGCATCACCTAGCTCAGGTATATAATATTTTTTCCCCTAACTTCATTGTTTTTAATGGATCTGAAACTTGTTTTTTCTTATCGCCATGCATAGTCTTACAGATTTATTGTATTAACCATATTTGGGATATGAGAAGGTTTTCTGATCCTAATATTATCATCTATGAACTAACAACAGTTCTGATCCTAATATTATCATCTGTGAACTAACAACAGTTCTGCATACATGCTCTGATGCTCATTACCTGAGGTCTGTATATATCTAAGGGGGAAAAAAGCTTTGATTCGGGCTAATTACAGAAAAACCCAGCTTTTCGGAAATTACAAAAACCTCCTTTAGGTTTAATTTGTCTTACATTTTTCCCCTTCATATGCAAATAACATTTCAAAAGCTCCCCTTATATTTATCAAATATTACAGTTACCCCTTAAATTTAAGACACAATCACAATCAAACCTCAAGGGGGCTTTAGTAATTTCAAAACCTCTTGTTTTTTTTGCAATTATTCCAGACCTTACGGGGCTTTTTGTAATTATCCCTTTATCTAATGTAATTATTTAATGACTTCGTTTTAGTTCAAATCCTCAATCATAAAAGTAATCAGTCTTTGATGGGAGAAGTTTGGCAAGAATATCAAGTGCTTCTTGTGTACTTTACTTCAGCCTATTAATAACGCTGGAAATCTAAACATTGCTCTTGTTTTTAGTTCTAGCGACTAGCATACTCAATGAATGTGAACTTCTGGCTTTTTGCTGAACTATATAGTGTAATTGTTGCATTGTCACTGTTTCATTTAGCCATTAGAAAACTTATGCTGTAATTTTGATTTCATTTTCTGACCGACCGTTTTTTCTATACTATTAGTGATGGATACACAAGCAATTGAAGGAAACAGAATTAGCGATGAGCATGATTATGGAGGACATAAAACTTTGGAATCATTGAAAGTGCCAGGGCTACGCCCTTCTATGTCAATGAGTGATCTCGTGAACCACATTGAAAATCATATCTCCGAGCAAATGACTTGTGGAAGTTTACCCTCAGCCAGGGCATCAGAATGCCAGGACATGCTTGAAAACATTTCCCAGGTTTTGCTAAACGACACTAACTGCGCAACGGGTTTGGATGAGAAATCGCTAATGAAAAAGGTGAATTCTCTCTGCTGCCTACTGCAGCAGGATTCTGTAGTAGATGGAGAAAACCGTTGCGAAGTTTCTGATCGTGGGAAAAATGTCTGTTTTGACCTTGTGAATGATTCTACCCATGAGACCCCAGAAGGGTCCATTATTAAGCAGGCACCTGCACTGCCAAGAAGAGACTCGTTAGGAGATTTGCTTCTCCATCTTCCGCGTATTGCCTCTCTTCCAAAATTTCCAAAGTTCTTATTTGGGATAGCAGAAGATGATGAATATCGATCCACATAATAGTTTTTTCTAGCCCGTATGTGTTCATAACGACTAAGTTAGCTGGTTTTTGGTTTATATGACGGGAATTTTCTCGCTCGGACTTTGGGACTTTGACAGGATTCGGAAATTAACGTTCATGAAGAATCCTGATAATATGGCACGAGAACCGGAGGAGGATTGTAACTTCTCAGTTGTTTTCCAGATTTTACGATATTGTGTACTTTGGTTGAATAAATAAGTAGTCCTATTTTATGTTTCTGGATGAATTTCTCTACTGGCCACTTCAAAATGAAGCAACTGGTTACTATTCCTTTTAGACAGTGGCATGTGAGGGAGTTTCAAATGCACTGTGGAAGCCATCAAGCATTTATATTGTGTTGGATTCTTTGATGTGCTTCAAAACAGTCGAAGTGAGAATTGTATCCAAGTGTTAAATTCTTGAGGTAATTAAGACATTTGTATTGTTGCTGATCATTTCTCGCTTTCTTGGTCCACTATGGGACTGATGTCCCTTCATGTAAGACAAATCAGTCAATTTTGTAAATAATCTTTTTGTTCTAATTTTATATTGCATTGTATATTTCATCAATCATCATTTTATCCCACTGTTCTAAATTAGTTAACACTACAAATTCACACAAAAAAAGCAAATAAAATTTTACGCATTGTGAGATTTAAAACCATCATCATCATAAGTTTTTCCACTTGCATGGAAAATACGTATTGAGATAGTTGCTTTCATCATATTATAAAATCATATATTAGTATTCCATCACATATATGTACATAATTAATATATGTGTGTGTGTTTTTATAACGGGGAACCCGCAGGGCGCACCGGTACCATCCGGCACCCGAAGGGAAGCCCAATCTAGGGCTACGCTATTCGGGTGCCCACTCTAGTGCTACGCAATAGCACACCCGAAGGGAAGCCCACTCTAGGGCTACGCAATAGCTTGCCAACCAGGTAAGTTTGCAGCCACTATCATTTTCCGGGTGTGCACAATCGAGCTCCCTTTGGGTCCGCAACATGGGGCTTGTCTCAATAGTCTGCAAGCCAGACAAACTAGGAGAACTGTACTAGGCAAGCTTCTAAGACTAAAGTTTGGGTTCAATTCTCATCACCAGTCCCCTCTCCTTCCAACATTTTTAATAGGGATAATTACAAAAACACCCCTAAGGTTTGAGTTAATTACAAAAAACTCAGACATGTTTCAAAATTGCAAAAAAACACTTCAGGTTTCTTTGTCTTAATTTAGGGGGTAACTGTAATATTCTTGTACATGTCAGGGGGTTTTTTGAAATGTTTTCGAAAATTACCGGGAAAAATGTAAGACGGAAGCAATCCTCAAGGAGTATTTTGTAATTTTCAAAGAACTCTGGGTTTTTTTGTAATTAGCCCAAACCTTAGGGGTGTTTTTGTAATTATCCCTTTTTAATAAAATAATATTCTCTCTATATAACATTTGCGGGCCAAACCAAAATCGATCCACAAGCTTCAAGATGTACTTAAATCCTGAAATCAGATGGGGAATGTTTTGTGGGATGGTACAGACACGGAGACCTTGCTAAAGTTCCAAATAAGAAGTTGGCAGAGATAACAAAGAGCCAAATCCAACATCTACACAATTTAATTTGTATTTTAACGAAGAATTTGTATTTGATGGAAGAATACACGGGAAGGATTTCAACTAATTCCACATAAAATGAATTTTAAATTCACCCATAGTGACTCTAGAAACATCTAAAAAATAAAATTTTAAATTTCTAAAAATGATAAATTTATCTTATGAAATTAAAATATCTTTAACTCCAAATTCATCAATCCAAAACTTCCCGCAATTCAATTCTAAAATTGTCATAGATTAAAGCTTTCACCATAGACTAGAATCAACGAACAAAATCTATCCAAGAGTTTCTCATATTTGCAGTAGCATTCTCACTCTTGAGAAGCACCACAATAACCAAATGACAATAATAAAAGGCTCTTTGTGAAAGGATAAAATGTCCGACAAATAGAAATTGTTATATGTACAAAGAGATTGATTGAATAAAATTTGTAGCTGTACAGGAGAAAGAAAGTCAAACTCTCATCAAAGAGTATTCACCTTCAGTAGCATACCATAGAATATATATATGTATATTTACACTTAAAAAGTTTTTCTTCCATCACGTCTATCTGCGCCATTTGCAACAAGATCAGGAAGGAGGCGAATGAATAGTGTTATCAGGTAACATGGCTATGGTCACTATGAAATATTCACACCCAACAGGAAGACCGTAAGGATTCGAATCCGACCCTGAATTCAGGGTCAACCGGTTGGTTCCAATCTCGGACATCAGAAAGTCAACTCGATCTCTAACACTCCCACCTCGTTCAGATGGCGATGATGGTGATTTCACTGTTCGCCGTTCAATATGCACAACCTGGCCAACAATATAGCTAGGACGACTCGAGAGATGGTCAGTAAATAAGGCCACAGATTCAGCAGAAAGATAATAGTAAGGACAGTTACGGTTGATAGCCTCGTAATAGCCAGCAGAGTTGAGGATGAATGCAGCTATCTCGTGGACTTCTAACCGACCAAAAGATATTTTCTCTTTGTTTGCCTGTAACAAGATCATTCCTTACTTTAATCGTTCATGGTTTTACTTGGGTAATATCAAATGCGAAAGGAAAGTGTTAAAACTCCTAGACCAGTTTCAGACACGATACGCTATAGGGAAATGCAAACAATGCTCAGTGATTTAAACATAGGGGGTATGTTTGTTTAGTGATTGGGGTTGATTGGAGGGAGTTTCTGGAAAGTGATTGGGGAAAGGGAGTTTGATGTGATGTATTGAAAAATGTGTGTATTAGTAGAGAAATGCATCGGGAAGCGTAATGTATGTTTGGTTGGTGATTGGGAGAAATGGGTGATTGGGGGATGTAAAACAAACATACCCAGGGAGAATTACAAATACTACCCTTAAGCATTAGCCTGACTACAACCACACAAAAAAATAAAATAAAAATAAAGACACTCATTTAAATTTCAAGATTAGAAATACCCTGACATTTGTTTCTATTTTACAAATTTTACTTTTTGAGACGTTTATTTCTAATTTTACAATTTGATCTATTTGAGGGGAATATTTGTAATTTTGAAATATAAGTGGTTTTTTTTTGTAATTAGGCTAAACCTCAGGGTTGTTTTTGTAATTCTATGTTATAGCACATTGACATATATAGTAAGATGCCATCAAGACGTATGTTACCTGCTTTTCCAGTTGATGCTTCATGTAAAGAGTGTTGACCAACTCTTTCTTCTCTCCTAACTCCTTACTCAGCTGTTCATTGGCAGCTTCAGTTTTTGACTGTCTGTCGAGCAATTCAGCACGTTGCCTTGACAATACACCAACTTTATCAGCAAGCACCCGAAGACATTCACGGAACTCAGCAGTACTATCATCGTCGCTTTCATTGGCAGCACTGAAAATTCAAAAGTCATTCAATCAAAAATTAACTTCCATTAGCATCATCACCAATTCCCTCCTACCCCTAGTAGAGTTGACAGAAAAACTACAGGAAGGCAAATGAAGGAAGAGAAATTAAAAAAGTTTTAGTGCAATAACTAATAAAAAGCTAATAGCTATATTTATAAACAGTCAAGCTTCAGAAAGAGTTCAAAGGACTTGCACTGCATTTTATGCCCAATGTACAATATGCTTTTTTTCATTTTATTAAGTTTTAGGTGACGGTAAGCTAGTCATTATTACGGATGATGATGATGGGTCTGGTCTCAAGAGTCAACTCGCTAAGATTTTTAAAAGGATGCAAACCGGATGCAAACCTAAATCCGATAGATAGACCAATTAGACCTTGTTAGTCTGTTACATCCATTTTATAATTTAATATATAAATATTAGAAATTATATTTTTAAAATAATACCATAAAAACTTCTAGAAAACATATCTTTATATAAAACATCACAACCATATATAAAAATAAATTATTTGAAAGTAAAAGATTAAAAGATCGGGTCTGAAAATGGAAAAATCAAAAACCGTCCGAAACCTATTTATACTATTAAAAGTTAAAACCCACCCCAAATGAGGTGGATCGTGTCGACCCATTGCCACTCCTACTCACTATGTGACTGGCATTTCGACTCAAAAACTTAAAGAGGAATATTTGGTAATTTATTAAAGTAAATGGCACAATCAGTAATTTAAACTTGCACAAGGAGGATGTTGCAATTAACCACAAAACTAATCTCGCTTATACGGAAATTTTTTGGAGACATCATCAAAAATGGCGAACATACCAAGCCTATTACTGCATCAGAAAGGTGCATCGACATGAAAGGGTACAAGTCCTTTCACTAATAAAGGTTATATTTCTGTTCTTTGCCTAAGATTCAACAGCATTTTTAAAACGGAGGGCAACAAAAAGGAAAAGATATACAAAGTGTCAGAAATATTAAAACGGTGACGAGACTTGTCTTTTCGGGTGATTTTCAAATTCGTTGCTGTAACAAATTCTATGGAATCTTATCCAAATGTTTCGCCCAGTCTCTAAGTAGCACATACAAAATCATGATAACATAGAGACCGGTCAAGTCTAATTACCGAATACCGATATCCTATACCAGAAGGTACACCCATTAAAGCTTGAGCATACATAACAGTCAATTATACAAGATATCTCCAGAGCACACATCCTAAAAGCAAGTCCGTAAATATCATTAAAAAAATAAAAAATAAATAAAAAAATAAAAAATAAAATAAAATAAAATAAAAAAATATCATCAAATGCTCAGGAAAGCAATAGCACTTACCTGCCCAAAGACTGAGCTAAACTACGCAAAGAGTCGGAAAATGTGGCCACTCCAGCAGACAAAACACAGCTTCTCAACCTTTCAAAAAGACCACGCATTTTGACAGCAGAGACACGTAATGCGCTATACTCTGAAGCCCTACGATCAGCTGCACAAAGATTTGTTTGGGCTTCTTTCCTCGCCTCATGCAGACAATTCTCTAAATGAGCACAATTCATCTGCCATACAATAAACGAACAGTTCTAAATACATTTGAAACACTTTATGACAGAACTTCGTTAACATCCAACCTCTTTTTCTTCTGAATTCCATTAGGAAAAGTATAATGCATCACAAATCCAAACCAAGACCATCCCTAAAAGGGCTTCTTGTTCATAAAATTGCATTTATAAATTCATCAGCTCTCAAGCAACAAAAGCCCTCAAAATAAGTTCCCATACAGCCCACAAGATCGTCTTTCTAACTACAACCCGAAAAATTAGTTCCTTCATTGTCCCATCTAACAGAGTATAACCAATTTTTTTTGTACATAACAAGTTTTTCAATCCTACACATCTTCCAAGGAAAACTTCACCAAGTCGGGGCTTGAATATTTCTCAATAATCTAAATTTTTTTTATTGTAATAAACTTGACCAGACATTCAGATTACATAAACTCAACGCAAGGAATAAGTAATTGATCAGATGTAATTTAATACGAATACAATATATCAGCAGGCACACCTATCACATCGGAAAAAATTAGAAATTTGCCTGGCAGCATTTTGGTCTCTCAATTATCATCAAATGTATCTGATTTCATAATTATCTTAATTTTTTCTGTGTTATTCCTAGTCAAAATGCAGATCAAACCATTCCAAAAAAACTGATGTCACAACCAGCAAACAGGAAAATGAAAATAAAATCAGTTTTAGCAACATTTTAATAGTTTCCGAAGCATAGCTTAGAGTTCATTCTCATCAATTTTCCAGGGTTGATCCCATTTTCATTCAGCATGGTTAAACTAAAACAAATTAGAAAATTATGTTCAGAAACCCAAAAATATAGGGAAGAAAATCCTATATACATGATCACTAAAGTCCCCACCCCTTTCCTCCCGGCACCATTAAATAAAGAAAAGGTCAAAAAGTTCATAATCCAGTAAGTGATACCTGAGATTCATCAAGGAGCTTCTGATTGGTCTCCAACTCCCTTCCAAGCTTGGAGACCTCATCCATCAATCCTTGGATCTTCGTTTCTGCATTCCCTAATTGACTCGATTTCTCTGCTAGAGCTTTTTGCAATTCCATCACAAGGCCATCACTTACTTTAGCATCCAAACATGGCTCAACAGCCGTTTCATAAGATAGAGCATCTGCTTGTTGTGACATGCTAACAGCCATATTACTTGTGGCAAGTGTCGTGCCTTCATTGGCCATTGGTGTCTCCTTTTATCCTTGTCACAAATATGTCCTTTATCACGGTGTATATCTAGCATTGATGAATCCAACTGAGGATTTAGTACAGTTGATGAATCTGTCATATTATCATCCAATCCCTCATTTGCCTTATCATGATCGGGAGAAGCCCGATTTTAATGAGCTCGATGCACAAGAGACATCTTCCATTGCATGGGGCATGTGCATTTCTCCAACTCCCGATACTTCCGACTTGTTATCATCAGTCTTTGCCGTCAAACTGCAGAGCCAGATACATCCTCATCATTTGAAAGCTTGAGTCCTCTCAGATATTGATCGGACAATCTTTGCTCTAATTCTTGAATCCGTTTCTCATAAGATTCGCATTGCATCTGCTTCACCTTTAGCATAGACTGGAGGTGTTTTTCATACTCATCCTTCAGATGCAAAGCTTCAGATGTCTTCTCCGCAGCATTTTTAGTACATTCTCCAATTTACTGTCATCGAGAGATTCATAATCAAGCTCGGCACTCATGGAACATAATAAGGCGATTTTAGAAGCAAGTTCGCTTTCAGTTTTGCATTCTCGACTTCCATTTTGCTCGTCCCTGCAATCTCCACCAACTCCGACTCGTCAAGTGACACCTGAGAATCATCATACTTACTTCCTTCAACTTCACCCGACCTAGAACCATCATTAGACATTGACAACGAAGTCCTCGAAGCGCCATGCTTCTCACTCCTTGGGGAGGATCCTATCAGCGAGTCGGGGGCATAACGTTCTATATCTGAAAGATCTATATCGAGCAAATTAGCATCGAAAGGGGTTACATTAACGTCCGCACGGGTTAGGGGTGTCGTAAATCCCATGGATGATAAAATGTCGCGAGGAATATAAGTAGTATGTACTTTCAGAAATTCCTCACGTCTCCTAACTTCAGCATCCCTCTCTGTTGCAAGTTTTTCAGCCAATTGACCGGCCTTGCCCATGTAGATCTTCATCTCTGCTTTTCTTCTCACTACTTCGGCAAGGCATGCCCTATATGCAGTACCAATCCCACGCACCACTTTTAAGTGCTCAAATTGATCATTCTGACGCTTCAGAGCCTCCTGGAACACAGAAAACTTGTACCGGACATCTTTAATGGTGTACTGAATATATGCAATCTTTTGCATATAATTGTGCACAAAGATATTCATCTCATTCTTTTTGTCTCTGCAGAAATCAAGCAAATTGGAAATTGCGCGGTCACATGCCTGCATCTTTGGAAGATAACTTTTCTCATGGCTATCATACATAGGACCCAATGCTGAAACGGCATCATGAGGACGCAGTGAAGATGACAAGTCACTGGAAAGACAGTCGTCCACGAGCTTTTTTACAGTATTTACATCTTTACTGCACCAATAGACATAATTCTTTTACTTAAGAATCAGTAATGAAGCAAATTCTCATATTACAGCATACAACATAAATAAAGAAAATAGAGTTAAGCAATACACACACACACACATATATATATATATATATACAAGAGCAAAAAAAAATGCTTCAAGCCAAAGAATGTCTAAAGGTTCTTTCAGTATACAGAAACACATTTTTTTAATAGCGGTCACACTTTGGCTGACTTCTTTTATTTCCAACAGTAAGAAACAAGAGCAGCAGGGTTTCCCCAGAGCTAGTCTCCCACGTTTCCCAGCATTCACAACTCACAAAAATCTAAAATTGCTGAAAAGATCTACATTTTACAATTATGATAATCATCTTTAAGCACTGCTATTTATTAATATTACCATAACACCATTCTGTTATTATCATAGTTAATAAGGTGAAGAAGAAGAAGTTATATTTACTTCCTTTAATACATTGGAGTAAATTTAAAAAATTTATGTTACAGCAAGAATCTAACAAGAGGATGTCACACACCATACTATTAATACCCACATCTATGCCTCATAAAAGTTTTATGTTTTCGACAGGTTCCAGATAACTACCCGAATCAAGGCACCAAACATAGGTACAAATTATCAAAAACATGAAAAGGATTATCCAGTAACAGTTTGAAACTTTTTTCTTATTTTTAGAATTAAATAACTGTGGCCTAGAGTGCCAGAACTCCAAATATATACCGATTGCAGTCTTTTGGAAACAGGTGGAGTCTAAATCGCAATGATGAAACATTAGAAACAATGTTGTCATTCAAACACCTCTCTCATCCTCGCAACACCTAATTCACCACCACAGTAAGTCATGCAATAACTAGAAGTTTTTCCCATCATCACTAAGATTAACTTTCCAACTCTTATATTAAGTCATGCAATTCAATTAAGGCTCAAACACAAATTTCACAGCCTCACATAATAACAGTTTCTTCTGGATTACCTTTCTAGTGTTTCTTCTCTCTGTAGGGGAGCGTAATGATTAACATGAAAACATTAATGTGCCATCCTGCTCAACTGAAAATCGTTTAACTAATTGACATTTATATAATGTTCCCACTAACACAAAAAGCAAAAATTCAAAGTAGACTGAGCCATACTTGCAAGCAACACCGCTTTCTACTTTTACTTGCCGATTTGGAATTAAGGCAAAAAGTTATAGCATCAGTTACCTTATGCACAAACAGACGTTAGGTTAGTCCTGATAATATTTAAAATATAATGTTGGGTAGTATTGTCCAGTAAGTTATAAACGTGATCAATGGGACAACTTACAAACCATACGTCCATCTTTGGAAACACGCTATTGAGTAAACCAGACCGAACAGACTATCTAGGTTCACAAAACTCAACCAATGGATTGTCTGCTAGTAGGTCACAACAACAAACAGAAAGCGTAAAGCAAGTAAAGCGTTTCAATAATTGTCGTTATGCGCATATGCGAGAAGGAATCCTTTAAATACATTTACCAACGAACTGCCAAAGGAAAATTGACTACAATAAATACACTTCGCACAAAAACTACATAAAACTGCCATTATATAAAAACTTGTCGTACCAATCAAATAAGTAGCTGAAACTTGGAATACAATATGCATTCATAAATTTGTGTGTGTGTGTGTGTGTGTGTGTGTGTGAGAGAGAGAGAGAGAGAGAGAGAGAGAGAGAGAGAGAGAGAGACCTTAAAGCTTGCATTATGCTCTTTTGCTCATTGATAAACCGTTGGTGTTCTTTTATTGCCAAATCCAAGTCTTTGACAAGAAATGAAGCTCTGCCAGAAAACAAATTTTCCGTATTGCGCTTTAAATCTCCAAACTCCTGTTTAAATTCTGAAACTTTGTTCTCAAACTGCCTGTGTGAACTGCTGCAATCCTCCACCGTCTTCCGCAAGTTCTCCTCTTTCACAAAATCAAGTAAGCATTTACGGTTACTAGTTTGCAACGACGGATGAAGTCTTATAGATCTCAGTTTTTCCATATCCCTCCCAAAGTTCACCAAAAGGCTGGTATGACTACGGTGCTGCTGCGAGTAACATTTCACGAAATCTGTGTAATTTTGGAGCACAATTCTATAGAAATAATCCAAATTACCCCTTGCAATCTCCAATGCCCTCTCTTGCACCTTCTGCTCTTGCAACAGCCTCTCACACGTCTCGATTTTTGCTAATGTACGGCTGTAAATAGCATGTCCACACTGAAAATGATATCTAAATTGTCTCTCGTACGAGGGCAAGGCCTTTAATGCAGGGTCTGGAGCATCATCCAAAGGATGAGCGTTGTGAGACGAAGATGGCGAAGGGGGATCAGGGATATCGATAATCTCTATTTGCTCGGATGGAGGAGACGGTGAATTACTACGCATCCGAGCTTTATTAAATAAAAATACTTCACGGTCGTCAGATGGGAGTTTATAAGTTGACAGGGGGCGCTGAGATTCTAATTTCATGTCTAAGCATAAAAGAAGCTGATCATCAAAAGGTATCCCACAAACTGATTCTAAATATTTTTGCATGGCCTCAACAAGAGTATATTCATCACAGTCAAGCTCATATGAATGACCATTCTCAGCAATATGAACTACAAGCTTTCCCATTTGAACTACACCTTCTGGAACATGGGAACTCATTTTCTTCACCTCTCAAAATCAATAACTCTTCAGTCTTCACCACAGTGACCTAAGAATCAAACTAATCTGCAGGTACAAGAGTGGAAAACTCAATTCCCCTTCTTCAGAAATGCCTTGAATCAAAGATTCACCAATTATCAGATTTTTATCACCCAAATGCACAGATAAAACCTCCAAAAGAAAGTGATTTCACCAATTAAACTTTAATTTCACCACCGATTTCTTCCCCAGAAATTCCAAATCCACCTCAAAGATCTGCAAAATTAAGCCGATTTTTTTCACCGAATTCACATAAAATATTCAACCCACGAAAATTCCAATTGCCACCGACTAACCGCAGAATCCTATTCAAAAAGGTAAAGAAAAAAAAAAGAAAAAGAAAAAAGAGGGCACGATTTTCAACACACCCACCGAATATAATATGAACAATCCCCAACTTTAGTCACAATTGTAATGCATCCCTGCAATCAAGCAACCGAAAACACACCAAAGGTAGACCACATAAAAACAAAAAACAATAACAAAGGGCTTCAGAAAAATCCACTTTAACTACCTAAAATACGTAATAACTAAAAGACAAAAAAAATCGAGGAATCTAGAGATAATATAGAAGAGAAATCCAACCCACAGCTACAAGAAAAAGATTTTTAACACGAAACCCATGTGGTTTTATGTGTTTTTTCTGCGTGTTGTGTGTGTGATATACCTTCTTCTATGTATAGCTGTTTCCTTCTAACAATGGCGTGGAGTGTTCTTAATCGATGAATGATTGATAAAATTATTGTCAAAAACTCTTTTTTCTTTCTTTTATACTCTCAAGTTTCACTATATTTTAGTATTTGCTTATATAGAAAGAGAACCTCGGAAGCAGGCAGCAGCACAGCCTATATTGTTGTTTACTGTGTGTAGGCGTGTGTGTTCTAGTGTGTGTTTTTGTTTTGTAATCTGTCTCAAAGAAGGAAGAGTCTTTGGTTGAACATGGGTAAAAAAGGGATTTTAGCATTTTTTTAATTATTTTATTTATTTTCTGACTCTTTTTTATTATTCATTATTAATTTATAGTAATTATTTAATATAATATGTTAATTATTGTAGGTGTAGGACTCTACGATGTATGAAGACGTGTATCTGACTCCTTTGTATGTATGTGGGCACGTACATAGCATTTATTACGTCTCTTGGCCTTTTTTTAATTAAAAGATTTTAATATTTTTATCTGTATAATTACTTATTAATGATTGTGGGCTGCATAATATCAACCCTAATCTTATGAGTATGGATTATGGACCGAGCTGGGTCGGGCTGAAAATTGCCGACTCTAGTTATGGATATCGAAAAAAACATCTTAATTTGACTTTGAGTTCAATGTATCGGCCTATTTTTTTTATCAAACTGATTTTGGATGAAAATTTATCAAATTTAATTGGAAAAAGATAAAGTATAAGTTCGATTCAATTAAATTTGTTTCTTGTCCTTTCTTTTTTATTTAATACAATTTTATTTTATTTTTCAACATTGTTTCTTGTCCTTTCCTTTTTGTTTCTTAATTTAAAATCTCATCCATGTCACACCACTTTTTATGGTACAATTGGTGTATAGAATGAATATTCCATTTAAAACAAATAAAATGGTATAAATAATAGGATTATAATAAACCAAGTTTATCATATATACAACAACATAACCTAAAAGACTTGAAAATGGGCTGCCTTTTAAAATTGGACTTAACACATTTTTTTATGTACCATAGATATTATTTGACTTTGTTAAAGTTGTTTGTCACATTTATTTTTAATTTATTTATGAAAAGAAGATAGATAAAAATGAAATGACAAGACCTAAAAAGATTAATATTACCTACGCGTCAGTTTGTTGTGAGTTCCTTTATTGTACATAAATTGTTAGATTCTTGTTACGATTTTGTATATAAATACTATCTTAACCACCCCCATCCTAGGGATGGCAATGGGACGGGTCGGTGAAGACCCATGCTCATCACGTGCCTAGAACTGGGTGGAGCAGGATGACCCATCGCGGGGGCGAGGGGTGAAAATCGACCATTCTGCCCAGTGGCGGATCTTGGAATTTAGAAATGGGGGTACAATAGATAAAAAAATATATTGCACATAAACATTGTTTAAAATTTCATTAAAATAAAAGCTACAATTGCAATTGGTTAAAGTAAGACTATATGAGACCTCGTGCAATGCATAAGACCTCCCTTTTTGTACAATGGCATGTGCATTTTCCGAATATACATGTTTATGAACTTTAACTCTCTATATTGTAATACTTATAAAATAGTATCATACAAGAAATACTATTTAATATTTTTTATTGATAAAGTCAAAAAAGAAAGAAAAAAATCATCCATGAGAACAATATAAAATACATTCAAGACTATATATTTGTCTTTGATATTTGAAAACTGATTTTTCAAAAAACCGCAAATGGTGCAACTTCATTGCACATTATGTTATAGTCATGTTTATATCCATAAGTATGGAGATTTATGTTATACCTTTTTTCAAGGTTGTAATAGTAATTTTGGATGCATTTTGATTTTTAAAAGTTGTTTGTATGTATATAGTGGGGAAGAGATTTTTGTAAGAGCTGATCGGGTAATAATCATGGAAAAATACATATATATATGTATGTATATATAAAAACTAAAATAGGAGACAACAAAACATAATTTTGGTAACACTATTGATTCTATTATATTTATTGTTTTATAGATTTTACCATTTATTTGATTTATCCATGTTGTTCAGTTAGTTTTTTCTTAAAAAAATTATTTTCAAATTTATATTGTATTATTTAAATTTTCTAATTATTTCTGTAAAAGTAGGGGTACAAAACTATTATTGTTATTTTTTTAACTAAACATTTTTGTTGTTTTTTCCAAAATTGGGGGTACAACTGTACCCCATTCCACCTGATAGATACAAGACTGGTTCTACCCCATTATAAATTAAATTAAATATAAAGTAATGAAAAAAATATATATTTATAAAATATTATTTACAAAAGTTGTTATAATACATAAAAATTATATTATAATATATATTATATATGGAAAATATATTTTAAAATATATTTTAAAAATAAAAATTATATATGCAAGTTTATATTTTAATTTATCCTTCAACTCTCTCATTTACTTTGTTGGATAAGGTTGGGTAAATTAAAGGGATAAGGACAAAAATGTCCAACATTCAGGAAAAAAGAACACATTTACTCTCCCAGTCTTTTTTCCGGATATTTGTACGCTCCAGCCTTTTTTTCCAGATATTTTTACGCTCCGGCAAATTCTCGAATTTTTTACGTTATTGTTTCAAAGTTGTTTTGAACATGTTTCGTCTAGTAAAATTTCATTGAAAACGTCGAAAACATATAGATACAACCGAAACAATAGAACAACATTAAAAAATTTATAGAAACAACCCCAAAACAATATAAAAAACAACACAAAAACAAAAATAAAAAAAAGAACTTTAGGTAAAAAAAAATACATTAAAACATCAAATGCAACATGAAAACAATAAAGAAACATCATAACGTCATTAAAAACAATACAAAAACAATCCAAAAACAACAGAAACAATATAGAAAACACCACATCAATAAAAGAGTTAAAAAATAGGTAAAAACTACATTAAAACATTGAAAACTACATGGAAAAAATAAACAAACATCATAAGAACATTAAAAACACTATAAAAACAACCCAAAATTAAACAATATATAGAACAACACATGAACAAAAATGAGCGTAAAAAATAAGTAAAAGTTGTATTGAAACATCAAAACAACAATGAAACAACATAGAAACAACCAAGAAACAACATAATAACATATAAAATAATACATGGACAAAAACAATCGGAAAAAAAATGTAAAAATAACAAAAAAATGTACAGAAGAATAAATAAGATAAAACATAATAATCCATGTAGTTATCAATCAAAGTACATGTTTCATAAAAAAAATGTTATATCATTTAGATTATCATATGAAGTACACACAAACTTAGTAAGATAATTTTATATTTATCCAGAATCTAATCATATATTTGATCAATCATTCATCATCCCATCAAACGAAATAAACTAGTCAATAAATAAACATTCAATGCTTGTTAAAAAAAAAAGATTATTGGGGTAAGGATTTCGGCTATAAAATCAATTAAATAATGTGATAAAAATAATTAGTATGTGATAAAAATATAGTTAGAGAGAAGAAAGATGACAGAAACTAGGGGTGTGATTGGGAAAACTTTGGATTTTTTTAGAGAATAGTGATAAAAAAAAATTAATGATAAAAAGATGAATTTTGAGAGTGTGATTAAATATGAGATAAAAAAGTAATGATAAAAGTTGATTCAATATAAAAATAGTAAAATAATAATTTGATATGAATAATAGCTAAAAATATGTGAGTGGATGAATAGTAGAATTTATAGAAAAATGGATAATAATAATTGGTGATTAGATGTTTTTTGGAAAAATGAGTAGAAGTGATGACAAGAACCAAAAAAAAACAAAAACGAGTGAACAATATATTCTTTCAAAATTTTCATAAGTATCCACAATTTGGTAAAAAAAAAATAAATTAACGGAACCAACCAAAATGAATTTTTTTCATAAGCACTTAGAAAGCCTATTAGAGATTTCTTTTACTCCAAAAATCTCCCCCTTTCCATTCAGTCTCTCTCTTATTTTGACTTTTCAGTTAAAATTAATTCCACTTCTCGAATTAAACATCATGTTTTAATAATATAATTGTCTAATTTAAATTAATGAGTAGACTTTGATTCACTAGTAATTAAGGAGTAAAACATCATACATTACAAAAACTACTCTGAGTACTCTCTCTCTCTCTCTCTCTCTCTCTCTCTCTCTCTCTCTCTCTCTCTCTCTCTCTCTCTCTCTCTCTCTCTCTCTCTCTCTCTTAATGTTTACATTACAAAAACTAGCCATGAGTTTTACTCTAATTATAAAATAATCAAGATACTTTTTTTTTTCCCGAAACGATAGAAATATATTCATTACTCAAAAAAACTTATACTGCCAACTGGCAAAATGACCAACTTGAACATACATACAATGATACATGTCAAGGGAAGAACTCCGTACGAGAAGTATAACCACCGTGATTCGAGGGACCAAAACAAGAAATGACTAAAAAAAACAATTGAAAACTAGCACTCCATAGGAGACTAAACCACCCCCAAAAGGAGGACTAAGACACTCCTCAAGGGAGACCCAACTCGAACAAATCCGGGCACGAGCTACATCACGCACTGCAAGACAGAAAATACTGGCTAGCCTATGAGTTTCGCAAATCAATCGGGAAAAATAAAAACCCAAAAAAAAGTACAACATATAGCTAAAAAACGAGAAAAAAACAAAAAATAAAAGCGAGAAATGCCTCACCCTCTCCCAAATCTACTGTTGCAGTCCATCATCTACTCAGCTCCGAAACACCTCCGTGAAGCTCCGACCCATTTTCACTATGGACCAAAAATTCCGGCCACCTTTGTACGCCCAAGGGACCGCCATTGGTGGCCCTCCAATAGAAAACATGGAGGGGGAGAGGGAGGGGGAGAGGGGTGGGGCGGCTGAGGTTGGGGCCTGGGGGAGGGAGGGGAAGAAAGTTTTGTGTTAGGGTTTTTCTGGGTTAGAGAGAAAGGGGGGAAAAGTTAGAGAGAGAAGGGGGGCGGTGTCAGAGAAACATTTTAATCCAGTTACTTTTAGAAATTATAAATATACGCAAAGTATGACAAACATTTCCTCAAGGTTTGTATTTTCTTAAACAAATACCTCATCTCGACTCTCAAAGGGTGTAATTTGTAATACAAAAACACTTATCAAGAGGTATTTGTTATTTTGCATACAGTTGGGTTTTTTTCTAATAATTAAACTGAACTCCAAAGGTATTTTTACAACTTACCCTTTTGGAGTTGATTTTAGGGATAATTACAACTGCCCCCGAGGTTTGGGATGATTACAAAAAAGCCCAAAAATATTTTAAAATTATAAAATTCTCATCATATTTTATTATGTCTTAAATTTAAGGGGAATAACTGTAATATTTTTAAAGATATCAGGGTTTGTTTTTTAACAAACATTTGCTTATAAAGGATGAAATATAAAACGGAATCAAACCTCAAAGTTTTTTTTTTTTTTACAATTTTCAAAAATATATGAATTTTTTTGTTGTAATTAGCCCGAACCTCGGGAAGGTTTTTGTAATTATCCCTTAATTTGTTTTTTATTAGTTTGGGGGTATTTTGTTTTGGACTATACGATTGAAATATAGGAACCGTGGCCAAGTTGCTAAATTTGCCACTTGCTAAATTTATAAGGCGGCTATTGGCTAATTGGCTTCTATAATTTGTTACGTTTCATTGTCTGAAGCAACCCAATAGAGAATATCAATGTTTTCCACGAAATAACCGATCGAAAAAATGTTTTCCACGAAATAACCGATCGAAAAAATGTTTTCCACGAAAGCTCTAACCATTAAAAAACATGATTATTTTATTAATGGCATCTGCTGAGATTTTTCTTGAGATGGTAACGGTACAGATTCATTCAAATTTCCACCTAACTTAAATTTTTGATCATCTTATGGATGAAATACCAACCCCTAACATGTGATCAACATATTAAATTTCTCATTAATTAGCTGCGTATTATCCCCAAACCATCGTTTATAACTTTATCCTTCCTTTTATCAATCATAAATATAAGGGATAATTACAAAAATAAAATAAAATAAAATTGAGGTTCGTGCTAATTACAAAAATTCAGATTTTTTTGAAAATTGCAAAAACACCCTTGAGGTTTGATTTTGTCTTACATTTTTCTACTTACAAGCAAAAAAAAAAACAAACATTTCATAACGTCTGTGCCATTTATTAAAATATTCCAGTTATACCCATTAATTTAAGACATGATCAAGACCGAGTTTTTTTCCTTTGTAATTTTGAAACATCTCGAGTTTTTTTCCTTTGTAATTTTGAAACATCTCTGTATCTCAGTGGCCCACCATGATTTAACATCCCCCAACACACACACAGGTTTCCCTTTTTGTGTTGCCACAAGTCTTACTCTTTTTTTTTTTTTTTTTTTTGATAACTCATCTTCCATGCTTACGCCTCGACTACGCCGGGACAACAAAGTCCTCATTCTTTTGCCGCCAAGGTAAACCGCGGGATGTGCACGCACGCGGCCGGTGTTACGACGGTCTGGCGACGTCAACCGATCCTCCTCCCGGTAAAGAGAACAATTATGTTCGACCCAATCTACTAATAACGTCTTCCCCAAATCGAACCCACACGGATCTTTATTCAAGATATGAGTTAAACCTTGTGATCTTCACCATCTACGCCACAAGTCTTACTCACATACACACAACTTATTATTTAGGACCACACCATGGTAAGAATCATCTTAGATGCCCATGTGACTGCATTTCTGCAACTTGGCTCTGTTTGTTATTCAAATTTGTCCTAATCTCCATGACTCCCACTCAGATTCAACAATCTCACTTGCTCACAAATCCAGGACATAATAATCTGGAATTCCCAAACATTCCTCTCAACAATCATGCAAATC
The DNA here is from genome assembly GCA_016081115.2 of Rehmannia glutinosa. Taxonomy (NCBI): domain Eukaryota; kingdom Viridiplantae; phylum Streptophyta; class Magnoliopsida; order Lamiales; family Orobanchaceae; genus Rehmannia; species Rehmannia glutinosa. The sequence goes on along the minus strand of CM071929.1, from coordinate 40,498,964 downwards.
CAGGACATAACAATCTGGAATCCCCAAAAACTCCTCTCAACAATCATGATGCATTTATCCATAATCCAATAAATTATCCAATGAGAAACTGAAGAGTGTTATAGTTGCATACTCTCGTCCAAGACACATTTTTCAGAAGCTACTTTCACTAAAAAAAACAATTATCTTTTAAAATTACAAATAACCCACTATGTTTTACAAACATCTCCCTCAATAGATGTAATTTGTAACATAGAAATAAATAACAAGGAGTATTTGTAATTTTGAAAAATAACTGCGTTTTCTTGTAAATAGAATAAACCTCAAGTATTTTTATATAATTAACTCTAAGATAAAAGCAAAAAACATGCCATTTAAAATCTTTCTTTCTTAAGTTTTATGGAATCCCATATTATGGATTGGAAATTTCATCTAACTTTAATATCTTCATTGTTTAGAATTGCAGAATTGAAATGAAAGCATAAAAATATGTTTTACGAAAAAGGGTACTCAAAAAGGTTCATGATCTCCTGAAAAAATGGTTAAAAGAGTTGATTGCCAAGGAAATAAACAAGCACCCAATAAAGCTTTTGAGTTTTGGCAGAATAGTTAAAATGAATAAGCCGGAGACTGGAGACACTAGGTCACCTTAATGCAGTAAAAGCCCAAGGGCCAAGACCATAATCGGGCCTGATCTGAAGGTCGACTTGATGAAAACTATAAGATTAGGCATTTTCTAAATAAGAGAAACGGGTGGCCTAGTTTGGGCTAAGCAAGTAGCCCAAATTTAAAACTGGTTGATCCCATTAAAAGATAATGGGGTTATGGACACAATTACCCAACATTCCAGAAAAAATGACATCTTGTTATGGTTCTTGGGCTTTTTCCTAACATTTTTATGCTCCCACCATTTTTTGGATAGTTTGGCATTCGCTCCAATTTTTCCGGAGTTTTTTACGTTGTTGTTTAATGATTGTTTCAAACATATTTCATCTAATAAAAATTAAGTGAAGAAATAATTTCTCTCCCATTAATAATTAATTTTGTACTCGAAATCTTAACAATCAAGACATATACACATAAAATAATGCATAGTGAAAAAAAATACATTAAAAATAATGTATAAAACAACATATGAATAAAAAAATACAATTCATTTTTTGTTCCAATGCATTGAAAACGTCGAAAACATGGAAACTAAAAAACAACATAACGACATTGAATACTATATAGAAACAACCCAGAAATAATATCGAAATACCACATGAACAAAAATAGCTTAAAGATAGGTTGAAACTGCATTGAAACATCGAAAACTGCATTGAAACAACAAACAAACATCAGAACAACATTAAAAACAGTATAAAAACAACCCAAAAACAATATAAACAATATAGAAAACACCACATCAATAAAAAAAGCTTAAAAATAGGTAAAAAAAAACTGCATATAGACATTCAAACTACATGGAACAAAAAAGAAACATCACAACAAGATTTAAAACATTATAGAAATTAACCCAGAAACAACATAGACAATATATAAAACAACCCATGAATAAAAAGAGCGTGAAAAATAAGTAAAAGTTGTGTTGAAACATCAAAACAACATAGAAACAACAGAAATAACATATAAAACAATACTTGAACAAAAATAATCGAAAAAACGTAAAATAACCAAAAAATATGCAGGAGCATAAAAAAGTCAAAAAAGTCAATCAGGGTACAAAAGAGAGAGCTGAGCGTAAACAATGTCTTTTTTTTTTTCCAAAAAGACAGGTATTTTCGGCTATTTCTCAAAGATAATCAAGTTGCCTTGGCATTTATTGTTGGAAATTGGTTTTAATAAATGAGTTTTGACCCATGTTTGACCAATTATTTAAGTGAGATCATTTATTTATTTTAGAAAATAAATAATGTAATCGTAATCTACACCGCGGGGTAGATGAAATTAGCATTTTGAATTTCTCAAAATCAATTTTCGGGTAAATGAGAAATCAGTACATAAAGTTAGCCACTTAAATGCTTTTTACATAAGGAATATAAAAGGGTGAGAATATGGAAAGGTATATCCCACATAGAAAACATATCAAATGTTTGACTAGTTTATATAGAGCTCACCACTAATAAGGAATAATCAAATGAAGCCCCTTATGGTACACCCTAATGGACCAAATCAATTTTGACTAGCCTTTGGCTAGCTCAAATAGCACCATCCGAGCCCGAGCCTGAGCTGGGCCCGGGCCTATGCATATCGCACATAGTCGCATTGGGTGCTTTAGAGGCGCACTTTACACTTCGCACTTACGCATCATCACGATCCAACAGTCCAAATCGATCCAGACCAAGGGATGCACCTATTCTAAAAGGGCATCCGAATCTCTATATAAACAGCCACCTGGATGTTCATTTTACACATCAGAAAAAAATCCAAAATTATTAGTATTCATAGCATTTCAACATATTGTTTATGTCTGTATTTTTCTGCATAAATCAAAAGTTCTGAATACGTTTTTGTTCGCTGTAAGTTCGGCTTTTGCAAGTGCTGCTAAGTCGAAATTGAAAGTTCGTTGTATCTTAGAGACGATTGCCTAGAACCGTTAGCACTTTGTATGGGATAATTTTGTCTTGCGGATAGAGAATCCAATTCTCGCCTCGACTCATTTTTCTGTCCCGTTATTTTGTCGCCTCAACTTTAAGATTGTAAACCCAAGTGCAGGTTCTCTCAATTAATAATTTTCTCGTGAGTCCGAGGTCAATCCACAGGGAAGGTTATGTAAGTTTACAGAGAATATTGTTCTTTGAGAAATAAATAGATGTATTTTAAACTAGTAAGAAATGTATTTTTTTACGATAAATTTGAATAATAAAATTATTGAGGATAGAGATCCACTATTGATTTTGGATAAAGGAATGATTATATTTTCTTACCTCTTCAATTACTACTATCGGAATCCATACACAACGAAGGTTCCAATAGAAAGATATTCTAAATATAAATCATGTAATAAGGTGAACATATTTTATTACCAATTATAATTCATCTTATAACGCCAATACTTACTTATGGACTCAAGTATTCATGCATTCTCTTGTCTACAACAAATCAAGGTATCCACGTTAGTAGTCGGTTAAAGTAAAACCAGATATTTAACTAAATGGAACCAAATATTTATTGTGCCAATAGAATGCATAAATCAAGAATAACATAAAATAAGAAGGTTATAATCTAAAAAATAAATTAATGATCAAAACAATAAAATTTAGTGTAAAGCTACAATCATTCCTTTTCCTCCATCAAGAGTTTCACTCTATTCCTCAACAAAATAAACTTAGAAAGATATAAAGAAAGTAGAGAAAATAAGATATTGTATGAAAACTAAGGAAAGCATTTTTATGAAATACTAGAAAATCTACTATAATATAGGAAAACAAGAATGAAACTTTCTTTGAAACTTTAACTTTCTATACAAACTTGTGTCTTTGTCAAGTGCAAATGACCTCTATTTATAGGCAACACAATAATTCCTATTGGAATTATTTTATTCTTTAATTTCAAGACAATTGAGAAAAATGCTGAAAATTTGAAACCAACTCCATCACTTCATTTGGCTGGTCTTTTTGGAAAGGATTTTTGCTGAATCATCATGATTTGCTTTAACAAATCCATTTTCACATGACTTGGTTGTATGTTCCGGCTGGTTTGAATGAATTTCAAGCACTGTAGGCCAAGATATGGTGTAATAAGTGTGAAGTGATTGGCCTGCGGGATTATGACTGCAATAACTTGTTGTATTTTTTACAAATCCTTGCCGACTGAATTTAACTTTGGAGTCTTAATAAAAGTTGTATACAAATGAGTTGGGGATACACAGTAAAAATTTCAGCACCATAGCACATGTGGTCTTTGAGTTATGCCCAAAATACAGACCTTGGTCAAGTCTTGACAGAAAATGAGTCTCTTGAAACATGAAATTGTGATGAACTTTTGATCCAAGAAAATATTATCCCAAACTTTGATTTAGGCTCTAATATCTCTGAATATTTGTAAAAGAATGGATTGTGAATCCATATCTTCAAGAATCATCCCTGAATCATGCCGGAATTGAATATTATGCGCGTTGATCAAACCTGCATTAAAAATGGTTTTCTAGTTCTTGCAAAAATTCAATGGAGACATCAAAACATTTCTTATCAAAAATTCTTTCACTTTCAAAACATGTTTCAGTAAATTCAAAAGAATTATTGATATTGAAATTTTCATGAATAATTTCTTCAATTAAATCCACTTCATGTAATTCGGTATCATCAGCAGGTTGTTTGCAAACATTAAACACGTTTAATTCCAAAGTCATATTTCCAAAAGATAACTTCAACATACCATTTCTACAGTTAATCAATGCATTTGAAGTTGCAAGAAATGTACGACCTAAAATGATAGGAATTTGTGTTTTTGTATCTATAACCGGCTGAGTATCCAAAACAATGAAATCAACAGGAAAATAAAATTTGTTAATTTGTACCAACACATCTTCTATTATTCCTTTTGGAACTTTAATTGATCGATCAACTAGTTGGGTACAATTGAAGTTTCTTTAAGTTCTCCTAAACCTAGTTGTTCATAGACGGAAAAAGGTAGAAGATTTACGCTAGCACCAAGATCAATTAAAACACGTTCAATTATAGTGTCTCCTATGATGCATGAAATTGTTGGACAACCTGGATCTTTGTACTTAGGTGGAGCAAATTGTTGTATAATTGAACTCACACTTTCAGTTAAAAATGTTTTTTTCTTCACATGATGTTTCCTTTTAAATGTGCACAAATCTTTCAAAAATTTTGCATAAGGTGGGACTTGTTTGATTGCATCCAACAAAAGAATGTTGATTTTGACTTGTTTAAGAAGTTCAAAAATTTCCGAATTTGAGTTTAATTTTTGAGTTGGTTGCAATCTTTGAGGAAAAGGGGCAGGAGGTGAATATGTTTCATCATTTTCAAACTTACCTCCATTAAACTTACCTTCTTCATCATCACTATTTTCATTCTTCATTTCAAAATTTGAATTTAGAACTTTTTTAGGATGGATTATTTTATCAACAATTTTTCCACTTCGAAGTGTTGTGACTGAACTAGCTTCATTGACTGGATTTTCACCTGAAGTAGAAACACAACACTATGTAGAAGGATTAGATTGAGGTTGAGCAGGAAACTTACCCTTTTCTTGAGTTCACAAAGAAGCTGTGAGTGTTGAAAATGAGTTCTTGATCTCATTGATAGCCTGTGAAGTTTTATTATTGATGTTTGTTTGTTCATTCATAAATGCTTGCAAAGTCTCCTCAAGGGATTTTACATTTGGGATGGATACGAAGGAAGTGGTTTTTGTGAATTTATTGGTTGAGCTTGATTATTATCACGCCAACTGAAATTTGGATGATTTCTCCATTGTGGGTAGTAAATTTCAGAATATGGAGAGTGAAAAGGTTTTCTAAATCCATTCATGACATTTACTTCAACAGGAATGTGAGGACAATCATTAGTGGAGTGTTCTTGAACAAATTTAACTTCTTTTACTTTTTTAACTTCCATGTCATCGATTCTTTTAGCCAAAAGCGCAAGCCTAGCACTTAAACTATCTTCTTGATTAAGATGGAGTTTTCCTTTATTTTCATCAATACTATGACAAGATTGAGAATTTTCTGCCAAATAGTCAAGATATTCTAGCGCTTCATCGGGTTCTTTATTAAGAAATTGACCATTATACATCGATTCAATAAATTGCTTTGTTTCAGGAGTTAAACCTTCATAAAAGAAACTGATTATACGCCAATTTCCAAAACCATAATGTGGGAAGGAATTCAACAACTCTTTAAACTTTTCCCAACATTCAAAGAAAACATCTTTAGGATTTTGAGAAAAATTTTGAATTTGTCTTTTCAAAGCATTAGTTTTATGAGTTGGAAAGACTTTTTCAAAAATTTAGTTTGCATTTCTTGTCAAGTACCAACTAATCTAGGTTTTAACGAGCTAAACCAAGTTTTTGCTTTATCTTTTAAAGAAAAAGAAAATAATTTGAGCTTAACAGTTTCATTCGTGCAATTTTGATCATCAATTGTGGCACATACTTCTTCAAACTCCTTTAAATATAAATATGGGCTTTTAGAATCCATACCATGAAAATTAGGAAGTAAAAGAATCATCCCTTGCTTAATTGGTGTGTGGAAAAATGAAACAAGAAGGAGTAGAATTTCGAGGAGGTTGCAAATAATAACACATATTATGCACTTCTTGATTTTTCACTCTTTACATTTCATTTTGAACACTTTTTTCTTCAGCCATAATTGGTGTGTGTGGAGGTGAATCGAAATTTTCTATCAAATTTTCTAAATTATATCTAACTAAACGACGAGAATTTGGACTACGACACCATGTAAGTGTTAGATAAATGTTTTTGTCATGATTTTGATGATTTTGTTCAAATGAGTTTTTAAACCAAAACAATGTCCCTAAATGTTGTCTAAATACTTCCGATCGATTTAAAATGTTTTTACTATTTTTCGGAGTATTTCTTAGAGTTTATTTTCGATAAAACATTGGACAACACATTTGTTTCAGTCGACCAGGCTCGCCTATAGGGCAACCCGCACTGAGTTGAGTTTTGAAACAGAAAATGGGACGTAAGAAAAATTGGAGAGGGCGACCGATCGACCAGGTGGTTGATCGGTGAGGGCGACCTGTGCACTGGGAATGCACCCTCTTGGTTCGACTTCTCTGTTTCGTAAAATCTTCAAGTCCAACCGGTCACAACTAAGGGCGCGACCAGTCGCGCCCCCTCCGACCGGTCCCCTGTGTAAAAATTCGCAGAATTCAATTTCAATTTTATCTCTCTCGCGCGACCGGCCGAACCCCCCTGTTTATCAAAACTATCCGCTTGCGTTTTGACCTTTTCCCTATTTTGTGGGATTGATTTCTAAATTTATATTGATCATTTTAAATAGTTTCTTTTGCAAAGAAATCACTCCCCAAGGAGGAGTCAATGTCCGAAATGAAAGCAAGTCCTCTCCTATAAATAGAGGCTTCATTCAAGCAACAAGACACAACACTCTATACAAGCAAAGAAAGCAATTGAGCAAACACTTTCATATATCTTGTTGTATTAGCCTAAGCACTTTCACTTGCACAAATTTGAGGTCTAGGCTTTCAATTATTGATTACACTTGTACTCATATTGTATCAATCATTATTGAGTTGTAATCTTGATTTTGGTCATCATTCAACACAAGACATCCTTGTGAGTATTCTTGTGGTAAGAATACACTTGGGTGATCTAGGTGATAGGTGTTTGAAGGTTGTGGTAATCTTCAAATGTGTTGTAAGAGAGTTGTGGTAATCCTCAAGGTGGTGAAAGAGGGTTGTGGTAATCCTCAAGGTGTTGTATTAATTTTTGGTAAATTAATAAAATCTTTTTTTCTTTTGGAAATCCATCCTGGATATACTGGGGTGGTAGTAGATTAGGCCCTAGGTGGGTTGAACTACTATAAATCGACGTGTGCTATTTACTTTCCGCATTTAGCATTTCATCTTTGCTTGAGCTTTTCGAAAAAGAGGGCAAAATCTGAAAAACCGGGATAATCTATTCACCCCCTCTAGATTATTGTAGCCACTGGACTAACAAGTGGTATCGAGCCAAACTCTTTGGCTAGCTCGTTCCGAAGTAAAGAGGAAAGATCTATGGCTACAAATGATGCTCATCTCACCACCGGCGCCTCCACCAATAAGCCACCACTATTCGACGCCAACAACTACGCATTTTGGAAAGACCGTATGGAGTGCTTCCTACAAGGGTGCGGGTTCGACATTTGGAATGTGGTCATTGAAGGAGTTGATCAACCAACAAAGAAATCGGAAGATGTCACCTTGCTCCTAAACCTTTCAAGGAGTTTGATGAAAACGACAAAAGGCTTTTTCTCTAAACGGTAAGGTCTTAAATATTTTGCATTGTTCTCTTACCGCCACCGAGTACAATCGCATAAGAGGCATAAGGTCGGCATGAGGTTTGGGAAAAATTGGAGACAATCTATGAAGGGACTAAGAAAGTCAAGCAAGCAAGAAAGACCATGCTTGTTAAAGACTTCGAAAACTTTAACATGTATGATGGCGAAAGCATCTCCAAGATGGTAGAAAGGCTTGACAATATTGTCAATCCTCTTGTGGCCCTCGGCAAAATCATTTTCGAAGAAGACAAGGTGACCAAGGTATTGAATGATCTTCCCGGCTCATGGTCCGAAAAAGTAACGACAATCACGGAGGCACAAAATCTTGAGACACTCAAGTTTGACGAGCTTATTGGAAATCTACTCATCTATGAAGTCTATCTCAAGGAGAGGAAAAATTCCAAACCATCCACAAATCAATCGGGTATGCAAATTATTCCTAAAGGTCTTGCTTCTTCCTCTAATAACGCATACTATGATAATGATGATGATGAGGAGGAGACGGCCGCACTTGTTCGAAAATTTGCAAAATTTGTGAATAAAAATAAAGCAAGAAAACCAAGAGATAATGCTTGCTTTAAATGCAGAAAACCCGGGCACTTCATTGTCGATTGCCCAAAGCTCGATGAAGAGGAGCAAAAGAAAAAGAAGACTTTCACAAAAAAAAAAGCTCTAAATGCGGAGGTCAAAACATGGGATGAACTAGTCGAAACAACCGATGAGGAAGGAGAAACCGAACACGGTCTCATGGCCATAGACGATGAAAACAATGAAGTACATTCTAATTCCTCTACTTCCTCCATAGTTGATAACTTGCAATGTGACTTTGATGAATTGCAAATTGAGTTTCAAAATTTAATTGTTAAATACAAAAATTTGAAAAAGGAGCATAAGGAGCTTAAGATTGAAAAAGAAAAATTATTCACCTCTAATGAATCTCTAGACAAAGCTCATGCTCTTACTAGAGTTCATTCTCTTGAAACCGAAAAGGAATCGCTCACAAAAGATATTGAATGTTTGAAAAATGATGTGCATCGTTTCAACATAAGCACGGATAAAGTCACAAAAATCTTAGATGCACAAAGAGGTGAGCATTGGTTACAAGCCATTTCAAAGTGTTTTTAAGAAAAATAACCAAGGTCCGACTTTTGTACGTGCTAATAATACTCATACTTGTTTTTATTGTGGCAAAGTTGGACATTATGCTAATAATTGTAAATTGATAAATAGCTCAAGACATGTTTGGAGACCCAAAGGTCTCAAGACTAACCCCCATGGACCCCAAAATTATAGGGTACCTAAAAGAAATTCTTTTGTAGGTAATATGGGCTATAACAACAATGGAAGATTCAAAATGGCTCGTGGACAGCGGATGTTCACGCCATATGACCGGGAGGAGAGAACTTTTTACCAACATCAAGCTCCAAGAATAGGGTATGGTCATGTTCGACAATGGCAAAGGAAAAATTCTTGGAAATGGAGAAATTGGTAACTCTTCTTTCTCTCTTAGTAATGTTCTTTTAGTTGAAGGGCTTAAGTTTAATTTGATAAGTGTTAGCCAACTTTGTGATTCAAATTATGATGTTTCCTTTAATAAAGAAAAATGCCTTATACTTAAAAATGGTGAAATTATTTGTGAAGCAAATAGAAAAGGCAATCTTTACAAAATTTGTACAAGTGATTTGGTTAGTCAAAATGTTTCTTGTTTAGTCGCCAATAATGATTTAACTAGTTTATGGCATAGGCGACTTGGACATGTTGGATACAAGAATTTGAAAAATATTTATAAAAACCAACATGTGAAAGGACTACCCAAATTGAATTTTGAAAATCTTGGTTTATGTGACACTTGTCAAAAGAACAAATTAGTTAAAAGTAGTTTTAAGCCCAAAAACAAAATTTCCACAACCAAACCCCTACAAATGCTTCACCTTGATTTGTATGGGAACATTGGTACGGCTAGTCTAAGTGAAAAACATTACACTTTTGTTATCGTCGATGATTTTTCTAGATATACTTGGGCTCTTTTTCTTACCAATAAAAGCGATGCCGTTAATGAGTTTGTTAAGTTGTGTAGACTCATTGAAAATGAAAGGAAGACACTATTAAGTCTATTCGAAGCGATCGAGGCGAAGAATTTGATGGTGAATTTAGAGTCTTTTGTGGAACCAAATGATATGCTCATAATTTCTCGGCTCCAAGGACACCTTAACAAAATGGAGTAGCCGAAAGGAAAAATCGGACATTACAAGAGATGAGTCGGTCCATGCTCAATGAATTTTCACTTCCAAAATATTTTTGGGCCGAAGCCGTAAGTACCGCTTGCTATGTCATTAATCGAGTTTATATTCGTCCTAAAATGAATAAAACTCCATATGAGCTTTGGAAAGGTAGAACTCCAAATATTAGTTATTTCAAGATATTTGGTTGTAAATGCTTTATTTTGAATACCAAGGATCAATTGGACAAACTTGATCCTAAGGCCGATGAAGGGATATTTATGGGATATTCAACAAAAAGCAAAGCATATCGGGTTTACAATAAGACTAGTGGAGTTGTTGAAGAATCCATCCATGCTAAATTCAATGAAGCTTCGGGAGTTGAAAGAATACCTAATGATGAAAGTGATGAAGATGATATTATTGAACAAATTGTTCAAATTGATGATCAACCATTTACATCAAATGATCAACCGTCCACCTCAAATGGCCCTCAAGAAGATAAAGGTGATATCTCGGACCTTCCCGTTGCATTGAAATTTAAGGGAGATCACCCAAAAGATCTTATTATTGGTGATCCCCTTGACAAAGTGATGACCCGGAGAAAATTTGCCGAGAAAGCTCTTATTTCTCAAAAAGAGCCGAAAAATGGTAAAGAGGCCATTGAGGATGAGGATTGGTTCTTAGAAATGCAAGAAGAGCTAAATCAATTTGAAAGAAATGATGTATGGGAATTAGTACCTTGTCCTCCATCTCAAACTATCATTGGTACAAAATGGGTATTCCTAACAAACTTGATGATCAAGGCAACATTGTTCGAAATAAGGCAAGGTTAGTAGCTCAAGGTATTGTCAAGAAGAAGGTATTGACTATAATGAAACTTTTGCACCCGTAGAAGACGTTTAGAAGCTATTCGTATTTTACTTGCCTATTCTTGTTTTAAAAATTTCAAACTTTACCAAATGGATGTTAAATCCGCTTTCTTAAATGGTATTATTCAAGAAGAAGTCTATGTAAAACAACCTCCGGGGTTTGAAAAATTTTCTAGGCGTAATGATGTTTATAAACTAAAAAAGGCCTTGTATGGTTTAAAACAAGCACCCCTTGCATGGTATGATAGACTTAGCTCTTTTCTTTTACAAAATGGTTTTATAAGAGGTAAAGTTGATACAACTCTCTTTGTTTTTGAAAAAAGGCAAGATTGCTTACTTGTGCAAATTTATGTTGATGATATTATCTTTGGTGCTACTAATGATTCTTTGTGCAAGAAATTCTCTAAGTTGATGCAAGGAGAATTTGAAATGAGCATGATGGGGGAGCTCGACTTCTTTCTTGGACTCCAAATTAAGCAATGTCAAGAAGGTATTTACATTTCACAATCTAAGTATACAAAAGAACTTTTGAAAAAGTTCGGCATTAAAGAAGGAAGAACCGTCTCTACTCCCATGGCAACAAATGTCAAAATTGACAAAGATGAGAAAGGCAAGTCCGTGGATGAATCAAAGTATCGAGGTATGATTGGTAGTTTACTTTATTTAACCGCTAGTAGACCGGACATTCTTCATGCCGTATGCCTATGCGCTCGTTTTCAAAACAATCCCAAAGAATCTCATATGAGTGCCGTTAAAAGGATTTTTCGATATTTGAAAGGCACTATTCAATATGGTAAGATCATTAAATTAAGAAATGTTGTATTTATTAAAGATGTATTTTCTTGCAAAGGAAAGAGATAAGTCTAGATATTTTTGTCAAAGACATAATACCAATAAACAGTTGATTCTGAATGGGGTTATTTTGGTTAACTACGTGAAGTCAAAGAAAAATCTTGCAAATCCACTTACAAAAGGCATAAATCGAGATTAGTTATATAAATTGTTAAGGGGAATGAGTTTAAAATCTACAAACTAAAGAATGTTCATATCGGTAACCCAACCTTGTGAATTGGAGATCCCAAGATATTGGTTCAATGGGACAACTAAGTTATGAATGTTCAGCTGAACACTTGGAAAATGTTTAGCTCATTCCCGAAACTTCTAAGTGAAATAAAAAACTTGCTGAATGTGGTGAGATTAAGTTTAAGACTTTTAATGATTCCTATACCTAAAAGGTGGAGTATGACATGATACTCTTCATAGGAGATCACCTATGTAAGTGAGAAGTAATGGTCGCTCTACTTGTAACACTTATAAATCTAAAATATGGTCCAGTGCCGAAATGGACACGACGTGAGAACAAAACGTGTTAGAACTGTTATTGTGCAAGTGATGTTGTCTTGGTTTACACAAACGACTGAATAGTTCAAGACATCGTGTCACTAAGCAACTAGTAAATCCGATAGTACTTTACTAAGGAAGGTTCAAAACCACAAGCTACCTATCCTGATGCAATAATGGTTCGTTGGAACTTTTGAATGAGTCTACATACATGCATGGATTAATGTTCATTCATGTGGAGGATTGTTGGAAATTGGTTTTAACAAATGGGTTTTGACCCATGTTTGACCAATTATTTAAGTGAGATCAATTATTTATTTCGGAAAATAAATGATGTAATCGTAATCTACACCGGAGGTAGATGAAATTAGCATTTTGAATTTCTCAAAACCAATTTCGGGTGAATGAGAAACTAATGCATAAGTTAGCCACTTAAATGCCTTTTATATAAGGAATATAAAAGAGTGGGAATATGGAAAACCATATCCCACATAGGAAATATATTAAATGTTTGACTAATTTATAAAGAACTTCATCACTAATAAGGAATAATCAAGTGGAGCTCCTTATGGTACACCCTAGTGGACCAAGTCAATTTTGACTAGCCTTTGGCTAGCTCAAATAGCACCGAGGATGGTGCGGAGCACCGTCTGAGCCCGAATCGAGTCGGAGCGGAGCAGAGTCGAATCTAGAGTGCCCGCGTACGTCGCACATAGTCGTCATGAGGAGCTTTGAGGAGCCTTAAAGTTTTGACAAATCAAACCATGGTTCAGTCTAGTCGCTCGGTGACGTGGCAGGGCATCTCAATTGCCAGTGACTTGGCAAGAGTCATCCGGATGGCGACACGTGGCACGCGGTGGCGATGCGATCGATGCACATGTTCACGACCGACACGATTCGGTGTGCGAGGTGCGTAGTAAAGTGTGTACCTTCGGAAGAGATGTAACTGACCATCGACAGTGCATGTTAATCGGGCGCATGATCCAACAAATCGGTCGATCCAGATCAAGGGATGCACCTATTCTGAAAGGGCATCCAAATCTCTATATAAATAGCCCCCTTGGATGTTCAATTTACACAGAGAAAAATCCGAAATTATCATTATTCATAGCATTTCAAAGATATTGTTTTTTTGTTGTATTTTTCTCGCATAAATTGAAAGTTCTCATATATTTTTGTTATTTGTAAGTTCGGCTTTTTTGCAAGTCTTTGCTAAGTCGAACTTGAAAGTTGTTATATTTTAGAGACGATTGCCTAGAACCGTTAGCACTTTGTATGGGACAATTTTGTCTTGCGGATAGAGAATCAAATTCTCGCCTCAACTTATTTTTATGTCCCATTATTCTATCCGTTTTTCGAGAAAACCAAACACCGCAAACAACATATATTTGTACAGAAAATATACAATGCAAATCCAAGTCTTCTTGACTTGGGCATATTATTAAGTACCCAAGCCTTCTTGACTTTGGGAATTCCCAAGCCTCCATTTTTGTAGTATTGTACTCCCCAAATAAGAATTTGTTTTAAAATAAGCTCTTTGCTCACTTGATTTTACCAAGGTACTGTTCTAATTAACATATGTCACTTTATTTTTCAACAAAAGCCTAATTTTCCTCACTCCCCCTACATTAACGAGGATTGGGATTTCTCGTTCTATTTTCTTGTTCCACCCCATATTCTATTGCATCGAATGAATGACACAAAATTATGTCACAATTGTTCATGCATCTTTCATCCAACATATGGAATATGGACTGGAACAGGGAAAATGGAATAGGAGATCTCATCCCCACCGATGGATAATAATTGGATAGACCTTCAGATATTAAACTAATATTATTGGGCCGAACTGCCAAATGTCGAGCTAAAATGATTCAATGAAAGCTTTTGGTGTTGTATGGATGTATTTCAAAATCCAATTTTTAATTTTAGTATTTGAAAATGAATTTTTAGAAGTTATTGGTTTTCGCAAGAAAAATAAAAATATGTCTGGTTTGCTGTCTGAATTTCTACTAAAGTATATATTTGGTCATAATGTTTGAAATGTGTTTTTGACATAAATTTGTTTGATTATAGTAAAAAGTTATTTGGTTATAGTTTTTGAAAAAATATTTTCTCACATAAATTTTGTGATTGTGGTGAAAAATTATTTAGTTATGTTTCCAAAAAATATTTTATAAAAAAGTGAAAAAATGACTCGAGTTAGAAAATAAAAAATGACTTATGAAAATATAACACACATCATATTTCTTTTACAAAATAAAGTTTTATTTAGTTTAAAGGAGCAGACAACGTCTTTTTTTCCCCTTTCGATAGGGGATGATTCACAACAGATGGGATTTCTGTTCCAAAATGATATTTCATCTCATAGATGATTGCCGCGTTTATAAAAATTACCATATAATTTTGAAGAATAAATAAAATCTAAATTATGAGTTTTTCCCCAAACGATAGACTTTTCAAAAATAAACTCAACAAATATACAAAGGACCATAGGTAAACTAATTCAAGTTCAAATCACACTCCAAGGCCCTTCAAATTAAACTATTACATTTTATATTTTGCGAAACAAAAGAGCAGAAATCAAAAAGAAACCCAAGAACATAGATGTCCTCGGCTATTTTAGCAGCACAAGAATCAAATGGGAGTTTCTTGTTGAGACTGCTCGTAATAACGTCATCATCTATCCAGAAACACAACAACAACAACAACAACAACAAACTAAGCCTTAATCCCACTACGTGGGGTCGGCTATACGGATCATATCGCGCCATCGTTTACGGTCATAAGCCATATTTTCGTTTATTTCTAGGTATAACATGTCATGTTTAATAGCTTCTTTCCAAGTCTTTTTAGGCCTACCTCTCCCTCTTTTGATTTGTGTGAGTGATTCTCTACCTTCTAAACGTCGCACAGGTGCATCTAAAGGTCTCCTATAAACATGTCCAAACCATCTTAATCGTGTTTCTCTAATTTTCTCGTCTATTGGTGCTACTCCCACTTTGTTTCTAATGTGTTCATTTCTTATTCTATCTAATCTAGTGTGTCCGCACATCCATCTTAGCATTCTCATCTCTGCTACCCTCATTTTTTGTTCGTGTTCATATTTAGTCGCCCAACATTCTGCTCCATAAAGCATTGCGGGCCTTATGGTCGTTTTATAAAATTTTCCTTTCAATTTTAATGGTATTTTACGGTCACAAAGGATAGAAGATGCACTCCTCCATTTATTCCAACCCGCCTGGATCCTATGTGTGACATCTTTATTGATTTCTCCGTTCTCTTCAATTATAGATCCTAAGTATTTAAAACTCTTTGTTATACTCACTTCATGTCCATCAATTTTAACATTCGTCTCATTGTTCCTGTTGTTTTTACTAAAGTGGCATTCCATGTATTCTGTTTTAGCCCTACTTATAGTAAAACCTTTTGATTCTAGTGCTTCTCTCCAAACTTCCAATTTTGCATTTACTCCTTCCCTTGTTTCATCAATTAAAACTATATCGTCCGCAAATAACATACATTCAGGGATGGATTTTTGTAAGTGTTTAGTGATTTCATCAATTATTAGGATAAAAAGGTACGGGCTTAGAGCAGATCCCTGATGCAAACCTATAGTGTTGGGGAATTCACTAGATATTCCCCGTTGGTGTCCTGATACATGTTGTTATACCATCATACATATCTTTTATGGCATCTATGTAGGCTATTTTTATTCCTCTTTTTCCAATACGCGCACATTATATCACGGTTGACTCTATCGTATGCCTTTTCAAGATCAATAAAAACCATATGTAAATCTTGTTTTCTCTCATTATATTGTTCACATAATCGTCTAATTAAGTGTATAGCTTCAATTGTGGATCTTCCTGGCATGAAGCCAAATTGATTATCTAATATACTAGTTTCATTTCTTATTCTTGCTTCTATAACTCTTTCCCATAGTTTCATTGTATGACTTATTAATTTAATTCCCCTGTAATTTGCACAATTTTGTATATCCCCTTTGTTTTTATATATAGGTATCAATATACTTTTTCTCCATTCATCATGCATTTTCTTAGTTTTTAGAATAACATTAAATAATTTAGTAAGCCATGATATTCCAACTCCACCTAAACATTTCCACGCTTCAATTGGTATATCATCTAGGCCAACTGCTTTGCCAGTTTTCATTTTATTTAGTGCTTTTTCTGTTTCGTGAAGTTGAACTCTACGATAAAAGGTACGGTTTCTATTCAGTTCAGATTGGCCTAGTTCCCCTAATGTGACTTCATTCCTCTTCGGTTCATTAAAAAGATTATTGAAATACCTCCTCCATCGATCTTTTATGTCCTCGTCTTTCACTAAAATGTTTTCATTCTCATCTTTTATGCATTTAATTTGGGTTAGATCTCTTGTTTGTTTTTCTCTAAATTTTGCTATTTTATATATATCCTTCTCTCCTTCTTTAGTATCTAGTTTCTTATAGAAATCTTCATATGCCTTGGTTTTTGCTTCATATATTGCTCTTCTTACTTCTTTTTTGGCGTCTTTATATCTTTTAAGGTTTTCTTCGTTTTTACAGGAATACAATACTTTGTAACTAGTTCGTTTTTCCTTTACCTTTTCTTGGATTTCTTGATTCCACCACCATGACTCTTTATTCCATTTATTACCATTTGACACCCCTAATGTTTCTTTTGCGATCTTTTTCATTTGAGTAGTTACATAGTTCCATGTTTCATCGGCTTTGTCTTCCACTTTCCAATCAATGGTTTCTACTAGAGATTTGACAAAACTATCTCTTTTTCTATATTCTTTAAGTTCCACCACTTAATTCTCGGTATGTTAATTTTCTTTCTCTTTAAGTGTATGTTAATAAGTTTGATATCCAAAACTAGTAGTCTATGTTGGGTGGTGAGGCTTTCTCCAGGTATTACTTTGCAATTTTTACATATTTTTCTATCGTTTTTCCCGGTTAGAAAGTAGTCAATTTGTGATTTGTTAGGACCACTTTTAAATGTGATTAAATGTTCGTCTCTCTTTTTAAAGAAGGTATTACCTATAATAAAATCATAAGCAATCGCAAAGTCTAGGATGGTTCTACCCTCATTGTTACGAGCTAAAGCCATATCCTCCATGGACCCTTTCATAATCTTCATTATCTTCCCAACATGTCCATTTAAGTCTCCACCTATGATGACTTTTTCATTTTGAGGGATTGATTGCATTAGAGTTTCTAAATCTTCCCAAAATTTAGCCTTAGTAGCATCATCTAATCCTACTTGAGGTGCATATACACTAACAATATTTATAAGTTCGTTACCTACTACAATTTTAAGGGATATGATTCTATCTCCTTTTCTAGTTACTCCTACTACTTGATCTATGAAGAGAGGATCTACAATGATACCCACCCCATTCCTAGTTCTATCATTTCCACTATACCAAAGCTTATAACCTGTAGTATCTAGTGTCTTAGTCTTTTCGCCTACCCATTTAGTCTCTTGGATACACATAATATCTATGTTTCGTCTTTTCATAATATCTACGAGCTCTATAGTTTTACCTCACAAAGTACCTATGTTCCATGTTCCAAATTTACAATTCTATACTTTCTAATTTTCTTATTATCATTTGTGTTCCTCTTATTAGTGTGTGAGGGCTCTTGTGTATTTTCACTACACCCAAGCCCCCATGGGAGGTGTAGCGGTCCTTGCCAAGACACCGCAGGTCGGACCTGCGCAAGCACTCCTTACGGGGAGCATCCTAGCCTTATCACGATGTCTTATATGATCCATACCATAAGAAATGACAAGAGTTTTACGCCTACCGCCGACCTAACGCAACCCTCTCACAAGGACGCTTCCTCGGATTAGATAACAAATCTCTAGAAGAAGCCCAAGATTGCAACACATTGCCATCCAAATCACACACCCAACCTCCAACACCAAAGACTCCCCTTAAAAATAATGGCACTGGCCGCCATACGCACTGCCGCCTACTATGAATGTTATTAGAGGATTCCACAGCAAGATCATGCTCAACATTATTTTGAACCAGCTAACACCTTTTACCCTTACCCAAGACTTCAGTAAACTCATTCCAATCTTGAACCGCTCGATCCACAATAAATTTTCTTCCCATTTGATGTTTTGGAAAACCCAAAAATTACAGGTTTTCCATGACTACCGAAGAATATAAACTGAAAGTTGAATTCGTTTTTTCTTCATCACCTTTATCACCCAAATTGCAAATACCCTGCCACCATCCCTTAAAGGGAAAAAAATAAGATTGAGTTCCTCCCAAGACACACAAGCAAGCTTCCAAATAATTTGAGCCCTTTGGCATTGAAAAAAAATGTGTTCTAAGTTTTCCTTCGCAGCCCCACACAGTTTATATCTTGAGTCAATATCCAGGCTTCTTCTTATCAATTGCACAATTGTCGGAAGAATATCATTAAGGCACCTCCAAATGAAATACTTCAGCTTGCCTTTGATCTCCAATGTCCAACATCTTTTCCATATGAAACCAACCTCTTTTGTGCGATAGCTTGATTCGCACTCTCTAACTTCCATCTTTTATTACAAAGAAGTTGTTGTTAAGCTGTTTTCAATGCCAGATCAATTTATCTCTAGTAGCCTCATGATTAAGTGGAATCAACATAATAGTGTTAACATCCTCCAAACACAAAGATTGTTTAACCAATTCTACATTCCAACCAGAAACATCAGCAAAAATGAACTCACTAACCCAAGTGCCAAAAGGCTCACCAGAACCGGGCAAATAGGTTTGAAAGAAGGGTGTTTAGGTAAATAAGGAGATTCTCACACTTGAATTGACTTGCCATCACCTACTTGAAAACTCAAACTCAAAAACAGAGTCAGTTTTGATTTAATCTAGCTTTTCCAAAGCTACGAATCTCCACTCCTAGGCTAAAAGCAAGGAGGCTATATGAAGGTTAAGAGTTTTTAAGATGATAATTTTTATACCGCTTTAAAGAGATCTCCAAATTAATATTTCGTAAAAAATCAGAAAAATCACAACTTATTTGAATCCCCTCATTCTAAAACCGTGTTTCATCTCCTATTCTAATCGTGTGGATGATTGACACGTGTATAAGTATTACACTTACCATATTAGTTTTCAAACATAAATCAAGCATAAATTGTAGGGTTCTAATATAGTAAGTGTAATACACGTGTCAATCATCCACACAGTTAGAATAGGAGATGAAACATGGTTTTGGAATAGAAGATGTCATCTGTTTACCCAATTTCAGACAAAGCACCACAAAAGTTGTCAGTCGTCAGGCGTCAGCAGCACTCAATAACCCCCATACTTCAGTTATTAGCACGCACAAACCCGATAAGCATGTGAGAACACTTTCTTCTCTACTTTATAGGGGCTCTAAAACCCAATCTTTCCTCGCCAATCTCAAGAACCCAAGGAAAAAGATGTCAACTTTCAACTGGGTTTTCAATCTTTTCCTCATATTGTTCATCGCCAACCTCCATTCGATCAAATGCACCCAGAGTTTTTCCTCGGACCCATATAATCAGCAGCAGTTGGACAAAGTATTGAAACTTCCAGGCCAAAATTTCAGTGTGAATTTTTCACATTATGCAGGTTATGTGACTGTCAATAAAGAATCTGGGAGAGCCCTGTTCTACTGGTTCTTTGAGGCTGATGAGGATCCTTCTTCCAAGCCTCTTGTTCTTTGGCTCAATGGAGGTTAATTCATTTTTCTTTTTCTTTTTCTAGTTATTGGGTTGGCCTTTAAGCAAGTGTTTATTTTATTTTTAGATGAGTTTGGTGAAAAAGATTGTAATGTTTCTACTTTTTTTTTTTTTTTTTTTTTCTGTTACTGTCTTTCTTAACTATGGTAGGCTTTTGTCAATTTGCATTTGCATAATGTCAAGTGTGTATAATTTGTCAATTTTCATTTAAACTTGGTGTTGGATTTGCTTTTCTTGGTTGGCTGTTGGATTTAATTATCAGTTTTAATGTTATTAATGAAGTGTAATCTTTGTTTTCTAATGTTGGTTTCAACTTTGAAGCTAGTTAAATTGTTCTGAATGTTTTTGAGAAGTTGTTTTTGATATTAGGGCCTGGATGTTCGTCTATTGCATTTGGACTTGCTGAGGAAATTGGACCTTTCCATGTTGAGAAAGATGGGAAGACACTTTATTTGAACCCTTACTCTTGGAATAAAGGTACAATCCACCCTTTGAACATGGTAGCAATTGAATATACACCTCACTTGGAGTACTGAAATTCGAGAATGTAATGACCGCCGCCAAATCCCTGAGGCTCCATTTTGATTGATGGATTTGGAGCTAAGGAATTCAAATCCATAATAACAAGTCCATTGAGGTTTTCTGGATGAGCTCATTTTCCAATGTATTTCAAATCCTTAAGTTCTTAGTTTAAGCTGTTTTTTAAGTGATTGTGGTGGATTTAAATCCATATTATATGGAGCCATTTGAAATCCTTCCCGAAATCTACTTCTCAAATCCAAATCCTTCCAAAAGAAAATAAATTACATAGATCGCAAGTAACTAGTTCGCCTAATTTTCTTGAGAAGGGATAGGCTCCATATTGAGTTGCAAATTTATGTTTGTGAAAAATCCAGACATTCTTTGATATAAAAGAGTGTTTGTCAATCAAGAGATTGGCAATTCATCAATGGCATGCAATCTCATTCTTGAATTCCATATTTTCTTCCTTACTTAAATGTTAATCCTTTTTTATTACTTTTCCTTTTGGCCATTTCCAATTCTTCTACTGTATTTTGCGCATGGCTCCATGCATCCACTACTCCTGGAAATACATAGTTAATCGCCAGGATTTCAACTCAAAATTTTGCAAGTTCAGAATTTCCAAAATACAAACATCCGAGGATTGCATAATAATAGAATTGAAACTATTGCCTAAATTAGTTACCATTTTGCAGTGGCCAATATATTGTTTCTGGACTCTCCTGTCGGTGTTGGTTTTTCATATTCAAATACATCCTCCGACTTATTGAGCAATGGTGATAAAAGGACAGGTACCATTTTTTTTTTTTCCGATAGACACTCTTTATCTTCTATCTTCAACATTTTATATATTGTTGCTGCAGTTTGATTAATTTTATCTGGCAGCTGCTGAAAACCTAGAATTTTTACTGCGGTGGTTTGAACGCTTTCCACAGTACAGAGGAAGAGACCTCTACATAACTGGAGAGAGCTACGCGGGTAAATGATTTTACATATTCTTAAATTTGTTTCATGTATGAACAAACTACCTTTAGGCATGTTCTTACAGCTACATTGGTGAACTTATTGAAAAACTATTTACCAAAAAAGAAAAAGAAGCTTTTATGTGTTTTCTTGATTTTCCTATTGTTGTTGTTTCACTCTAAAGCTATAAATTTTGCTGTTAAATCGTGTGCAGGACACTATGTTCCTCAATTAAGCCAAGCTATTGTCAGGCACAACCGAAAAAGTGGAGAACAAATAGTCAATCTGAAGGGTTTTATGGTATGAGCTTTCTCCCCTTGATATTTAGAGGGTGTTTAGCTGATCTCATAAGATATTAGATCTTTATCTTGAAAATAAGTTGTTGAAGTGTTTGATAAAACAAGACGATAGAGCTTTTATGATGTTAGTAACAACCATTTTGTAATTAAATAGTCAATTAACATCTTATTTTGGGAGATTATAAGATTTTTTTCTAAAAAAATTTACGAACACATTTAGAAAGCTTATACCAAACACCCTCTTAAAAGTCTTATATGACACATCATTAATAAGGCTGCATACATGTGGAAACAGGTTGGAAATGCTCTAACGGATGATTTTCACGATCACTTAGGACTGTTCCAATTCATGTGGTCAGTTGGCATGATTTCTGATCAAACATTCAAACAGTTGAACATCGTATGTGACTTTCAGTCATTCATACATGCCTCGGAACACTGTGAGAGAATGCTTGAAATTGCTGATGAAGAGATTGGAGACATTGATATGTACAGCATCTTCACTCCTCCCTGCACAGGCAATTTCAATAAATTGAATCGTCCGTGGAGAAGAACGAGAGTGAGTTGACATCTTTTGCATTTTTTTATAGCTGCTAGATTTTAAAGTCGAGCCAATGGTAATGTTTTTTTTTTCTTTTGCCCGTTCAACTGGTGGGCTGTGTTTCCCCCCAAGTCAGAGATAAGACTTTACCATTGCTATGTCATTTCTACGCATCTTTATTAGGGGAATTTTCAAATTTTGGTAAAACTCCATTGTAAATTTCTTTCAGAAACAACAATCAAAATTTATTTTAGCAAATGCCACTATTTTGGAAAGACACCTACAAGAGTTTTATGAGAATTTTATCTTTTATAATAGTTTGAGATCACCTTAAATGGTGATCAACTAACTTCCTTTTTGTTCTTTTCTCTTTTATTACGAGTTCAGTATATATTTTTAGCTTTGTTGTTATGCCCATTTGTTTTTTCATTTGAATTTTAACTTTTCCTTTGCCTGCTTGTGTGCATTCTGCATGTCACTATTTTTATGTCCACCCTGCCTTTCTTTGGTGAATTGCAATTCATTATTAGGGTTTTGATAATAGCAATATTCTAGAAGGTATCAATTGTTCTTCGTCGTCGTCGTCTTCTTCTTCGTTCTTTATAAGGAGTGTCATGCACATGAACACATGCATGCTCTCATACTTATTCAAGTATTGAGAGGGTTAAGTTTTTCGTGTTCCATCAAGCAAGACTTGCATAGGCCTTTATGTTACCAAATTAAAAATAAATACACAGCAAGATGGAATCTTTCTCTGATAAAATAATCTTGCTTGGATTACTAATGGAATGTATTTTTCACTTATAGAAGTTTGGTCTTCTCAGAAAAGCATATGATCCCTGCACCGAGCAGCACTCAAAAGTCTACTTCAATCTTCCCGAGGTTCAAGATGCTCTTCATGTTCGGAGCAAAAATTCTCCATTGAAATGGGAAACCTGCAGGTACAAGTCTTTTTTAACTGTGGGGAATAGGACTCTAGAAATCTTATCCTTTTTCCTCTACTGTCAATATATTATAATGTTCGAGTGATATTCTAACGACTGGTATTTTTGCCTCATTTGCACGGGAAACTAGTCTTGGAATAAAAAAAACGAAAAACCATACTTCAAGACTTACACGAACTATTACTCAACAGAAAGTAAGAGCTTGTTTCGACCCATTGGGATAGGGTTAAGCAAAAGAGAAACCTTTGACTATTTTGAAATGTTGTAGTATGCACATATGTTATAAAGGTTCAATCAAATGAGTATTTAACTTTTAAATAAAGCCCTTCTAATAAACTAGGTATCATTAAAATTCATTATGACAAGTTGCACATATTCTGAAAATACAGAGGGATAAATTCCAAGATTGAACTATCATATAGAATACATCACAGAAATGACATGTTAATGAAGTTTCATGATCTTTTTCAGATGACAATTGTAGTAAACAATACATGGAACTAAAGAAGTCTTTCCAAAAAAGAATTGAACTGGTTTTTGGCCGGAAAAAGCACTTTCTACTGTTTTTAAATATTAACTTTTGTCATTCTATTGAAAAGCTCATTTGGAACTGTTTCTTTTAGACATCTTGACTTCAACTTTTTTTTTAAACTTCTTTTTCGAAACACTACCAACTTCAACTCGACTACTTTTCGCTCACACTACGATAATAACTTTCTTTAAGAGCAGAAGTTCGTGCAAACACTCCCAAAATGGGCTGCACTTTGAGCTGGAAAAGTATTGTCGCCCTTTAAATGATCATTGCATCAGTAGGACCAAATATTGTTTCTGTAGCAAATTTTTTTACCTAGGGGTGTTCATCGGTCAGAACAGTTCGGTTAAACGGAAATTCGGTTGATCAAATTACTAAACCGAAACCGAACCGAATCATATGTTTGGTTAAAAACTGAACTTTTTCGTTTTTTTCCGGTTAACCAGAATTTTTTTGTGATATGCTTTCCAAGTTCCTACAAGCCTGCAATCTACAATTCTATCTCTGAGTTTCATTCCAAACCAAACCATCATGTTGGAAAGCTACAAAGAGTAAGCAATTTGCCAACCAAAATAAGAACTTTAACATAAAATTCATGTCAGATACCACCTTGTGTTCTTGAATGAGTTACAACTTACAAACTACAATAAGTTACACACCAGTATAAGCATTGTTCACCTGGAGCAGCTGACTGGGACGCTACCGTGCGCGAAGGAGAGAACAGAGAGTAACAGAGTGAGAGCCTGAGAGGACAGCGGGATTTGGGTTTCTGACTTGTGTTCTGAATCTGAGTTCTTTTTTTTTTTTTTTGAGTTTTGAGCGAAAAGAGTTTAAGTTGCAAAATAATATAAGTTGCTATTTAGGATGTAATAATAATAATAAAAAAAATTAGTTGACAAATCCACTCTCTTTTGCAGCGACACGGTGAATGAGAATTGGAAAGATTCTCCTAGGTCGGTGCTGAATGTCTACCGTGAGCTTTTGCATTCAGGACTTCGTATATGGATCTTCAGGTTTTCTCTTTTCCTCTATCTCAGTCTTCTTTCCTCTAGATGTTGCCTAACGGCTTTTAATTAAGGATGAAAAATGAAGACAAAATGGAAAGGGGTTAAACTCTGTGGAAAGTGATGTAGTTGTTCAAAGTTTTATCCCATTGTTTTGTGTTGTTTGCTTCAATCTTCTTTTCCAGATCAGTTTCTTTGTTTAGCTAACTCCATTTTTTACCCTTTATGCGATTATAAGGTTATCAAACATGCTCAAAGTAGGTGTTTTTATGGTTATTATACACGAACTTCAACTGGTGAGGTGAAAGTTCATTTACAAATCTTATAAGCCCCTACATCTTATAAGACATCTTATAACATGTTTTAAGAGCTTATAAGATGTTAGATCTTATTTTGAAAATAAGTCGTTAAAGTGTTTGGATAAAATAAAATGGTAGAACTTATAATATATTAGTAATGACAATTTTGTAATTAAAATGGTCAGAATCTTCACCCTTTAGGAGAATAGGTAGCTGCTCTTGCTCTCTCCTCAGCTCGTCGATAGCAGCCATCTTAGCTTCCTGGAACAACCAGCTGGCTAGATCTAATTTCTTCTTATTTGTTCTCGCTTGAGCTAACCCTAAAGTAACAAGTTGCCTCAGGGGAAAGTCCTTTCTCCCGGAATCAAATGAAGTTGATCTTATTTTGAAAATAAGTTGGGATGCCCCACTTTTTTTCTAAAACAGTTTATAAGCTCATAACATCGTACTTTGGGAGCTTATAAACTCAGTCGAACACCCTATTTGTATAGAGTTCTTTTACTTTTCTTTTTTCTCTCATTCCCAAAACCATGCATCTCATGGACATTTGAAACTTGGTCATTCTAACAATCCAAGCCCCAAGTCAGATTTATGGTCTTACAATCTGGAAATGTGCTCGGATTTGTATCTATGATTCTATTACATGAAACGGTCATGACAGATCCACTCAAAAGTATAAGATGATGAAAATTATGTTTACTTTTATCACATTAATCGTTTTTACATTTGGGACAGCGGTGATACAGATGCTGTTATTCCAGTTACATCAACCAGGTACAGTATAGACGCCTTAAAACTTCCGACAGTTAGTCCATGGCGTGCTTGGTATGATGATGGCCAGGTCAGTTTACTATATCAGACCTTATTCTAAGGGATAGTTACCAAAAAAAAACCTGAGGTTTGGGCTAATTACAAAAAAAGCTAGAGATGTTTCAAAATTACAAAAAACTCCGTTCGATTTGATTTTGTCGTAAATTTAAAGGGTTAACTATAATATTTCTATGAATATGAGGGGTATTTGTAAGTTGGACTGTTAGGAGATTTAGTCATCTAAGTCGCCTTTAAATCGATTTATCTCCATCTTTTTATTGTGTTTGTGAAAACATGACAGGTAGGAGGATGGACGCAAGAATACGAAGGGCTGAGTTTTGTGACAGTGAGAGGAGCAGGCCATGAAGTAGCTTTGCACAAACCAAAACAGGCTCTAACACTTATCAAATCTTACTTAGCTGGAGATTCTATGCCAACACTTCAACTTGTGAGTGATTCATAGTTTTCCCTCAGGGATGGAGGATGTAAGAAGATTACGCTTTTTATGACAACGTTTTTATGAAACGACTTGACATCGATTCGGGAAGACGACTACGCAAATTTGGTATTCGAACACAAATAATGCACCTTGAGTTTCCTTTAATTCTTTTCGTTTTTGGTTATTTTGCATTTCTCCATAAGCAAGCCAAGGAAACCAAGTATGGGTATGGTAGAATTATACTTAGAGTTAGTTTTTCTTTTTTTTTTTTCCGATATACTTAGAGTTAGTTACAAAAACACTGCTGAGGTTTGGGCTAATAACAAAAAAATCGGAGATTTTTGAAAACAAAAAATCCCTCTTAAATTTAAGGAGTTAACTCTAATACTTCTATAAAATTCATAGAGGTTTTGAAATGTTTTGCTTATGAAGGAAAAATTTGCATAACGGAATCAAACTTAAAGATATTTTTCGTAATTTTTAAAAACCTCTGGGTTTTTTGTATTTATCCCAAACTTTAAGGGTTTTTTTGTAATTATTCCTTATACTTATCATGTGATTAATTGGTTCCTATTTCAATTACAAATACACTTATTAGATGACTGAGTGACATTAAATTCAATTCACTCGTATGAGATCAAAAATTGATCAACTGAAATCACAAAGCTTCTACTGGTGAAGCACAAATTTGACAACTCAAACTAATTTATCATGAAATTAGTAACCATTTGTGATTAAGCAATTTATGAAATCCTATTTGTTTATCATTTGAAAATCCAATTTTCTTGGATGTTCACTTTTAAAATATAAAAGTAACCAAAGATTTTAGAAGCCAATCTAATGTTTCGCTAATTCAAATACACTTCACTAAATAGTACTCTAATTACTGATCATATTGTAATATTTTATTTTTTCTAAATAATCAAGTGTTCAAAATTAGTTTTTTAATCATTTTTTTTTCACTTTCACCAAATAATTTGGCAATAGTAGAATTGACTTATTAGATTTAATTAGGAATAACTAAAATGAAAGGACGACATGCACTTAATTAACTTCAATTCCCTGAAAACTAATCATTGAAAATTAAATTCTTGAATTGAATTGAATTTCGTATAAAAAAAATACTTAGTCAGTCAACAACATTAAAAATTGCTAATAAGTCATGAAACAACGACGTCGAAAGTTCAGTTTGCATAAAATATTATTTCACGTCTACATTATATGTCTATGTGTGTACTAACGCATAACACCACCCCTCCCCTCCCCCCAACCAAAAAAAAAAAAAAAAAAAAAAGGAAAAAGGAAAGAGGAACAAATATAAATATTTTAGTTAGAATTTAGGGTTTTGGACACAATTGCCCAACATTCCGGAAAAAGGACAAGATGTTACGCTCTCGGGCTTTTTCCCGACCTTTTACGCTCCCGCCTTTTTTTTTCCCGAATATTTTTACGCTCCCACCCTTTTTTCCGGATTTTTTTAGGTTGTTTCATGATTGTTTCAAACATGTTTCATATAATAAAATTTAAATGAAAAATAATTTTGTCTCCCATTAAATAATCAATTTTATACTCGAACTACTAACAATTAAGAAATATACACATAAAACAACACATATTGAAAAATAATATAGAAACAAAAACACAATTCAATTTTTGTTTCATGCATTAAAAACGCCGAAAACATTGAAACAACTAAGAAACAATAGAATAACATTGAAAAATATATAGAAACAACTTAGAAACAACATAAACAATATAGAAAAGACAACATGAACAAAAAATAGCTTAAAAATAGGTAAAAACGACATTAAAAATCGAAAACTACATTGAAACAAGAAAAAACATCAGAACAACATTAGAATCAACATACAAACAACCCAAACACAACATAAACAATATATACAACACCACAACAATAAAAAGTTTAAGAATAGACAAACATTTCATGGAAACAACAAAGAAACACCAGAACAACATTAATAATATTATAGAAAATAACCCCAAAACAACAGAAACAATATATAAAACAACGCATGAACAGAAAAGAGCGAAAAAATAAATAAAAGTTGTATTGAAACATCGAAAAAAAAACGAATCAACATAGAAATAACTAAGAAATAAATAAATATAAACAACATTGAAACCACAAATATAAACCATAAAGCAATACGATAACAAAAACAATCGAGAAAAACGTAAAAATAACCAAAAAAAGGCTTGAGCGTAAAAAATAAAAAAAAGAATACAAAAGTGATGTGTGTGCAAACAATGTCTTTTTTTTCCCCCAAAAGTAGAGGTATTTCGGGCAATTTTTCTAGAATTTATATGTTTTTTTCTTTTAGTGTTTTATCCGGCCCACTCAATACATGACACGTCCCAATATTTTTTTGGCTCCGCCGTTGGCTGTGACACCTAGTAAATGATTACCATTTTATCTAATTCCTATAATATATGTATATTTATGTTTAAATCCTCTTGCCGATTCGCAATCAAAGTTTGCGCTTAAAGTTGTTTTAATTTTTTCGGTCTCCTGAAGCGCAATGTACAAATTGCTTAAAATTGTAACATTTTCACATCCTACCATATTTGTATAACTTTTTTTTTGGCATTGCTACATTGTGTCAAAATGGCCTTGCCATTTCTTCTTGCATATGTGATATGAATATGTAATATGGATATATGAATAATATGCAAAAGGCCTTTACATAAAAGATAAGGATAATTACAAAAAAATCCTGATATTTGGGCTTATTACAAAAGAACCCGGAAATATCTTAAAATTACAAAAAGGGATAATTGTAATTTTTCTATAACCATCAATATCTTATTTTTCCTTTTCAAACAACTACCGACCTGCCTGCCGAAAAATATCAGCAATCCAAAAGCAGCTTATTTTCGTCCACTTCCTTTCAACCTCCATTATCCTCTCTGCATTCCCTCTCTCTAATCAAAGGTACGATGATTTACTCGCTCACAGCTAAAATTCACTTATTTTAGCTGAATTCGGCTTTTGAAATTCAATAATTTGCATTTCATTTGCTACTGAATCCAATTAGTGAGGTGAATGAATTCACAGAATTCGTACCAATTTTAGCAGAGGCCGGTGTGCTTCATGGCCTCTCTGAAGCTCTCTGTTTCTCCAGATAACAATTCTTATGAGTCCAATAAACTTATTTCTGGTTTCAATTCTTTGAAATTTGTTTCGAATACCCTGTTTTCTGGTTATGTAAGTACACATGGAGCACTTATTGTGAAACCCTTTTGTAAACTGAAGCACATTAGGGTTTCTAGGTTGGACAATGAGTCTTTGGATACGTGTGAGTCCAACTTGGATGGTTTTTCGATCGATAATCTGGAGAAATATGTGGCTGGTGATGATAATTTGATAATAGAAGGACAAGATTTTCATGGGGATTCTGGTAAAAGGAAAGTAAATATCTGGAAAAAGTTCAGGGGTGCAAAAACTGTGAGAAAAAACACCATAAGGAACTTGGATTTTCACAGAAATGGTAACAAATATAAGAAACATGAGAATCCCATGGTTCCACTCCAAAAAAATAGTGCAAACCCTATCTTGAATGGTCATTCTGTGGTGGATTTAGATTTCAATGATGTTGGGCCTGAATTAAGCTCCGAACGTTGCAATTTTATCTTAGAACAGCTTGAGAAAAGCAACGATAGCATAGCTTTGACGTTTTTTGAGTGGATGAAAGTTAATGGGAAATTGAAGAACAATGTGACTGCCTATAATTCCATTCTTAGGGTTTTGGGTAGAAAAGGGGACTGGGATGGAGCAGAAGTCATGATTATGGAAATGGTTAGTGACTCAGATTGTGAGCTTAATTATCGGATTTTCAATACCCTCATATACGCTTGTTATAAGAGCGGGCTTGTAGATTTGGGTTCGAGGTGGTTCAAGATGATGTTGGATTATAAAGTTCAGCCAAATGTTGCTACTTTTGGAATGCTTATGTCTCTTTATCAAAAGGGTTCAGTTGTTGAGGAGGCAGAATATACATTCTCTCAGATGAGGAATCTTAAAATAACGTGCCAATCTGCGTATTCAGCTTTGATCACAATTTATACACGCATGGGCCTGTACCAAAAAGCAGAAAATATTATTGACTTCCTTAGAGAAGACAAAGTGGTTTTAAATCGAGAGAACTGGTTGGTTATGCTCAATGCCTATTGCCAGCAGGGCAAGTTAAGTGAAGCCGAGCAGGTGTTATGTGCAATGAGAAAAGCTCGAATTTCTCCTTGTATAGTTGCATACAATACAATGATTACTGGATATGGGAGAGTTTCAAGAATGGATCATGCAGAAAATATTTTCTGCAACCTTAATGAAGCTGGTTTTGTGCCTGATGAAACGACGTATAGGTCATTAATCGAAGGTTGGGGTCGAGCAGACAATTATAAGCAGGCAAAATTTTACTATATGGAACTCAAGAGGCTAGGGTATAAGCCTAATTCATCAAACTTGTACACATTGATAAGATTGCAAGCCAAGCATGGTGATTTAAGATGGTGCCGTAAAGACAATTAATGACATGATGATGATTGGTTGTCAAAAGTCATCCATCCTTGGGATTGTTTTACAGGCTTATGAGAAGGCTAATAGACTGGATAGAATGTCTTCGATTTTGGAAGGTTCGTTACATGATCACGTTCTTAAAAACCAGACATCTTGCACAATTCTTGTAACAGCTTATGTGAAAAATTGCTTGATTGATAATGCTTTGAATGTTCTAAGTGAAAAGCAGTGGGATGATCCTATATTTGAGGATAACTTGTATCACCTCTTAATTTGTTCGTGCAAAGATCTGGGCCATCTTGAGAATGCCATCAAAATATTTACTTGCATGCCAAAATCCGCCAAGCCAAACTTGAATATCTTCTGCACAATGATTGATATTTACAGTAAACTGAGCCTGTTTTCTGAAGCCGAAAAACTTTACATCGAGTTGAAAAATTCAGATGTCAAATTGGACATGATTGCTTTCAGCGTTGTAATAAGAATGTATGTCAAATCAGGGTCTTTGAAAGAGGCCTGTGTAGTTCTCGACATAATGGATAAACAGAAGAATATTGTGCCCGATGTTTATCTTCTCCGTGATATACTTCGCATTTATCAGCGGTGTGGCATGGATGATAAGTTGGCAGATCTGTACTATAAAGTGTTGAAAAATGGTGAAATTTGGGACGAGGAAATGTATAATTGTGTTATAAACTGCTGCGCTCGTGCGCTGCCAGTTGATGAACTCTCGAGGCTGTTCGATGAAATGCTTCAACGAGGATTTGCGCCAAATACTCTTACGTTCAATGTCATGCTGAATGCCTATGGAAAATCCAGGCTATTCGAGAGGGCAAAAACCGTATTTTGGATGGCTAAAAAACGAGGTTTAGTTGATGTGATATCTTACAACACTATCATTGCTGTTTACGGAAAAAATAAGTACTTAAAGAACATGTCGGCTGCCGTTAGGAGAATGCAGTTTGATGGCTTTTCTGTTTCTCTGGAAGCCTACAATTGCATGTTGGATGCGTATGGGAAAGAAGGTGAAATGGATAAATTTAGAAGTGTGTTGCAGAGGATGAAGGTTTCTAAATGTTCGTCGGATCACTACACTTATAACATCTTAATTAACATCTACGGAGAGCAAGGGTGGATCGATGAAGTTTCCGGCGTGTTAATGGAACTAAAAGAATGTGGATTTAGTCCTGATTTGTGCAGCTATAATACATTGATAAAAGCATATGGGATTGCGGGAATGGTTGAAGATGCAGTGGGTTTGGTCAAGGAAATGAGAGAAAATGGAATCGAACCTGATAGGATAACGTATACGAATCTTATCAATGCGCTGAAAAAGAATGATATGTTTCTTGAGGCCGTAAAGTGGTCCTTGTGGATGAAGCAGATGGGGTTGTGATGCTCGTATTGTTATGCTTCTGCGTTCCTCTATATATCCATTAAGACCTCATATTATAGCCCGTTGAGAAGAAACTAATGCAGTAGTAAGTGTTTGTAGTTTTCAAACTTCTCTGTTTTTTCTTTTTGCAAATACCCCAAATCTCAGGGGTTCTTTTGTAATTATCCCTAACATTTCAAGAAATAAATCAGCATGACAAATTTGCATAATTTTTCAGGTTCAATTCTTTGGTGTAAATTGGAGTCAGATTTTCGACTTGTACAAAGTGCTGAGGGAGTTTATTGTGAAGTAGTCCAAATTCCATCAAGAACAGCAATATGTTGAGATACTTTCGCCTACTTATCAATGAGGTTAAAGATGGCTTTTTGAACTGATGTTATCTAAAGAACCTTTTAGTTATACACTTATACCAGGTAGTGTAGTTCAAGTAGGATGGATCAGTCTTTAGTTTGATAGTTACATATTTATATTTGTTGTTAATATTCTCCTTTTGAAATCATCATCTGTATCAGCATATTTGTAATAACAAAAATATATGAAGCCATTAATTGCTTCAAATACTTTCACCTGGTATTAGTCCTTGGACATGCATACCATTTGCTAAAATGCTTTCTATGTAAAAACCTGCTTCAATATACAGACATATACCAGTTCACACAAGCGAGTGATTCATCGTCACTTGGGCACCGTTGCCTGTATGAAATTCTATGTGATTTATTGTTCTAGCTTTCTCCATCTAGGCCATTTTTCTAGGGATAATTACAAAACTACCCCTGAGGTTTAACTTGATTACAAAAAAAAAAACTTTATTATCCAAAATTAAAAACTATCTCTTGACATTTGTTTCTATTTTACAAATTGCACCTCAAGATGAGACTATTTGTTAGCTAATACAAACCTCAAGTGGGTGTTTGTAACATTTTTAAGGGCTATTTGTTATTTTGAAAGATAACTGGAGTTTTTGTAATTAGGCTAAACCTTAGGGATAGTTTTTGTAATGTGCTTTTGATTTAACCCTCTCTTGAACCCTGCTAACAAAATGAACACTAAATATGACCAAGACCTTTTGACTATATATCAGCTTTAGCCTTTATGCATTTGATTACTCTGCCTACTGCTTGTATAAGATGCCCTCAACTGAGAAGAACAATTGATTCTGTCTATACAATCAGAAACGTAATTTTGTAAATAGTTCTTGCTACCCTGAAAGCAGAAACTAGTCAAGGTATGACAAATTCTTCACTTAACACTTTCTCTTAAAAGGGATAATTACAAAAAGCCCACAAAGTATGGTTGGTAGCATTAATGTGTTTTTCACATGTTATATGGAAGTTCCTTGTCATATTTCCAGAAAAGCTGCTGAATGTTATAAAGTATGGTTTATATATCATCTATCCTCTTGACTGGAGGCCACTCTTCATGATTTATATAATGCTGGCTCACACTAAATCAAGTTATATACTAGCAATATTGTACAAAGCATTATAATGTTTGTCTTCAAACACATTAATCATTTTTTATTTTGCAGTAGAGTTGTAGAAGATTAAAGAAATTGAACCAGAATTGTAGTTCCAAAGATACAACAGAAAGAAGCAACTACTATGAAGGAAATTTCAGACACATTAGTGCCATACACATTTGTTGAAGTGCAAAAGAATAAGAGAGAATAGTGTGGCAGCTTTTATATTCATGGTTTCTTCAGCTTATTTCCACCACCAATGCCGCCCCCAGCCCCGCCGCCGCCACCACCAATTCCTTTGCCTATACCTCCACCAAAACCACCACCAGCTCCTCCACCTCCAAATCCGCCACCACCCCCGAATCCACCACCACCGCCACCACCAATACCTCCACCGAAACCACCACCTGCTCCTCCACCAATTCCTTTTCCAATACCACCTCCAAATCCGCCACCAACACCACCTCCAATACCCCCAGCCCCACCACCAAATCCACCTCCAACCCCTCCACCAACACCACCTCCTATTCCCCCACCAGCTCCGCCACCTGCACCACCGCCAATACCTTTTCCTATTCCTCCTCCGACACCACCACCAACTCCACCACCAACCCCACCACCAACTCCTTTTCCTATTCCTCCACCCGCACCGCCACCAATTCCTTTTCCTATTCCTCCTCCGACACCACCGCCGACTCCACCACCAACCCCACCACCAATTCCTTTTCCTATTCCTCCACCCACACCGCCACCTCCTCCGACACCACCACCGACTCCACCACCAACCCCACCACCAATTCCTTTTCCTATTCCTCCACCCGCACCACCACCAATTCCTTTTCCTATTCCTCCACCAACACCACTGCCGACTCCACCACCTCCACCTCCACCTCCAATACCTTTTCCAATCCCTCCACTTGCACCACGACCTCCTGATCTATGGCCATGTCCACCACCAACTATACCTCCCTTTCCATTATGATGATGCTTTTTCCCCTTTTTATGGTTCTTTCCATCATCATGCCCTCCACTTGAACCCTCATGGCCTCCTCCCCCACCAACACCACCACCATGCCGACCACCAATGCCTCCTCCCACACCGCCACCACCACCAATACCACCTCCGCCACCGGCATCACCACCCCCACCGGCACCACCTCCGCCTCCGCCACCACCGCCACCACCAATACCACCTCCGCCTCCCACGCCACCACCTCCACCAATACCACCTCCGGCACCCCCACCCCCACCAACACCACCGCCAATACCACCCCCGCCTCCTACACCACCACCTCCACCAATCCCACCACCTTTTCCTATGCAATCAGGCTTCCCATAATGATAACTAAAACCAATCCCTTTTCCCCAACTAAACGATTGTGGTTTATTGAGCTCACCAATATTTTGCCCCACTACACATCCCATCACAAGAACAAAAAACACCACCGCCACAAAGCCCTTCCCACCCATTTTCATTTTCATGACCTGCTTGCAAACGGAGGTAAAATTTCAACACTTTATATAGCCAAGTACACTCAACCCATAAATTAATTACACACATAAATACTCTTGCCAACCAATTTTCAACTTTCAATACTTTTCCATTTTTTTATTACAACTTACAAAAGTCCAGCTCGTTTACCCACACATCTACGTGATAACTCATGCATGCATTCATGCCCACCTCCTTCTCTCTTACTTCCCACAATTAATTAATTGGTTCGGGAAACAACAAGTTTTGTAAAAATAAAAGTTAAGTGGGGGTGCTATTCACTATTGTCACAGAATCTGTTAGCAGTTGGCCACTTTTCCAATAAATTTTATTTTATATATCAGTGTAAATGTATTAATAAACCAATAATATAATGACCATGCCTGTATTAATAACTGTAATGAAGCCTTAAAATCGCCTTACCAAAAACGCACGTAGTTCCATTTACGAGTAGACAGAATGAAAATGTAATAAATAGTTAAATACTGCCACTAAATAATATAGAGTAGAAGATTGCTGGCTATATAGTTGTTTCATATATGAGAACAGTTGATGATGTTCACGGACTGAATGCATTTACTTGTAGGAAGTTTGGAACATTATTTGCATGTAAAATATTAAATTCAAGTCTCTCCAAAATTCCAATTAATCCATTTCCCACCCAAAGTTTCTGAATGAAATTGCTGGGCTGAAAATGTAGGCTAAAATTTATCAATATTAAAATAAGGGATAATTACAAAATCGTCCTTGACGTTCGGGCTAATTTTTTTTTACAAAAAAATTCCAGAGATTTTTAATTATAAAAAATCCCTCGAGGTTTGATTTGTCTTATATTTTACCCATTCATAAGCAAAAAATATTTCAAACCCTCCTTGATATTGATAAAGACATTACAATTACACCCTTAAATTTAAGTCATAATTAAACCCTGAGGTATCTTATGTAATTTTGAAACATCTCTGGATTGTTTTTTATAATTAGCGTATGCCTCAAGAGGATTTATGTATTAATCCCTAAAATAATAGTTAATTATCAAGATTTGATGTTCAAACTCAATATGGGATTCACTTGTTAGCGTAGTGGTTATATAGACGTTCT
Organism: Rehmannia glutinosa; assembly: GCA_016081115.2. Lineage (NCBI taxonomy): Eukaryota > Viridiplantae > Streptophyta > Magnoliopsida > Lamiales > Orobanchaceae > Rehmannia > Rehmannia glutinosa. The sequence continues at coordinate 40,462,510 of CM071929.1, read as the reverse complement.
AAAACTCAGGTATGTACGTCGATTCCCATATCCCTCCCCTCCCAGTATTTTGTACTAAGAAATAAATAAAAAAAGTTCAAGATCAATATATATTTGGGATATTAATCGTGGATCTTAATTACAATTACGGACCTAAGTTTCCATTGACATCATGTTAGCACTCTTCAGTTATATCCATAATGAAATATATTTATATTAATCAATGCTATGCATACTTCAGGCACTAGCTAGGTGCTTAAGTACTATACATAGACAAATGATTGGGGTAGCTACCTTATAAAGCCAAATACATATTAATTAGTGATATATGATATGTGACATCAATATATTTGAAGTACATATGTATCGTACACCCTTTACCTTTTTGTGAGTGAAACATGAGAACTGCGATTCTGGAGAGTAAAGTTATAATGGTCAACTACAAAAGTAAATTAAAAAAATACAAAAAAAAAAAAAATTGATGATCAACCGACAACCATGCATGCAAAATTAGGGGGAAAAAAGAAACATAAAAAATTCAGAAATTTATGCACATGTTAGATTTCACTGACACATTATGTAATTCAACAATCGGATACAACGCTTCCTTGACGAACATCAGAGCATAACCTAATCAAAGTTTTTCCAAGAAACCTAAAATCTGGAAAACCTAAAATCAAACATAATTCATTAAGAAAAAGGTGTAGGGTATAAATCAAATTTTAATATATACTTCGGGGGCATTTTTCATTAAGACAAAAATTCACGTGAGACGGTCTCACGAATTTATTTCCGTGAGTTGGATATCTTAAACCGACCCATATGTATGAATCCATTTGGATTCAACTTGCTTTGATTTGGAAATGGGCTAGGTCCGTCTCATGATTTTAAACCCATGAGACGGTCTCACATGAGACTTATTCTTTCATTAATACCCAATGTGGAGGAACAATTTATCAAATTTCCCATGATTGTTTTAAGAAAAAGATCAGATTTTTGAGCGAGTCCGTATCTTGGTGTGGAAAAAGTCTATGAACTGAGTTTTGTGTTATTTTAAGAAAAAGATCTTATTTTATTTTCATTTGCTAGAGGAACTTTCTTTTACGTACCCGAAAATGTGAATGCTATGAATTTTTTTAAAAGTTACACTATTCACTTACTTTCACTTTTTTCTCTCACCAATAATAATTTATACTCAATATTTTTCAAAAAATCTATCAAATCGGCAATCACTATTACCCATTTTCTCACAAATTCTACTAATCATCCACTCACATATTTCTAACTACAAATCATATCAAATTATTATTTTACTATTTCTACATCAAATCAACTTACATAATTACACTTTAATCTCATATCCAATTACACTATCAAAATTCATACTATTTCTTCCAAAATATTTTCATCGCTATTCTCTAACAGAAGAAAATTTTCAAAATCAAAGGATATCTAATAGCACCGTACCCTTGAAGTTTGATTTGGTCCTACATTGTTTTCCTTCATAAGTAAACACCATTTCAAAACACCATAAATTTATTGAAATATCACAATTACCATTAAGTTTAAGGCAAATCCAAACCTAAATTGAGTTTTTTGTAATCTATAAAATTCTCTAATTTTTTTTATAATTAACCCAAACCTGAGGGTTCTTGTAATTAACCATAATTCTAATGAGATATTTGATCAGCATGATATTCTTTTGTGAAAAGTAAGGTGAAAGTCCAATTTGATCAACCAAGAATGAAGAGTTCTTCAAGAAAAGGGTTTAGCGGTAGCGACGATGAAGACGAATCTGCAAAACGAAGACCAACATCTCAACAGACAACAAGTGATGGCAGTTATCATCATGTGTGAACCAATATCCAACGACTGCACAATTAGTCCTCTAAGTTATAAAATTTCAGAAATTTCGTCTGATTTTCACCGAAATTTTTCAATCCACCGAAAATTACGACTAGGATCTAAAACGGCGTCGTCTAACACAATTCTCTTTCAAGAGTATGCAAAACATCACATTTCACGCCTGACAACCATAAAATCATCTTCCCAGATTATCAATCGTCCAAGAAGTATTTCAGAAAATAAAAATCTAGAAATGAATTAAACTGATCCCCCATTACCCCCCCAAAAAAAAAAACGAGATACACAAATTAAACATAATCAATTTTTCGTTTTTCCATTTACAAAGAATATTGATCATTACATACATGGCCCTAGATTCGTAGAACCTAATCAATGTTTTTCGATAAACCTAAAATCTGGAAAAACATAAAGCTAAACATAATTCATAAACTTTATCCTTCTTTCATATACAAAGAATATTTTATTACATATATAATTACAGAGTACGGACAATTAAAGCTTCAACTACTCAAAGTCCAAATTAGATCATGTCATTTTCAAGAAACCTAAAATCTTGGCGTAAGAAAACCTAATGCATCCTCGACAATAATTTTCTGAAGTGCATGAGGCACGTCCGATGAATCAAAACATCTTTCTCCATCACTTGTCAAGCACTTGGACAAGAAATCAGCTGCTCTATTCCGTTCTCTGTAAACGAAGATGAACCCAAGTCCCTTGAAGAAACTTATCTCAGACCGGATATCAGATAACACCCCGAGACATTGACTCGGACATCTGGATTCTCAACCAGAATAGAAATGGCCACCTTCAAGTCTGACTGAATTTCAACATGGGTTAGTTCCAACCCCTTCGCGAGTCGTAGTCCGTCCCGAATCGCCAACATCTCGATCATCAACACGGTGGTCCCATACTTGACTTTGATTGTCTCATCCTTTATCAGGTCCGCCTTTTGAAAATGATTGGCCTTGGCCACGATGAATCGTCCAAAACAGTCTCTAACGATGATCCCATATCCGCATGTGTTGTTCCGTTCTCGAAATGAGCCATCACAGTTCACTGCAACGTACCCGAGGAAAGGTTGTTTCCACCGTAAAAGTTTAGGTTGTGCTGCACACAACCTCGTATTGCGATTAACAATTGGAAGTGACGGTAATAGACACTGTTCCATTACAAACTCAAATATGGATCAAGCAAAAGGATTAATAGGAAATAATACGAAGAACCAAAGTTTTCACTATATGGCCGAAGTGACAAGGAGGATCAAATATTGAGTAATGCACAAGGTACATTTGAAAGACAAGAAGTGGGTTTGTTCGTCATTCGAAAGCTAGTAGATGAAAAAATGTTTAGTAGTTTTATGTATTTCCTCAGTGGGTAGTAGGGTTTTATCATATAGGGAAATGAAATTAATTGCCTTGAAATTAGATGCCTTGAAATTTATTATTATTATTATTATTCTAATTTTTATTGCTATTGGACTAATTACAAGAATTAATATTCTAGTTAGCCCATGAGACCCACATAGCCTTAACAGACCCAAATAGCCATCTCCTTAATTAATTTTTTATTAAGTACAATTTATTGTCTGGATTATTTCGTACACTTTAAATGCTGACTTAAGCATCAGAGGGGCTTCTACAGGACAAACCCGGGGCTCTTCTAACCCTATTTGCGTGTTGCAGGCCGGTTCCCCCCTCGTAGATTGCTCAACAGATTATTTTATTAAGTACAATCTACTGTCTTGATTATTTTATTAAAATTAATTATATATCTATTAAAATCTATGATTTTATTATAAATAAGTTTATTTGAATAATTTTATAATCATTATAAGTAAATGTATTAAAGTCAAACTATTAGTTTAATTTATACGAGCCTGTTCACGAGCTTATGAGTAGGGTTGTCAATTTCGGACCCGACACGCAAACCCGACACGAAACTAACACGAAATTAATGGGTCCAGGCTTCGTGGGTCCGAATCAAAATTGGATCCAACCCGAATAACCTACCAATTAAACAGGTCGAGTTTGGGTCAACCTACTATGACCCATTTATAACTCGTCTAACACATTTGTGAATTTAAAAGAAAATTAAGTAAATGATTAATTGTAAGAAAAAAGAACAAACAAGACATATTCTTAAAATTTAAATGATAAAACCTCCTTAATTATTTATTTGTTATTATTATGCATGTATTTTTGAATATTGTCCTCAAAATATGATTAGTATGGAGAAAAATTTACTTTTGGTCCCATTAGACTTACCTCATGATGATTTTAGTCCCATTAGGCTCACTTTTAGTCCCAAATCGATATTTTTCACCAAAAATAGTCCCATAGGACTTGGAAACTGAAACTCCGTTAAAAAACTAACGGAAACCGTTACTGAAGACAAAAATGGTTCCTTAGGATACCAAAGTTAGATTTTTAATAACAAAAATAGTCCCATAGGACACCAAAGTTAAATTTTAACAAAAAATGACCCCATTATTCTTTTTTTTGGGGTTAAATTTAATATTATTGATGATAAAAATTATTTTAAATTTTATATTTTGAGTTATTTATTTAAATTAATATTTAAATTAAAGTACAATCTCTTGTTTGGATTATTTCATACACTTTCTTGACTTAAGCATCGAAGGAGTTTCTAGGACAAACCCGGCCGCTTCTAACCATGTTTGCGTCTTTCTTGCCGGTTCCTCTCGTAGATTGCTCAACAGTTATTTTATTAAGTACAATCTCTTTGTCTGGATTATTTTATTAAAATGCATGATATATCTATTAAAATCTATGATTTTATTCAAATAAATAAGTTTATTTGAATAATTTTATAATTATTATAAGTTAATGTATAAAGGTTAAAACTAAAGTCAAACTATTAGTTTAATTTATACGAGCCTTTTCACGAGTTTGCTTACGAGCTATCAAACCGAATATCTCTAATTTGAGTTTGGTTCATTTATCTTAAACGAACTCAAACGAGTTTTTATCGAGTCGAACTCCGAATAGCTTTTAGTTATATATAGTTTAATGATAATAAACAAAAAAATAGTAACTTTAATGATGATATATTTTTAAAATAGATTTTAGTATATTTAGTTTTTTGAGAAAAATTCACTTTTGGTCCCATTAGATGAACACTGATGATTTTAGTCCCATTGTTCTCACTTTTAGTCCCAAATCGCAGTTTGACTTTCAATTTGATAGGGTTGACCGTTCATTTACTAATGGCGGGACCATTTGTGTGACAAAAATAATCTTATGAGACTATTTTCAAGTCGTGGAACTAAAATCATCAAGGGTAAGTCTAATGGGACCAAAAGTAAATTTTTCTCGTACACAAGCATAACACGTTGAAAAAAAAAAACCGCCACAAAGAAGAAGACGAAACATGTTGAATGAAATTGACAAAGTGGAATCCGAAAAGTCAAGTATCATATCTAATAGATTGTCAAGCGTCTATTAATCGGAAAAGGAAAGGATATGTTTAAATCTAATCAAATTTTACTTAATTATTTTAAAATATAAAAATGATCCAAATATCCTTTTTAATTGCTTAAACAAAAAAAAAAAAAAACTGAAATACTCTTCAACTCTAGACCACTAATAAAAAGTAATCAATAATTAAGATTTGCCCCCATGAACTCACCCTAACTGGGTAGACTCATATGATCCAAATTCCTGGATGAGACTGTATGGACTATTCTCAGCCATTGAAGATTAATTTTAATGGGTGAGTTTTTTATCTTTATTTTAGGAAGTGAGATAGAAATTGATTGGCATGGATTAGGAGTAATCTTCTAATTTTCCATCTTTTGGATAAGTTAACGAGGACAAAAAAAAATAATATCCAATCCCAATTAGATTTTGTAAACATTTTTTTTCCTATTTTCAGTTCCGTAAGTATTATTGGCGGTTTTCTATTCATATTAGTAAACTTTGAGAGTTTTTCCAGTTTTTCTTATTTCCGCCATCGATGCCTAAAAGGTTTTTCAAGTTCTTATAATTGAAGAATGAAGCCTGAAATATCTATTCTTGAAGGTTTGTTCTCCTTTTTGCTTTTTTTTTTTTGAAGATTACTGCATGTTTTATGTAATGTTGATGAATATATAGTATTGGATCATTGCAAGTTTTATGTAATGTTACTGTTTAATTAATTAGAAAGATATAACTGCATGTTTAATGTAATGTTGATACATATAGAATATGATAATTTTGTTTCTCTTTTAATTTTACATATATTACTTTGTATTAGATTACAATTTTATTACTTTTAATTTTCATTTTTTGCGTTTACAATTGAGAAACTGTATTTTTTTACTACTAGACGAATCATAAGAAGAAGAACGAAGAAGGAAGAGAAAATTGCAATATTAGTCCTATGGAATTTGGGACATTGCGATTTTAGTCCCACAGTTTGCATTTTTGGTCTCAAACTTTTTTTAGACAAATATAGTCTTATAAAAATTTGAAATTATATTTTTGGTACCATCGCTGTAAAAAAACTATCGAAGAGCATCATTTGCCATTAAGTTGTTAACAAACATTGCAGTAATGATCCCATATAAGAGTTAAACATTGCAATTTACAAGTATGGCCCAAAAGTTTTTTTAATACAAAATAATCCCATAATAATCTAAAATTATTTTTATTTGGGATTGATCTTCAGATGATAGTAAGTGCGCAATTTTTATATTAAATAAATATTATATATTATTCATTAATTATATTTGTATGATATTTTTCAATGAGCCTATTATCTAAAAAAAATAAGATAATACATACAATCTTAAAGCATAATCTTAAAGAAGAATGTTACTGGAAGATCTAAATTTTGATGCATACTTTAATCGATACTTGACCCGCTAAGATTATAAATACTTAGACCGCCTCTACTCATACTTGTGTCTGACTACCAACTAGACCCACTCACTTCATATATTTGACCTTATTTGGTGTGCCTCATACATACAATAAAAATAAATTCACAGAACAAATAATAAGAAAAATTGCAAAATTAATTTTGTAACAAAAAGACGGTCATTGAAAGATCTCCGCAAAGGAAAATAGTCCTCAGAATCGTATAAAAATCACTCGGTCCCGATTTCGCCACAAATTAGGAATTTCACTTGCGTGAGCAACACATGTAATTTGGTAAAATTGTGACCAAAATTAAGTTTTTTTATACAATTATAGGACTAATTTGCAAACCATGCATTTCACGAAATATTTCTCTTGATCACCTATCAATTAGATGACTAATTTCACAATTTTTCAATTAATAAAGAAAATAGTTATTTTAATTCATCTAGAAAGTTTTTATGACCGAACATATACATGAAAATTACCATAAGATAAAATAATCGTGTTAAACTACTAAACTATACAAAGATCAAAACTTTAAAAAATTACATCAATGATTTTGAATTGTAATATTATGTGAAGTTCAGCTAAACGAATTGATATTATTATTTTTAACTTAATTCTTCAAGATTTTTAACTAAATGATGGTTTTGAAGTTAAACAAAATTCAAATGACAACAAAAGAGAGAAATTGGTTTAGATTTATCTATTTTAATGTTTACTTTGGGATAATTGTATTTTTGATCACATATGAATAGTTTTAGTTTTAGTCCCAATTGTAAAAAAAATAACGATGGAACCAAAATTATTAAAGAAATTAATGGAAAAACTAACGGAGACTAATTTTGCAACAAACCATTCCCGTGAGAATATTTAGAATCTATGGTATCAAAATCACAATCACGGAAATCTTGTGGGACCAATATTATAATTTTCTCAAAGAAGGAAAAATAAATCTGTTTGGATTACTTATTTTCATTTTGATACTACCAATACCAAAGAATATCCAAGGAATGGTCATCTCCCATAAATACAGATCCTCTAGAGCTTGATTCGTATTTGAGAAATATTCCCACTGGGAGGTCATGTCATGTTGCTCCTAAGTCTAAAAGCCAAACATTAGAAAATAGCTTTCTGCCTTCAACATTGGTTGTTGCTTCACCATGTAAAAATTCTCCATTTTTAGAGATATTTGTAACATTCCCTTGGGTATTTGATGACTCAAAGTTTTCACTCTTCTTATTCAAACAATCCTTTTTGAAGTACCCTTTTTTGCCACAATTATAACACTTGATGTTTTTTTAATCTTAGATTCTAATTTACCATGATTCTAACTCCCACTGGAGCCATGTTCCGTGGATCTTCCTCTAATCACCACTTGTTGCAAACTTGCTTGTATGTCCTACTTGTTCTGTGCATGCTCTCTTCTTCTTCTAATATAGCGATCGCAATTTCATCGAAGACTATATAGTCTAAATGGATGTTGTTCATCAAGTTGATAATGAGTTGATCATCGAATCTTGTAAACTTTAAAGTAAAAGCTCTGCACGTTCAATAGCTTCTATTTTCCAACCCATTAAGGTGAGTTGGGAAAATAGAGTATACAAGGTGTTGATATGGTCGATCAACGAAGTGATTTCCATACGAAAAGTATACAATTTTCTTATTAAGAAAATCTAATTGTGTAGTGACTTGGACTCATATCTCCTTTGACGTCTAGTTTCCATACGAAGAGTATTCAAGGTGTAGTCACATATCTCCTTTGCCCTTTTTTTTTCCTGCCACACTAGACAATCCATTGGCTAGCGGTAAGTGCAGATCAACAATTGCATTGCTCCCCTCCATATTGTTCCACTTGGCATCATCAATGATATCTGCGGGTTTATCTAAAATTACCTTAATCTTCATTTTCCACAATGAGAAATTATTCTCTTTGAACTTCTCCACATCGAACTATCTCATTATTTTATTCAAAACCAATTTATTTCACTTGAACCGAATTTCACTATTCATGTGAATAGTAATCACCGTGAATAATAACACTTAAGCCAATGGCTCTGATAGCGCTATAAGAAAATTATGGACCAGAATAAACTCATGATAATAATGGTTTGAGGAAAATAAAGTTAAAATGGACACTACTATTTTACGTGGAAAATCCCAAAATAAATTAATTTGAGGTAAAAACATCGGGCAAGTGTAGGAGCGACTCGTTATAAAATAAGGATTACGAACAATATCATACTCTATTTTAAAATAGTAGAAAATTAGCACTCTTTAAATGAGAAAATACTTAGCAAACTGAGAAATTGGAACTCTAATATTTGGTTGGGATATAAAATGCTCTGCCGGGCATCCTTATATAGGCAATTGGATTTCAACATCCTCATTGGATTTTCCAGCAATTTTGTGCCGTTTTTTCCTTGCAAAGATTGGTGAATCGTGTAATTGCATTAATTACTCACTCCACTTTTCTACAAAGTCTACCCACCCCATGCAAATGTCTTGGTTAACAATTGTAGCCAAAAGTGGCTTTACATCCACTTTTACAGAAAATATCTTTGGATTTGACCCAACCGAGTAATTTGGATTTGAAAGACAAGATAAGGTAAAATTCAAAGTAAAAGTCCATTAACTTTAAAATTATATGAGCTAGTAACTTGTTCTAGAAATATCTTAGAAAATTATGTAGATATTTTTAGAGAAAAAATTGGAGATATACTAAAGTAGACATTTTGATGGATAGTTCTAGTAAATAAATTATACCTATTAGATTAAATTTGTATTTGGAAAATCCTAACCATTAGTGAACGATATTCTTTAGTATAAACATGGTTTAACCAAAATTTTAAAAACCTATTGTTTCCACCAAAAGTTCTCTATTAGCTTATGTTGTCTCTCTTTTGCTAAAGGGAAAAAAAAAGAAGAAGAAAGTTAGCCGATATGTGAATATTTTAATTTTTGTTCCGCTCTGAAATTTTTTTCAACCCAACACGTGATTACACACTTTTATTTTTCCTCTTGCCAATTACATCTACACACTTTTCCACAAATAACTAATCGTTATAACACATCTTCCCACAAATTCTATTATTCACCTACTCACACATTTCTAAGGGATAGCGTTTTTAATCAACCCAAACTATACGGGTTTTTACACTTTGCAACCCGAACTTTGAAAAGTTACTGATTGCAACCTAAACTTCACAAAATTTTACACTTTGCATAAAATTCCGGTTTTACCCCTGGTTTCAGGAAAGATGGTTTGTAGTTTACACTCTAAACTTTAAAGTTGTTACACTTTGCAACCTGAACGATAAATTTCATTGCATTTTCTTTGAATACTCCCAAAGGTCTTGCGATCCTCGAAAATGGTATCAGAGCCTAGGTTTATTAAGAACTTTTAGTTAAATTTATTATATTTATGTAATTAACAATTGGTGAGGAGAAATTACTCCGAGATTATGGATCCGGACCGATGTCCGAGATGTACCCTTACAGGACATATCGTCAAATATTGACGATGTATGCAAAGAATACCTTGATCGGGTTTCATATTGGGAATACCAACATGAAGAAAAGGAGCAAGCGGGAGCCGACGAAAACCTTAAGGCAATGCGATGCGAATGCGAGCGAGAATATTATAAGCGATTCGGATGCTTAACCGGACCATATGTTCACTTGATGAACCTTCAAGAAAGCGTTTCATGAAAATTCCCATCGAACAATGATTCCCGATGGAGTACCTGAGTGGAACGAGATACTTCCCAGATAAATCTAAGATCTCCGAAGATCTTAGAGAAATCGAAGACGGTGCGAATTATGGCAACCGCCATATTCATCTACCAAAGATACAAGTTCATCGAGATCGAGAACTGGATGGAGACGATGGTGAAATATCGAAAGGAAACTCTTGAAATCCTTCATGATATTGAAACGAGTCAAGAACCTGGAGGACAGGCCGAGTTCATTCGGAGGAAGGAAACGTATTGATTTTGGGACGGTACCCTATTTACACCAAAAGGGGAAACCAACCGAAGTTATACGAAAGATGACCGATGAGGAGAAGCTCATTGCTCTAATCAAAGGAAAATCCATCAAAAATTAAAAAGATGGATATGGAAAAGATGAATCTTAAAGATCTACACGACCTGGCAGAATCCTTCGCGGGATTGGGTATTGTAGATTTAAAGATGAACGCAGGTGAGGAATCAGCTTTGGTTACTTATGACCCACAAGGTAGACCAATTCCTCCACCACCGCCACCAGTTAATCCTAACGTCGAAGAAAGTACGGGTTCACATCATGGAGCTCGGGACGAGAGGATGCCACACGGTGGGGACTTCACGACCGGGAGTGATCCACTTTCGGGGACGGGAGGTCGAAACCTCTTGCGGGAACTGACATAACCTACCGGAAGGCGAATGTTTATCGAGGCGCCTTATGGAAGATCGCACTCGCACCTCGACCCAATACATCCGTATGGGTTGATGTTAAATCTGGATATCCCATTTTAAAAAAAAGCAGAAGTTCTCATTGATGAATAGGCTTGACTATGAGAATTTCAGCAGAACCCTCGATCTTACGAATGATTCATTCATTTTACTCCTTGAAATGAGTCTTGAAGGATCGGTGAAGATTGCACGGGATATGACCGATGCTAGTACGAAAAGTTCGGTCACATCGGGAATCACTTAAAGGAATTGTCGATGGTATGGCTAAGCTATTCAAAATCCAATTCATCGGCACGGGTTATTTCGAGGATTAGAGGATGAAAAAAGAAAGAAATATAAACAAGCCCTCTATAGCCTTGAGTTCTTTGGATATTTGTCATATTGACGAATATATTAAGTTGTTCACGAATACCGGTGGAAATCCAAGATTGAGGAAAAAGAAGGCTTGCATGACTATTCTTTGCCAAGATTCCGAGTCCCCGGAGAGAAATGCTTATCGGGGAATACAAGGGTGGAGCAAGTAGAAACGTGGCGAAAAATGTCTTTCCTAAAGACCAAGTTATCTGAATGGTGCTATCAAGCGGCTCTGCCGCACAGAATTACAAGAGATTAAGAGGAATTAACAAAGCGGTTCCTCTATGTTGCGTGGATAATGATATCCCAACAGATTGTGGGAGGTCAAACAAGGCGGCACAAGAAGAAGAAGAGAGAAGCCATCCATACCGCCGAGAAAGAAACAAAAGTAGGTCTTCATGGAGACCTAGAAGGTTTTAGTCAAAACAAAAAGCCCGAAGTTATAAATCGGGGCAAAGACTGTACCAGCGGGAGTAGAGAGCCACATCATCGGGTTCTAATCAAGCAAGTACCGATAGAAATACGAGGAGAAAAACTTTCGGGCGGGCTCACACTAGAGCTAATGAAAGTTTCAAAGATCGTAATTCTTTGGACATGCGAACAAGAGGGCATATCTCAATGGATTGCCCAGGACAATCAAAAACGAGGAGTCGAGGCAGGTTCGAGGCTACACCGAGAAATCGAAGAAGGCATGTCTATTATCAAGATTTAATACGGTGTATCAATTTGAGGATATTCCCTCGGATGAAAGCATCTATGAAGAAGAGATCTATTCGATGATGGAAGTGACTCCGGCTCGAGAATCAGTGAAGAAGAAATTCTTAAGCGGACAACAAGCGGGAGGATATGTCGATTCCTCTCTCACACGACGGTTTCTCATAAAACTCTTATGAGAATCATGAAGGAAGATCCAAAGCTTCAAGTCTATGATGGATTTACAATTGGAGCTATGGAAAAAGCATTGGATAAGATTGGGTTTCGTAGAAAAAACACCAAATTATTCACGGGGTAACAACGGGAGAACTTGCCATTCCGATGGAGTTTACCAGAACTGATCGAGATGCGATTGGTCCCTATTAGAGAAATACAGGAGATCAAAAGAGTTAAAAGAGAAGTTGCTAATACACTCTCATGGATTCACATTGGAGCCATAAGGGTCATTATTAAGGCAACATTCAAGGAAGGAATAGATTCGCCACTCAATCGGCTATTTTTGACAAGCGAATCTCAAATCTCAAGGATTCATGCCTTGGAGCGATTCTGAGAAATTTGTATGCGGGGAAATTAACATTTAATGTCTATCCTAGAATTGCATACAATTTGGGAGATCGAGACTTGATGAGAGTCCTAACCCTTCATCAAGATTTCAAAAGAGTCGATTTGATGAAAGAAGGAAATAGGCCTTACTCGATCACATACAAGATTTCCTATGCTCTCTCGAATACCCATCATTCAAGTATTCTTGAGAAAGGAATTTATTGAAGTCCCAAGAATCTTTGAGGACTTTGCCAGGGTAGTGTTACCAGAAATCATTGAATCTCCAACTATTAAGGAGATTGATATGATAATTCAAGATCAACCATCTTCAACAAAAGTCGGAGTCTCGAGTTGAACCCGGAAGGATGTCTTTCCAACAGACGAGAATGACAAGTAGTAGCGGCCGTTGGGAGAAAGGAGACCAAGAAATGATTCAGCGCATCCCCGATGTTTTTAAAACAAAGAGGAGAGGCTGAAATGTCCCGAGAAAGGATGGCGAGAGGTTGAAGTAATATTCGACATCACTCAAAAGGATAACATTTTTCCTTGTGATGTTCTATATTATCTCCAACAACCAATCGTTGGAAGGTATCAAGGAAGCTCAAGATAGGAGAGATTGAGCTTACTATCACAGGAGTTGCGGGAAAATCCCGAAACAATTAATACTTTGGGAATTGAATTTCTTGAGGAGCATAAACCTTGGGAAAGATTACAAGACGGGATGGAGTTCACGGTGGCTAATAAAAGATACTGAGAATCGATGACCACTAGTCCATTCTCCATATACATTTCTATTGGAATGTTATATCTTTCAATACAAGGCCGAGTATTTCGCGCCTATATTGATTCAGTGCGGAATATGTCTTGCAAAGCGGATGTTTTTCCTAAAGAAATTGGAGAAGAACCACTATTTGCGGAAGAGATTTCTCTAAAAGGATTCTTATCCTTAACGAGAGAATTAAACAAGCGAAAATCATGATCGGAGGCGCGGTGGTACCCCATGGTACAAGGTGAAAACGCCACCAATCTATTTCCATGATACAAGTGCAGATATTTTGCTAGGAAACAATTTCCTACAAACATTCAAGCGATTCACACAGGAGAATGAGACAAGAAGACTTATTTTCACAACCTTATGTGATCATAAGATTATTGTCCAAAGATCATGAGGAAGCATTTCACGAGAAAAATGCCTATTAATTTTCGCGACAAGCGTGGTGATGAAGCCAAACTTCGCAATCCAAAAATGGCGGATCGAAGGAAATTTGGTGAAGCTTTATTATCCTATAGACAATTTGGTTCCATTCGGAAGGATCGGAAGATATGGGATAATAACTTGTATTCATTCGAGTACAAGAGAGAAGAAACGAGTCACTCGAGAAGCCATTGCGGAATTATGGATGAGTCTAATAGAGAATCCACGAGTGATGTAACTATAGAGGAACAAATATCACTCGAGGATATCAAGAAGAAGATCCAAAGGAATTACAATGAAGATCCTTTGGCTTGGTGGGATAAGAACGAGCTTAAAGCTTCCTTAAAGGTTAAACCTGGAAAGGAGTACGAGTTCGTAAGATTCAAACCAATCCTTATGAACCGGGAGGATCGTGAGGATATGCGAAAATACTTAAGGAACATCTTGACCTTAAGTTAATTTCACCAGGAGTTTCTCCATCAAAGATCCGAGGATTCTTAGTCGAAACCATGGAGAAATCAAAAGAGGAAAGCCAAGACTTGTTATTAATTATAAGGGAATTAATAACATTTTGGAGTTCGACGGATACTATATCCCAAGCGAGAAACATCCGGTTAATTGTATCAAAGGTGCCAAGATATTCTCAAAGTTCGATTGCAAGTCCGGATTCTACCGATTAAGATGGAGGAAGAAAGTAAGAAGTTTACTGACTTTCTCTACACCACAGGGGACACTATATTTGGAACGTGATGCCTATGGGATTGGCTAACGCACCCCAGATATATCAAAGGAAGATGGATAATCTCTTCAAAGATTATTTCAGTTTCATGTTCGTGTACATCGATGACATTTTGATCGCATCAAAGAACATGAAGGAGCATCTTAAACATTTGGAAATATTTTCAGATGTTTGTCATAAAGAAGGATTAGTGCTTTCGGAGAAGAGAAGGCGTGATTGCAACAAGGCAGTTGAATTCCTAGGAATTGAGATCGACGAATCTGGAATCATCCTACAAAGTCATATTGTAGAAAAGATACAGGGATTTCCAGATACACTGAAAGACAAGAAGCAGCTTCAGAGTTTTCTTGGAGTTGTTAACTTTGCGGGAATGTTCATTAACAATCTAGCATACTACAGGAAGGTGTTTAGCCCATTGCTTAAAAAGGATGCAATATTCAAATGGGAAGATGAACATCAAGAAGGAATTAAGCAACTTAAAGAAGTATGTAAAAAGCTTCCAAAGCTTGCGATTCCCCAAGACGAGGACGAACTGGTTCTATATACAGATGCCAGTGATGATTGGTGGGCAGCAGTTCTTACGAAAGTCACACCAAACGAGGAAGTGCCATGCAGATACTGCAGCGGTTTATTCACCCCTAGTGAAGCAACTCGGTGGCATATTAACGAGAAAGAATTCTTTGCAGTCAGAAAGGCTTTTAAAAAATGGCCTCTATTTTTACTTGGCTAAAAGTTTACTTTAAAAATTGATAATTCAAGTGTCAAGGCTTTTAAAAAACAAAATTGAATCAAAACCGAGAAAAAGGCTCGATTACTTAGATGGCAAGCTGAATGTCAATATTATGATTATGATATTGTCATTATAAAATCTCATGAAAATATTCTTGCATTTCTTGACACGAGATGGAAGGGCGCGTTCTTGTGAGGTCCTTAAACGAGTAAGACATCTCGGGGAAAACCTGGAGAGTCTAGAAGCGAGATTTTGGGGCGTTATGTCTCAATGCGTGAAGTTCTTTGGGCGACTTCAACAGTGACCAGAAATCCGTTTCTAGTCAAATACGAGCATGCCGGTTCGCTTAAGGACAATTGTTCTTAGCGGCTGCAAGGGCCTCTCTTCCAGGCCGCATCTCCTACGGTGCAAAAAGGGGCCGAGAGAGTACGGGCTCTAACCCGGAGGTTATGGATTCAAGTACCATAATCACAAGTGTTGCGGTGATGCATCCCCGAGGTGTACAAATCAGCGTAACGAATGTTGAAGCTCGGTGTCACAACCCGAGTCTTCAAGTCAACCCAACACCTGCGGGGTAAAAGAGGAGAGTTGAATCTTAGGCCACGACGACAGACAAATCTAAGGTTCAAATCGACGAGAATAAGATTTCTCCTATGCGGGTATATCAACGACAATGGGAGAAACTAGTTACAAGACAAGGTATTAACCCGGAAAAACAATGGTTGATATCTCAGGAAAGTATCCCAGAGTTTGGATGAAACCAGGAAGTCATCCAAATGAAGTACATGAATGGTATACCTTTGGAGCTTTAGCTTCAATCTATACCGTGTCCCTAGGATTCCCAGAAATTTCAAAATTACCTAAATGGATTGGGGAAGCGATTTACGAGACTTGGGCCAATAATCCACACTTGGCCGAGGCGATATTTTGGAACTGTATTTTATCGGTCGGCTCTGAACCAAATGAAGAAAGGCTTTAATGAAGCTTTTCATTTCATCAAGCTAAGAAGACCGGATGGAAATGCTTTAAAATATATTAAGGCGAAACTTCAGGAAGAAGGACCGATGTTAGTAGGAGCATTTTAAAGACGAAGCTTCTACCGGCGAGCATGGGGTCTTTGGGTTTGTCTAATCGAAATGGACAAAGTCAAATATCCATTCAAGTTCTTCCAAAATTCGGCGAATGGATCTTTCCTTTTGAATTCGATGACTGGATCAACCACGGGGTTTGCGGAAGAACTCTTCGAGACCAAAAGAAGAATTCTGCAGGAAAACAAGATTCCGACAAGCAAAGAAACTTACCGGAAATGCGTAACATGGCGCATGTTGGCCGATGGGTCGGCCAGGATCATCAAGCATGCCCCGAACAAAAGGAACCCGAGTTTGGGAAAGGATTCCGACCCAAACCCGACCGAAACAAGATCATGCGGTGGAAAGGATAAGGGCCCAACTCACAAGACGCGTTATCCTCGGGGACCACGTAAACCAAATTTTTAAAAGATTCCCGACAAACATCATGAAATTTGAGTCACGCGGAAGAAAAAGAAAACCACCGTGGCGAGGCAATAATGTGGGATATGACGTGCGATGACATCATATATATCGGCAAGATTTGAAGTCCGCCTTTGAAGTCCTGGACTTACCTCTATAAAATGCGGATTTGAAGGAAGGCGAGGACATCGAACATTTTCCTTAGTTTTCTTACAATAAAATCTGAGTGAAAAATTTGTAATATTTTGAGTGTTTTAGTTTTTAAGTTTTTATGTATTTTTCGAGTGCAAGCCTCATACATGAGAGGCTAAACAAGTATTCTCCTCCCAAAAGGAGATTACTAATGTAATAAATTTTTCTTTAAGTTCTTAATAAAATAAAGGCTTTTTTGTTCAACATGTGTTCATGATGTACTATTGATCAATTCCCTTTGAAGAATTACTTTACGCCTTGGAGTAGGAAACGAACCAAGCGTCTTTGAGCGGTTTACGAAGGAGTCGGATAACTTGCGGATCATCTTCCCGAGGGTGAGGTTGAGCAGTGAGGAGTTGTTTGTCAAATGATCCGGGGGCGATAATTTTCCGGTGGCGTTGCGAACCACTTAACCCGTGCGTTTCGGTCAAAAGAGGTATGAATTTTAAGGGATTTATTAATTTTACTAAGCATGTTGGGCCCGATATGGTCGTAATGGACTATTTTCATTTTCGATCTAAAGACCCAATTTGTATACGGATAAATACTTGAAATAAGATCTTGATCGAAGTATGTCTTGTTGAGTTTATAGGTGAAACCCGACATGATCCATTTAAAACCTCCGAATAGAGACTCGGATCTAAGTAGGTGTAACAATGCCACGAACAAAACAAGTTCTGACGAAAAAATCGGGTTCTTATTTCTCGAAAAATCCGAAAAACAAATTGATTATGGAGTAAAAACTTTATGATTATTGTATAATGCAATATATTTATCCTTATGGAGCAATCTGCTACAAATTAGAGTTTAAAGGGATAACTAGAACTATTGTTATTAAAGAATAAAATCCTAGGGGCAAAATGGTCCAAAAGTTGCAAAGAGTAATTATTTTCGTAGTACAGGATGCAAAAGGTTAAAAATAAAAGTATAGGTTGTGAAGTGTAAAAAGGGGTAAAGTTCAGGTGGTTAAAAATAATTATCTCCATTTCTAACTACCAATCATTATTTTACTATTTCTATATCAAATCAACTCTTATCATTACTTAAAATGAAAGCGCCTTAGCTAGGATGAATTGTCCAAAACAAAAGATGTCGACCATAATTCCAACACACACTTCTCCATTATGGGCAAAGTAAATACAAGTAGTGCAAAATTGATGGCACTCAGGGCATTAAGAGATTCCTTAAGCAAGAATGGTGTAAGCAAGTTAGTAGATGAAGGATGAAGTTTGGAAGTGAAGGGCAAAGATATAAATTAAAATTGGAAGAAGTACTTACCTTTTATTTTGTTCCATTTTGTCTTGGATGGGACAAAAATGGTCGGGACATGCTTGAAGGTTTGAATGGAATGGAATAAAGAAATGAGAAGGTGTGAAAGGAGGATGAGTAGGATATTATTTCATGTGGGAGGAAATTTTAAATGGAATAAAAATATGGGATGGAATGTTGAATGAAAAAATTGGCTTTTTCTCTCTCCTTCATGAAGGTCCGTATCACCTCATATCCTCCAAATTTTTATTTTTATTTTTGTTCAAAGTTGGTGATAATTGGAGTAAGTTATCAAGTTCAAAGTCCAAAAGTTTACTTATCAATCCCATAATCACTTATCAATTCTATGATCACCTATCACCTATAAAAAATAAAAGAGAGCTTTGGTGGAAAAATATTGGATTCTATTGATTATTCTTCTCAATTTTTTTGGCTTGTTATGAAATCAAAGAAGACACCCTATTTAAAGTAAGACAACTTCCTAACCAATGTCTAGATTTATTTGGTCTAAAGCCTATAATTTATCCATTAAAATTATCTTATAAAATATTTGGCAACCTAGAAGTTTCTACAAGCTACAAGCTTTCTTCAACTAATATCTAAGATATTTTAATAAAATATTTCTAGAGAAGTTATAGAACTTGGGGCATTTGAGCTTGGACTCTTATTTTTTATCTTTTAACTAAAAAAATATATTTTCAAGCCCAGTATTATTTGGATCCAAATTAAGTTTATATTCTAACAAAAACATCACAAATATAAGTCAATTATGGTCACATTCATATAAACCAACAAGGCCAACAAAGAAATTCATATGTGGTGACATGATCGCGATTATATATGCCAACAAAGAAAATCTCATATAAGCTAACAAAGACAATGAAATATCAATATACTTGCCTTTTAATTAATGTATTATTCTTTCATTGTCTTTTTTCTATTTGAGGTCTAGACTCTTTTATCATACCTAAGTTATTAAGTCACTAATTTTAATTCTTTATTATGATTGCAAAGTACAAATTTATAAATATATTATATCCATTTGTATTACTAAACACAAGTTTTTATTTAGATAATAATTATGTATAAATACAAAATATAAATTTATACAATTATAACAATTATGAGGATTCTGAAAATTTTACACAATTTATAAAATGATGCAAAATTATATTAGTAACAAGAATATAAAAACATATAGCATTTCTTTTCAACAAAACACGAGTAAATCGCGATTAATAGATGTTAATATCGACTTTGAAAATTCATAATAAATTATATAAAAGCCATATACCTTGATTTAAGTTATAATAAAAACCTTAAGATGTTGGCTTCCAAAGCAAAATATAGTCATGATGATATGATCGCTAAAAATTATTGAAGTTGCCCACAACAAAGAACCATGACCAAAGGTGAAAATATTTTGGGGAAGAAAAAACAAGATTTGCTAAATCAATTGTGGAGATAACTCTAATGGATATAATTTAGGAAAATTAGAAAATTGGTCCTCTAAGTTGGCCTGCTCGGACTTTTGGTCCTCTACATTGCTTTTTGAAAATTAGTCCTCTAAGTTATGAAATTTCGGACTTCCGGTCCTCTAAGTTGGTCTGTTTGAAAATTAGTCCTCTAAGTTATAAAATTTCAGAAATTTTGTCTGATTTTCACCGAAAATTTTTCAATCCACCGAAAATTACTGACTAGGATCTAAAACGACGTCGTACGAGCACAATTCTCTTTCAAGAGTATGCAAAACATCACATTTCACGCCTGACAACCATAAAATCATCTTCCCCGGATTATCAATCGTCCAAGAAGTATTTCTCTTAAAAATAAAAATCTAGAAATGAATTAAACTGATCCCCCATTACCCCCCCAAAAAAAAAAACGAGATACACAAATTAAACATAATCAATTTTTCGTTTTTCCATTTACAAAGAATATTGATCATTACATACATGGCCCTAGATTCGTAGAACCTAATCAATGTTTTTCGATAAACCTAAAATCTGGAAAAACATAAAGCTAAACATAATTCATAAACTTTATCCTTCTTTCATATACAAAGAATATTTTATTACATATATAATTACAGAGTACGGACAATTAAAGCTTCAACTACTCAAAGTCCAAATTAGATCATGTCATTTTCAAGAAACCTAAAATCTTGGCGTAAGAAAACCTAATGCATCCTCGACAATAATTTTCTGAAGTGCATGAGGCACGTCCGATGAATCAAAACATCTTTCTCCATCACTTGTCAAGCACTTGGACAAGAAATCAGCTGCTCTATTCCGTTCTCTGTAAACGAAGATGAACCCAAGTCCCTTGAAGAAACTTATCTCAGACCGGATATCAGATAACACCCCGAGACATTGACTCGGACATCTGGATTCTCCAACCAGAATAGAAATGGCCACCTTCGAGTCTGACTGAATTTCAACATGGGTTAGTTCCAACCCCTTCGCGAGTCGTAGTCCGTCCCGAATCGCCAACATCTCGATCATCAACACGGTGGTCCCATACTTGACTTTGATTGTCTCATCCTTTATCAGGTCCGCCTTTTGAAAATGATTGGCCTTGGCCACGATGAATCGTCCAAAACAGTCTCTAACGATGATCCCATATCCGCATGTGTTGTTCCGTTCTCGAAATGAGCCATCACAGTTCACTGCAACGTACCCGAGGAAAGGTTGTTTCCACCGTAAAAGTTTAGGTTGTGCTGCACACAACCTCGTATTGCGATTAACAATTGGAAGTGACGGTAATAGACACTGTTCCATTACAAACTCAAATATGGATCAAGCAAAAGGATTAATAGGAAATAATACGAAGAACCAAAGTTTTCACTATATGGCCGAAGTGACAAGGATGATCAAATATTGAGTAATGCACAAGGTACATTTGAAAGACAAGAAGTGGGTTTGTTCGTCATTCGAAAGCTAGTAGATGAAAAAATGTTTAGTAGTTTTATGTATTTCCTCAGTGGGTAGTAGGGTTTTATCATATAGGGAAATGAAATTAATTGCCTTGAAACATTATATATATTTCATGGGTTTGATGACTTGATCGAAGGGTAGTAAGTATAATTGTGTCTCTTGTGGGGCTCACTTTTGTGTGATGTAACCGTGACCGTGAGTTATGTATTTAAATTTATTATTATTATTATTATTATAATTTTTATTGCGATTGGACTAATTACAAGAATTAATATTCTAGTTAGCCCATGAGACCCACACAAATTTAATGCACCCAAATAGCCATCTCCTTAATTATTTTTTATTAAGTACAATTTCTTATCTGGATTATTTCGTACACTTTAAATGCTGACTTAATCATCGGAGGGGCTTCTACAGGACAAACCCGGGGCACTTCTAACCCTATTTGCGTGTTGCGGGCGGTTCCCCCCTCGTAGATTGCTCAACAGATTATTTTATTAAGTACAATCTCTTTGGGATTATTTTATTAAAATTAATTATATATCTATTAAAATCTATGATTTTATTATAAATAAGTTTATTTGAATAATTTTATAATCATTATAAGTAAATGTATTAAAGTCAAACTATTAGTTTAATTTATACGAGCATTCTCACGAGCTTATGAGTAGGGTTGTCAATTTCGGACCCGACACGCAAACCCGACACCTAAACTAACACGAAATTAATGGGTCCGGGCTTCGTGGGTCCGAATCGAAATGGATCCAACCCGAATAACCTACTAATTAAAAAGGTCGAGTTCGGGTCAACCTACTATGACCCATTTATAACTCGTCTAACACATTTGTGAATTTAAAAGAAAATTAAGTAAATGATTAATTGTAAGAAAAAAGAACAAACAAGACATATTCTTAAAATTTAAATGATAAAACCTCCTTAATTATTTATTTGTTATTATTATGCATGTATTTTTGAATATTGTCCTCAAAATATGATTAGTATGGAGAAAAATTTACTTTTGGTCCCATTAGACTTACCTCATGATGATTTTAGTCCCATTAGGCTCACTTTTAGTCCCAAATCGATATTTTTCACCAAAAATAGTCCCATAGGACTTGGAAACTGAAACTCCGTTAAAAAACTAACGGAAACCGTTACTGAAGACAAAAATGGTTCCTTAGGATACCAAAGTTAGATTTTTAATAACAAAAATAGTCCCATAGGACACCAAAGTTAAATTTTAACAAAAAATGACCCCATTATTCTTTTTTTTTTGGGGGTTAAATTTAATATTATTGATGATAAAAATTATTTTAAATTTTATATTTTGAGTTATTTATTTAAATTAATATTTAAATTAAAGTACAATCTACTGTTTGGATTATTTCATACACTTTGCTGACTTAAGCATCGAAGGAGTTTCTACCGGACAAACCCGGGGCCCTTCTAACCATGTTTGCGTGCTGCAGCCCGGTTCCCTCTCGTAGATTGCTCAACAGATTATTTTATTAAGTACAATCTACTGTCTGGATTATTTTATTAAAATGCATGATATATCTATTAAAATCTATGATTTTATTCAAATAAATAAGTTTATTTGAATAATTTTATAATTATTATAAGTTAATGTATAAAGGTTAAAACTAAAGTCAAACTATTAGTTTAATTTATACGAGCCTTTTCACGAGTTTGCTTACGAGCTATCAAACCGAATATCTCTAATTTGAGTTTGGTTCATCTATCTTAAACGAACTCAAACGAGTTTTTATCGAGTCGAACTCCGAATATCTTTTAGTTATATATAGTTTAATGATAATAAATAAAAAAAATAGTAACTTTAATGATGATATATTTTTTAAAATAGATTTTAGTATATTTAGTTTTTTGAGAAAAATTCACTTTTGGTCCCATTAGACTGAACACCTGATGATTTTAGTCCCATTGTTCTCACTTTTAGTCCCAAATCGCAGGTTTGACTTTCAATTTGATAGGGTTGACCGTTCATTTACTAATGGCGGGACCATTTGTGTGACAAAAATAATCTTATGAGACTATTTTCAAGTCGTGGAACTAAAATCATCAAGGGCAAGTCTAATGGGACCAAAAGTAAATTTTTCTCGTACACAAGCATAACACGTTGAAAAAAAAAACCGCCACAAAGAAGAAGACGAAACATGTTGAATGAAATTGACAAAGTGGAATCCGAAAAGTCAAGTATCATATCTAATAGATTGTCAAGCGTCTATTAATCGGAAAAGGAAAGGATATGTTTAAATCTAATCAAATTTTACTTAATTATTTTAAAATATAAAAATGATCCAAATATCCTTTTTAATTGCTTAAACAAAAAAAAAAAAAACTGAAATACTCTTCAACTCTAGACCACTAATAAAAAGTAATCAATAATTAAGATTTGCCCCCATGAACTCACCCTAACTGGGTAGACTCATATGATCCAAATTCTGGATGAGAACTGTATGGACTATTCTCAGCCATTGAAGATTAATTTTAATGGGTGAGTTTTTATCTTTATTTTAGGAAGTGAGATAGAAATTGATTGGCATGGATTAGGAGTAATCTTCTAATTTTCCATCTTTTGGATAAGTTAACGAGGACAAAAAAAAATAATATCCAATCCCAATTAGATTTTGTAAACATTTTTTTCCTATTTTCGATTCGTAAGTATTATTGGCGGTTTTCTATTCATATTAGTAAACTTTGAGAGTTTTTCAGTTTTTCTTATTTCCGCCATCGATGCCTAAAAAGTTTTTCAAGTTCTTATAATTGAAGAATGAAGCACGAAATATCTATTCTTGAAGGTTTGTTCTCCTTTTGCTTTTTTTTTTTTGAAGATTACTTGCATGTTTTATGTAATGTTGATGAATATATAGTATTGGATCATTGCAAGTTTTATGTAATGTTACTGTTTAATTAATTAGAAAGATATAACTGCATGTTTAATGTAATGTTGATACATATAGAATATGATAATTTTGTTTCTCTTTTAATTTTACATATATTACTTTGTATTAGATTACAATTTTATTACTTTTAATTTTCATTTTTTGCGTTTACAATTGAGAAACTGTATTTTTTTACTACTAGACGAATCATAGGAAGAAGAACGAAGAAGGAAGAGAAAATTGCAATATTAGTCCTATGGAATTTGGGACATTGCGATTTTAGTCCCACAGTTTGCATTTTTGGTCTCAAACTTTTTTAGACAAATATAGTCTTATAAAAATTTGAAATTATATTTTTGGTACCATCGCTGTAAAAAAACTATCGAAGAGCATCATTTGCCATTAAGTTGTTAACAAACATTGCAGTAATGATCCCATATAAGAGTTAAACATTGCAATTTACAAGTATGGCCCAAAAGTTTTTTTAATACAAAATAATCCCATAATAATCTAAAATTATTTTTATTTGGGATTGATCTTCAGATGATAGTAAGTGCGCAATTTTTATATTAAATAAATATTATATATTATTCATTAATTATATTTGTATGATATTTTTCAATGAGCCTATTATCTAAAAAAATAAGATAATACATACAATCTTAAAGCATAATCTTAAAGAAGAATGTTCTTGGAAGATCTAAATTTTGATGCATACTTTAATCGATACTTGACCCGTAAGATTATAAATACTTAGACCGCCTCTACTCATACTTGTGTCCGACTACCAACTAGACCCACTCACTTCATATATTTGACCTTATTTGGTGTGCCTCATACATACAATAAAAATAAATTCACGAACAAATAATAAGAAAAATTGCAAAATTAATTTTGTAACAAAAAGAGTCATTGAAAGATCCCGCAAAGGAAAATAGTCCTCAGAATCGTATAAAAATCACTCGGTCCGATTTCGCCACAAATTAGGAATTTCACTTGCGTGAGCAACACGTGTAATTTGGTAAAATTGTGACCAAAATTAAGTTTTTTTATACAATTATAGGACTAATTTGCAAACCATGCATTTCACGAAATATTTACTGCATCACCTATCAATTAGATGACTAATTTCACAATTTTTCAATTAATAAAGAAAATAGTTATTTTAATTCATCTAGAAAGTTTTTTATGACCGAACATATACATGAAAATTACCATAAGATAAAATAATCGTGTTAAACTACTAAACTATACAAAGATCAAAACTTTAAAAAAATTACATCAATGATTTTGAATTGTAATATTATGTGAAGTTCAGCTAAACGAATTGATATTATTATTTTTAACTTAATTCTTCAAGATTTTTAACTAAATGATGGTTTTGAAGTTAAACAAAATTCAAATGACAACAAAAGAGAGAAATTGGTTTAGATTTATCTATTTTAATGTTTACTTTGGGATAATTGTATTTTTGATCACATATGAATAGTTTTAGTTTTAGTCCCAATTGTAAAAAAAATAATGATGGAACCAAAATTATTAAAGAAATTAATGGAAAAACTAACGGTGAGACTAATTTTGCAACAAACCATTCCTGTGAGAATATTTAGAATCTATGGTATCAAAATCACAATCACGGAAATCTTGTGGGACCAATATTATAATTTTCTCAAAGAAGGAAAAATAAATCTGTTTCGGATTACTTATTTTCATTTTGATACTACCAATACCAGCAATATCCAAGGAATGGTCATCTCCCATAAATACAGATCCTCTAGAGCTTGATTCGTATTTGAGAAATATTCCCACTGGGAGGTCATGTCATGTTGCTCCTAAGTCTAAAAGCCAAACATTAGAAAATAGCTTTCTGCCTTCAACATTGGTTGTTGCTTCACCATGTAAAAATTCTCCATTTTTAGAGATATTTGTAACATTCCTTGGGTATTTGATGACTCAAAGTTTTCACTCTTCTTATTCAAACAATCCTTTTTGAAGTACCCTTTTTGCCACAATTATAACACTTGATGTTTTTTAATCTTAGATTCTAATTTACCATGATTCTAACTCCCACTGGAGCCATGTTCCGTGGATCTTCCTCTAATCACCACTTGTTGCAAACTTGCTTGTATGTCCTACTTGTTCTGCGTGCATGCTCTCTTCTTCTAATATAGCGGCGCAATTTCATCGAAGACTATATAGTCTAAATGGATGTTGTTCATCAAGTTGATAATGAGTTGATCATCGAATCTTGTAAACTTTAAAGTAAAAGCTCTGCGCACGTTCAATAGCTTCTATTTTCCAACCCGTTAAGGTGAGTTGGGAAAATAGAGTATACAAGGTGTTGATATGGTCGATCACGAAGTGGTTTCCATACGAAAAGTATACAATTTTCTTATTAAGAAAATCTAATTGTGTAGTGACTTGGACTCATATCTCCTTTGACGTCTAGTTTCCATACGAAGAGTATTCAAGGTGTAGTCACATATCTCCTTTGCCCTTTTTTTTTCCCCGCCACACTAGACAATCCATTGGCTAGCGGTAAGTCTTGATCAACAATTGCATTGCTCCCCTCCATATTGTTCCACTTGGCATCATCAATGATATCTGCGGGTTTATCTAAAATTACCTTAATCTTCATTTTCCACAATGAGAAATTATTCTCTTTGAACTTCTCCACATCGAACTATCTCATTATTTTATTCAAAACCAATTTATTTCACTTGAACCGAATTTCACTATTCGTGTGAATAGTAATCACCGTGAATAATAACACTTAAGCCAATGGCTCTGATAGCGCTATAAGAAAATTATGGACCAGAATAAACTCATGACAATAATGGTTTGAGGAAAATAAAGTTAAAATGGACACTACTATTTTACGTGGAAAATCCCAAAATAAATTAATTTGAGGTAAAAACATCGGGCAAGTGTAGGAGCGACTCGTTATAAAATAAGGATTACGAACAATATCATACTCTATTTTAAAATAGTAGAAAATTAGCACTCTTTAAATGAGAAAATACTTAGCAAAATCGCGAGAAATTGGAACTCTAATATTTGGTTGGGATATAAAATGCTCTGCGGCATCCTTATATAGGCAATTGGATTTCAACATCCTCATTGAATTTTCCAGCAATTTTGTGCCGTTTTTCCTTGCAAAGATTGGCTGAATCGTGTAATTGCATTAATTACTCACTCCACTTTTCTACAAAGTCTACCCACCCCATGCAAATGTCTTGGTTAACAATTGTAGCCAAAAGTGGCTTTACATCCACTTTTACAGAAATATCTTTGGATTTGACCCAACCGAGTAATTTGGATTTGAAAGACAAGATAAGGTAAAATTCAAAGTAAAAGTCCATTAACTTTAAAATTATATGAGCTAGTAACTTGTTCTAGAAATATCTTAGAAAATTATGTAGATATTTTTAGAGAAAAAATTGGAGATATACTAAAGTAGACATTTTGATGGATAGTTCTAGTAAATAAATTATACCTATTAGATTAAATTTGTATTTGGAAAATCCTAACCATTAGTGAACGATATTCTTTAGTATAAACATGGTTTAACCAAAATTTTAAAAACCTATTGTTTCCACCAAAAGTTCTCTATTAGCTTATGTTGTCTCTCTTTGCTAAAGGGAAAAAAAGAAGAAGAAAGTTAAGGGTGATATGTGAATATTTTAATTTTTGTTCCGCTACGAATTTTTTTCAACCCAACACGTGATTACACACTTTTATTTTCCTCTTGCCAATTACATCTACACACTTTTCCACAAATAACTAATCGTTATAACACATCTTCCCACAAATTCTATTATTCACCTACTCACATTTCTAAGGGATAGCGTTTTTAATCAACCCAAACTATACGGGTTTTTACACTTTGCAACCCGAACTTTGAAAAGTTCTGATTGCAACCTAAACTTCACAAAATTTTACACTTTGCATAAAATTCGGTTTTACCCCTGGTTTCGGAAAGATGGTTTGTAGTTTACACTCTAAACTTTAAAGTTGTTACACTTTGCAACCCGAACGATAAATTTCATTGCATTTTCTTTGAATACTCCCAAAGGTCTTGCGATCCTCGAAAATGGTATCGAGCCTAGGTTTATTAAGAACTTTTAGTTAAATTTATTATATTTATGTAATTAACAATTGGTGAGGAGAAATTACTCCGAGATTATGGATCCGGACCGATGTCCGAGATGTACCCGCTTACAGGGACATATCGTCAAATATTGACGATGTATGCACAAGAATACCTTGATCGGGTTTCATATTGGGAATACCAACATGAAGAAAAGGAGCAAGCGAGAGCCGACGGGAAACCTTAAGGCAATGCGAGAATGCGGCGAGGATATTATAAGCGATTCGGATGCTTAACCGGACCACTATATGTTCACTTGATGAACCTTCAAGAAACGGTTCATGAAAATTCCCATCGAAACAATGATTCACGATGGAGTACCGAGTGGAACGAGATACTTCAGATAAATCTAAGATCTCCGAAGATCTTAGAGAAATCGAGAAGGCGGTGCGAGTTATGGCAACCGCCATATTCATCTACGATCTGAAGTTCATCGGATCGAGAACCGGATGGAGACGATGGTGAAATATCGAAGGAAACTCTTGAAATCCTTCATGATATTGAAACGAGTCAAAACACGGAGGACGGGCCGAGTTCATCGGAGGAAGGAAACGTATTGATTTTGGGGCGGTACCTATTTACACCAAAAGGGGAAACCAACCGAAGTTATATGAAAGATGACCGATGAGGAGAAGCTCATTGCTCTAATCAAAGGAAAATCCATCAAAAATTAAAAAGATGGATATGGAAAAGATGAATCTTAAAGATCTACACGACTGTGAGAATCCTTGGCGGGATTGGGTATTGTAGATTTAAAGATGAACGCAGTGAGAATCAACTTTGGTTACTTATGACCCACAAGGTAGACCAATTCATCCACCACCGCCACCCGTTAATCCTAACGTCGAAGAAAGTGCGGGTTCACATCATGGAGCTCGGGGCGAGAGGATGCCACACGCCGGGGACTTCACGGCCGGAGTGATCCACTTTCGAGGGACGGGAGTCGAAACCTCTTGCGGGAACCAGGACACAACCTACCGGAAGGCGAATGTTTATCGAGGCCTTATGGAAGATCGCACCTCGACCCAATACATCCGTATGGGTTGATGTTAAATCTGGATATCCCATTTTAAAAGCAGAAGAAGTTCTCATTGATGAATAGGCTTGACTATGAGAATTTCAGCAGAACCCTCGATCTTACGAAGGATTCATTCATTTTACTCCTTGAAATGAGTCTTGAAGGATCGGTGAAGATTGCAGGATATGACCGATGCTAGTACGAAAAGTTCGGTCACATCGGGGAATCACTTAAAGGAATTGTCGATGGTATGGCTAAGCTATTCAAAATCCAATTCATCGGCACGGGTTATTTCGAGGGATTAGAGGATGAAAAAGAAAGAAATATAAACAAGCCCTCTATAGCCTTGAGTTCTTGGATATTTGTCATATTGACGAATATATTAAGTTGTTCACGAATACGGTGGAAATCAAGATTGAGGAAAAAGAAGGCACTGCCTATTCTTTGCCAAGATTCCGAGTCCCCGGAGAGAAATGCTTATCGGGGAATACAAGGGTGGAGTGAGTAGAAGCGTGGCGAGAAAAATGTCTTTCCTAAAGGCCAAGTTATCGAATGGTGCTATCAAGCGGCTCTGCACAGAATTACAAGAGATTAAGAGGAATTAACAAGCGGTTCCTCTATGTTGCGTGGATAATGATATCCCAACGGTTGTGGGAGGTCAAACAAGGCGGCACAAGAAGAAGAAGGAGAGAAGCCATCCATACCGCCCGGCGAAAGCGAAAAAAAGTAGGTCTTCATGGAGACCTAGAAGGTTTTGGTCAAAACAAAAAGCCCGAAGTTATAAATTAGGGCAAAGACCGATTACCAGCGAGTAGAGCCACATCATCGGGTTCTAATCAAGCAAGTACCGATAGAAATACGAGGAGAAAAACTTTCGGGCGGGCTCACACTAGAGCTAATGAAAGTTTCAAAGATCTGTAATTCTTTGGACATGCGGAGCAAGAGGGGCATATCTCAGCGGATTGCCCGGACAATCAAAAAGCGAGTCGAGGCGAGTTCGAGGCTACACGAGAAATCGAAGAAGGTCTATTATCAAGATTTAATACGGTGTATCAATTTGAGGATATTCCCTCGGATGAAAGCATCTATGAAGAAGAGATCTATTCGATGATGGAAGTGACTCCGGCTCGGAGAATCGAGTGAAGAAGAAATTCTTAAGCGGCGGTCGGGGAGGATATGTCGGGATTCCTCTCTCACACGACGGTTTCTCATAAAACTCTTATGAGAATCATGAAGGAAGATCCAAAGCTTCAAGTCTATGATGGATTTACAATTGGAGCTATGGAAAAAGCATTGGATAAGATTGGGTTTCGTAACAGAAAACACCAAATTATTCACAGGGTAACAACGGGAGAACTTGCCATTCCGATGGAGTTTACCGGTAACCTGATCGAGATCTGATTGGTCCCTATTAGAGAAATACGGAGATCAAAAGCGAGTTAAAGAGAAGTTGCTAATACACTATCATGGATTCACATTGGAGCCATAAGGGTCATTATTAAGGCAACATTCAAGGAAGGAATAGATTCGCCACTCAATCTGGCTATTTTTGACAAGCGAATCTCAAATCTCAAGGATTCATGCCTTGGAGCGGTTACAGGAAATTTGTATGCAGGGAAATTAACATTTAATGTCTATCCTAGAATTGCATACAATTTGGGAGATCGAGACTTGATGTAGAGTCCTAACCCTTCATCAAGATTTCAAAAGAGTCGATTTGATGAAAGAAGGAAATAGGCCTTACTCGATCACATACAAGATTTCCTATGCTCTCTCGAATACCCATCATTCAAGTATTCTTGAGAAAGGAATTTATTGAAGTCCCAAGAATCTTTGAGGACTTTGCCAGGTAGTGTTACCGAAATCATTGAATCTCCAACTATTAAGGAGATTGATATGATAATTCAAGATCAACCGGAGTCTTCAACAAAAGTCGGAGTCTCGAGTTGAACCCGAGAAGGATGTCTTTCCAACGGACGAGAATGACAAGTAGCGGCCGTTGGGAGGAAAGAAGACCAAATCTGATTCGGCGCATCCCCGATGTTTTTAAAACAAAGCGGGAGAGAGCTGAAATGTCGAGAAAAGGATGGCGAGAGGTTGAAGTAATATTGACATCACTCAAAAGGATAACATTTTCCTTGTGATGTTCTATATTATCTCCAACAACCAATCGTTGGAAGGTATCAAGGAAGCTTTGAAAGATAGGAGAGATTGAGCTTACTATCACAGGGAGTTGCGGAAAAATCCCGAACAATTAATCTTTGGGAATTGAATTTCTTGAGGAGCATAAACCTTGGGAAAGATTACAAGATGGGATGGAGTTCACAAAGTGGCTAATAAAAGATACTGAGAATCGAGATGACCACTAGTCCATTCTCCATATACATTTCTATTGGAATGTTATATCTTGAATACAAGGCCGAGTATTTCACCGCCTATATTGATTCAGTGCTTAGGAATATGTACTTGCAAAGCCGATGTTTTTCCTAAAGAAATTGGAGAAGAATTACCAGCTATTGCGGGAAGAGATTTCTCTAAAAGGATTCTTATCCTTAACAGAGGAATTAAACAAGCGAGAAATCATGATCGGAGCGCGGTGGTACCCCATGGTACAAGGTGAAAACGCCACCAATCTATTTCCATGATACAGTGCGGATATTTTGCTAGAAACAATTTCCTACAAACATTCAAGCGATTCACACGAGGAGAATGAGACAAGAAGACTTATTTTCACAACCTTATGTGATCATAAGATTATTGTCAAAGATCTGCGGGAAGCATTTCTGAGAAAAATGCCTATTAATTTTCGCGGCAAGCGTGGTGATGAAGCCAAACTTCGCAATCCAAAAATGGCGGATCGAAGGAAATTTGGTGAAGCTTTATTATCCTATAGACAATTTGGTTCCATTCGAAAGGATCGAAGATATGGGATAATAACTTGTATTCATTCGAGTACAAGGAGAAGAAGAGCGAGTCACTCCGGAAGCCATTGCGGAATTATGGATGAGTCTAATGGAGAATCCACGAGTGATGTAACTATAGAGGAACAAATATCACTCGAGGATATCAAGAAAGAAGATCCAAAGGAATTACAATGAAGATCCTTTGGCTTGGTGGGATAAGAACGAGCTTAAAGCTTCCTTAAAGGTTAAACCTGGAAAGGAGTACGAGTTCGTAAGATTCAAACCAATCCTTATGAACCGGGAGGATCGTGAGGATATGCGAGAAAATACTTAAGGAACATCTTGACCTTAAGTTAATTTCACCAGGAGTTTCTCCATACTGACGATCCGGGATTCTTAGTCGAAACCATGGAGAAATCAAAAGAGGAAAGCCAAGACTTGTTATTAATTATAAGGGAATTAATAACATTTTGGAGTTCGACGGATACTATATCCCAAGCAGAGAACATCTGGTTAATTGTATCAAAGGTGCCAAGATATTCTCAAAGTTCGATTGCAAGTCTGGATTCTACTAGATTAAGATGGAGGAAGAAAGTAAGAAGTTTACAGCTTTCTCTACACCACAGGGACACTATATTTGGAACGTGATGCCTATGGGATTGGCTAACGCACCCCAGATATATCAAAGGAAGATGGATAATCTCTTCAAAGATTATTTCAGTTTCATGTTCGTGTACATCGATGACATTTTGATCGCATCAAAGAACATGAAGGAGCATCTTAAACATTTGGAAATATTTTGAGATGTTTGTCATAAAGAAAGGATTAGTGCTTTCGGAGAAGAAGGCGGTGATTGCAACAAGGCACATTGAATTCCTAGGAATTGAGATCGACGAATCGGAATCATCCTACAAAGTCATATTGTAGAAAAGATACGAGGGGATTTCGGATACACTGAAAGACAAGAAGCGACTCGAGTTTTCTTGGAGTTGTTAACTTTAAAGGGAATGTTCATTAACAATCTAGCATACTACGGGAAGGTGTTTAGCCCATTGCTTAAAAAGGATGCGAGATTCAAATGGGAAGATGAACATCAAGAAGGAATTAAGCAACTTAAAGAAGTATGTAAAAAGCTTCCAAAGCTTGCGATTCCCAAGACGAGACGAACTGGTTCTATATACGGATGCGGTGATGATTGGTGGGCGGCGGTTCTTACGAAAGTCACACCAAACGAGGAAGTGCCATGCGGATCTTTGCGGTTTATTCACCCCTAGTGAAGCAACTTCGGTGGCATATTAACGAGAAAGAATTCTTTGCGATCGAGAAAGGCTTTTAAAAAATGGCCTCTATTTTTACTTGGCTAAAAGTTTACTTTAAAAATTGATAATTCAAGTGTCGAGGCTTTTACGAAAAACAAAATTGAATCAAAACCGAGAAAAGGCTCGATTACTTAGATGGCAAGCTGAATGTCAATATTATGATTATGATATTGTCATTATAAAATCTCATGAAAATATTCTTGCAAATTTCTTGACACGAGATGGAAGGGCGGCGTTGGCGACGAGGTCCTTAAGCGAGTAAGACATCTCGGGGAAAACCTGGAGAGTCTAGAAGCGAGATTTTGGGGCGTTATGTCTCAATGCGAGAAGTTCTTTGGCGACTTCAACAGTGACCAGAAATCCGTTTCTAGTCAAATACGGGCATGCCGATTCGCTTAAGGACAATTGTTCTTAGCGGCGCAAGAAACCTCTCTTCCAGCCGCATCTCTACGGTGCAAAAAGGGGCGAGAGTCCGGGGCTCTAACCCGGAGGTTATGGATTCAAGTACCATAATCACAAGTGTTGCGGGTGATGCATCCCCGAGGGTGTACAAATCGTAATTGAATGTTGAAGCTCCTCGGTGTCACAACCCGAGTCTTCAAGTCAACCCAACACCTGCGGGGTAAAAGAGGGAGAGTTGAATCTTAGGCCACGAGACAGGCAAATCTAAGGTTCAAACTGACGAGAATAAGATTTCTCCTATGCGGGTATATCAACGGCAATGGGAGAAACTAGTTACAAGACAAGGTATTAACCCGGAAAAAACAATGGTTGATATCTCGGAAAGTATCCCGAGTTTGGATGAAACCAGGAAGTCATCCAAATGAAGTACAAGAATGGTATACCTTTGGAGCTTTAGCTTCAATCTATACCGTGTCCCGGATTCCCGAAATTTCAAAATTACCTAAATGGATTGGGGAAGCGATTTACGAGACTTGGGCCAATAATCCACACTTGGCCGGGCGATATTTTGGAACTGTATTTTATCGGTGCGGCTCTGAACCAAATGAAGAAAGGCTTTAATGAAGCTTTTCATTTCATCAAGCTAAGAAGACCGGATGGAAATGCTTTAAAATATATTAAGCGCTTCAGGAAGAAGGACCAGATGTTAGTAGGAGCATTTTAAAAGACGAAGCTTCTACCAGGGGCGAGCATAAGGTCTTTGGGTTTGTCTAATCAAATGGACAAAGTCAAATATCCATTCAAGTTCTTCCAAAATTCGGCGAATGGATCTTTCCTTTTGAATTCGATGACTGGATCAACCACGGGGTTTGCGGAAAGAACTCTTGAGACCAAAAGAAGAATTCTGGGGAAAACAAGATTCCGACAAGCAAAGAAACTTAGGAAATTCTGTAACATGGCACATGTTGGCCGATGGGTCGGCCGGATCTGTCAAGCATGCCCCGAACAAAAGGAACCCGAGTTTGGGAAAGGATTCCGACCCAAACCCGACCAAGATCAAGATCATGCGGTGGAAAGGATAAGGGCCCAACTCACAAGACGCGTTATCCTCGGGAACCACGTAAACCAAATTTTTAAAAGATTCCCGACAAACATCACATGGCCGAGTCACGCGAAGAAAAAGAAAACCAGGTGGCGAGGCAATAATGTGGATATGACGTGTGATGGCGTCGTCATATATATCGGCAAGATTTGAAGTCCGCCTTTGAAGTCCTGACTTACCTCTATAAAATGCAGGATTTGAAGGAAGGCGAGGACATCGAACATTTTCCTTAGTTTTCTTACAATAAAATCTGAGTGAAAAATTTGTAATAATTTGAGTGTTTTAGTTTTAAGTTTTTATGTATTTTTAGTGCAAGCCTCATACATGAGAGGCTAAACAAGTATTCTCCTCCCAAAGGAGATTACTAATGTAATAAATTTTTCTTTAAGTTCTTAATAAAATAAAGGTGTTTTTTTCAACATGTGTTCATGATGTACTATTGATCAATTCCCTTTGAAGAATTACTTTTACGCCTTGGGTAGGAAAGCGAACCAAAGGCTGTCTTTGGCGGTTTACGAAGGAGTCGGATAACTTGCGAGATCATCTTCCCTAAGGTGAGGTTGAGCAGTGAGGAGTTGTTTGTCAAACGATCCGGGGCGATAATTTTCCGGTAGTGGCGTTGCGAACCACTTAACCGGTGCCGTTTCGGTCAAAAGAGGTATGAATTTTAAGGGATTTATTAATTTTACGGAAGCATGTTGGGCACGATATGGTCGTAATGGACTATTTTCATTTTCGATCTAAAGACCCAATTTGTATATGGATAAATACTTGAAATAAGATCTTGATCGAAGTATGTCTTGTTGAGTTTATAAGGTGAAACCCGACATGATCCATTTAAAACCTCGAATAGAGAGCGGATCTAAGTAGGTGTAACAATGCCACGAACAAAACAAATTCTGAAAAAAATCGGGTTCTTATTTCTCGAAAAATCCGAAAAACAAATTGATTATGGAGTAAAAACTTTATGATTATTGTATAATGCAATATATTTATCCTTATGGAGCAATCTGCTACAAATTAGAGTTTAAAGGGATAACTAGAACTATTGTTATTAAAGAATAAAATCCTAGGGGCAAAATGGTCCAAAAGTTGCAAAGAGTAATTATTTTTCGTAGTACGAGGATGCAAAAGGTTAAAAATAAAAGTATAGGTTGTGAAGTGTAAAAAGGGGTAAAGTTCAGGTGGTTAAAAATAATTATCTCCATTTCTAACTACCAATCATTATTTTACTATTTCTATATCAAATCAACTCTTATCATTACTTAAAATGAAAACGCCTTAGCTAGGATGAATTGTCCAAAACAGTATCTGACCATAATTCCAACACACACTTCTCCATTATGGGCAAAGTAAATACAAGTAGTGCAAAATTGATGGCACTCAGGGCATTAAGAGATTCCTTAAGCAAGAATGGTGTAAGCAAGTTAGTAGATGAAGGATGAAGTTTGGAAGTGAAGGGCAAAGATATAAATTAAAATTGGAAGAAGTACTTACCTTTTATTTTGTTCCATTTTGTCTTGGATGGGACAAAAAATGGTCAGGGACATGCTTCAAGGTTTGAATGGAATGGAATAAAGAAATGAGAAGGTGTGAAAGGAGGATGAGTAGGATATTATTTCATGTGGGAGGAAATTTTAAATGGAATAAAAATATGGGATGGAATGTTGAATGAAAAAAATTGGCTTCTTTCTCTCTCCTTCATGAAGGTCCGGTATCACCTCATATCCTCCAAATTTTTATTTTTATTTTTGTTCAAAGTTGGTGATAATTGGAGTAAGTTATCAAGTTCAAAGTCCAAAAGTTTACTTATCAATCCCATAATCACTTATCAATTCTATGATCACCTATCACCTATAAAAAATAAAAGAGAGCTTTGGTGGAAAAATATTGGATTCTATTGATTATTCTTCTCAATTTTTTTGGCTTGTTATGAAATCAAAGTGACACCCTATTTAAAGTAAGACAACTTCCTAACCAATGTCTAGATTTATTTGGTCTAAAGCCTATAATTTATCCATTAAAATTATCTTATAAAATATTTGGCAACCTAGAAGTTTCTACAAGCTACAAGCTTTCTTCAACTAATATCTAAGATATTTTAATAAATTATTTCTAGAGAAGTTATAGAACTTGGGGCATTTGAGCTTGGACTCTTATTTTTTATCTTTTAACTAAAAAAATATATTTTCAAGCCAGTATTATTTGGATCAAATTAAGTTTATATTCTAACAAAAACATCACAAATATAAGTCAATTATGGTCACATTCATATAAACC
Source organism: Rehmannia glutinosa (assembly GCA_016081115.2). Classification (NCBI taxonomy): domain Eukaryota; kingdom Viridiplantae; phylum Streptophyta; class Magnoliopsida; order Lamiales; family Orobanchaceae; genus Rehmannia; species Rehmannia glutinosa. Next base: position 40,425,110 of record CM071929.1, on the reverse strand, counting down.
AACAAGGCCAACAAAGAAATTCATATGTGGTGACATGATCGCGATTATATATGCCAACAAAGAAAATCTCATATAAGCTAACAAAGACAATGAAATATCAATATACTTGCCTTTTAATTAATGTATTATTCTTTCATTGTCTTTTTTTTTTTTGAGGTCTAGACTCTTTTATCATACCTAAGTTATTAAGTCACTAATTTTAATTCTTTATTATGATTGCAAAGTACAAATTTATAAATATATTATATCCATTTGTATTACTAAACACAAGGTTTTATTTAGATAATAATTATGTATAAATACAAAATATAAATTTATACAATTATAACAATTATGAGGATTAAGAAAATTTTACACAATTTATAAAATGATGCAAAATTATATTAGTAACAAGAATATAAAAAACATATAGCATTTCTTTTCAACAAAACACGAGTAAATCGCGATTAATAGATGTTAATATCGACTTTGAAAATTCATAATAAATTATATAAAAGCCATATACCTTGATTTAAGTTATAATAAAAACCTTAAGATGTTGGCTTCCAAAGCAAAATATAGTCATGATGATATGATCGCTAAAAATTATTGAAGTTGCCCACAACAGTAACCATGACCAGTGAAAATATTTTGGGGAAGAAAAAACAAGATTTGCTAAATCAATTGTGGAGATAACTCTAATGGATATAATTTAGGGAAAATTAGAAAATTGGTCCTCTAAGTTGGCCCCTGTTGGACTTTTGGTCCTCTACATTGCCTATTTGAAAATTAGTCCTCTAAGTTATGAAATTTCGGACTTACGTCCTCTAAGTTGGTCTGTTTGAAAATTAGTCCTCTAAGTTATAAAATTTGAAATTTTGTCGATTTTCACCGAAAATTTTTCAATCCACGAAAATTACTTGACTAGGATCTAAAACGGCGTCGTCGAGCACAATTCTCTTTCAAGAGTATGCAAAACATCACATTTCACGCCTGACAACCATAAAATCATCTTCCCAGATTATCAATCGTCCAAGAAGTATTTCAGAAAATAAAAATCTAGAAATGAATTAAACTCGATCCCCCATTACCCCCCCCAAAAAAAAAAAAAACGAGATACACAAATTAAACATAATCAATTTTTCGTTTTCCATTTACAAAGAATATTGATCATTACATACATGGCCCTAGATTCGTAGAACCTAATCAATGTTTTTCGATAAACCTAAAATCTGGAAAAACATAAAGCTAAACATAATTCATAAACTTTATCCTTCTTTCATATACAAAGAATATTTTATTACATATATAATTACAGAGTACGGACAATTAAAGCTTCAACTACTCAAAGTCCAAATTAGATCATGTCATTTTCAAGAAACCTAAAATCTTGGCGTAAGAAAACCTAATGCATCCTCGACAATAATTTTCTGAAGTGCATGAGGCACGTCCGATGAATCAAAACATCTTTCTCCATCACTTGTCAAGCACTTGGACAAGAAATCAGCTGCTCTATTCCGTTCTCTGTAAACGAAGATGAACCCAAGTCCCTTGAAGAAACTTATCTCAGACCGGATATCAGATAACACCCCGAGACATTGACTCGGACATCTGGATTCTCCAACCAGAATAGAAATGGCCACCTTCGAGTCTGACTGAATTTCAACATGGGTTAGTTCCAACCCCTTCGAGTCGTAGTCCGTCCCGAATCGCCAACATCTCGATCATCAACACGGTGGTCCCATACTTGACTTTGATTGTCTCATCCTTTATCAGGTCCGCCTTTTGAAAATGATTGGCCTTGGCCACGATGAATCGTCCAAAACAGTCTCTAACGATGATCCCATATCCGCATGTGTTGTTCCGTTCTCGAAATGAGCCATCACAGTTCACTGCAACGTACCCGAGGAAAGGTTGTTTCCACCGTAAAAGTTTAGGTTGTGCTGCACACAACCTCGTATTGCGATTAACAATTGGAAGTGACGGTAATAGACACTGTTCCATTACAAACTCAAATATGGATCAAGCAAAAGGATTAATAGGAAATAATACGAAGAACCAAAGTTTTCACTATATGGCCGAAGTGACAAGGATGATCAAATATTGAGTAATGCACAAGGTACATTTGAAAGACAAGAAGTGGGTTTGTTCGTCATTCGAAAGCTAGTAGATGAAAAAATGTTTAGTAGTTTTATGTATTTCCTCAGTGGGTAGTAGGGTTTTATCATATAGGAAATGAAATTAATTGCCTTGAAACATTATATATATTTCATGGGTTTGATGACTTGATCGAAGGGTAGTAAGTATAATTGTGTCTCTGTGGGGCTCACTTTTGTGTGATGTAACCGTGACCGTGAGTTATGTATTTAAATTTATTATTATTATTATTATTATAATTTTTATTGCGATTGGACTAATTACAAGAATTAATATTCTAGTTAGCCCATGAGACCCACCATGACTATAACAGACCCAAATAGCCATCTCCTTAATTATTTTTTTATTAAGTACAATTTCTTTATCTGGATTATTTCGCACACTTTAAATGCTTGACTTAATCATCGGAGGGGCTTCTACAGGACAAACCCGGCACTTCTAACCCTATTTGCGTGTTGCGGGCGGTTCCCCCTCGTAGATTGCTCAACGATTATTTTATTAAGTACAATCTCTTTATGCGGATTATTTTATTAAAATTAATTATATATCTATTAAAATCTATGATTTTATTATAAATAAGTTTATTTGAATAATTTTATAATCATTATAAGTAAATGTATTAAAGTCAAACTATTAGTTTAATTTATACGAGCACATTCACGAGCTTATGAGTAGGGTTGTCAATTTCGGACCCGACACGCAAACCCGACACGAAACTAACACGAAATTAATGGGTCCAGGCTTCGTGGGTCCGAATCGAAATTGGATCCAACCCGAATAACCTACTAATTAAATAGGTCGAGTTCGGGTCAACCTACTATGACCCATTTATAACTCGTCTAACACATTTGTGAATTTAAAAGAAAATTAAGTAAATGATTAATTGTAAGAAAAAAGAACAAACAAGACATATTCTTAAAATTTAAATGATAAAACCTCCTTAATTATTTATTTGTTATTATTATGCATGTATTTTTGAATATTGTCCTCAAAATATGATTAGTATGGAGAAAAATTTACTTTTGGTCCCATTAGACTTACCTCATGATGATTTTAGTCCCATTAGGCTCACTTTTAGTCCCAAATCGATATTTTTCACCAAAAATAGTCCCATAGGACTTGGAAACCGAAACTCCGTTAAAAACTAACGGAAACCGTTCTTCAAGACTAAAATGGTTCCTTAGGATACCAAAGTTAGATTTTTAATAACAAAAATAGTCCCATAGGACACCAAAGTTAAATTTTAACAAAAAATGACCCCATTATTCTTTTTTTTTTTTTTGGGGTTAAATTTAATATTATTGATGATAAAAATTATTTTAAATTTTATATTTTGAGTTATTTATTTAAATTAATATTTAAATTAAAGTACAATCTCTTTGTTTGGATTATTTCATACACTTTCTTTGACTTAAGCATCGAAGGAGTTTCTACCGGACAAACCCTGGGGCCCTTCTAACCATGTTTGCGTCTTTGCCCGGTTCCTCTCGTAGATTGCTCAACATTATTTTATTAAGTACAATCTCTTTGGATTATTTTATTAAAATGCATGATATATCTATTAAAATCTATGATTTTATTCAAATAAATAAGTTTATTTGAATAATTTTATAATTATTATAAGTTAATGTATAAAGGTTAAAACTAAAGTCAAACTATTAGTTTAATTTATACGAGCCTTTTCACGAGTTTGCTTACGAGCTATCAAACTGAATATCTCTAATTTGAGTTTGGTTCATCTATCTTAAACGAACTCAAACGAGTTTTTATCGAGTCGAACTCCGAATATCTTTTAGTTATATATAGTTTAATGATAATAAATAAAAAAAATAGTAACTTTAATGATGATATATTTTTTAAAATAGATTTTAGTATATTTAGTTTTTTGAGAAAAATTCACTTTTGGTCCCATTAGATCAACACACGATGATTTTAGTCCCATTGTTCTCACTTTTAGTCCCAAATCGCGAGTTTGACTTTCAATTTGATAGGGTTGACCGTTCATTTACTAATGGCGGGACCATTTGTGTGACAAAAATAATCTTATGAGACTATTTTCAAGTCGTGGAACTAAAATCATCAAGGGTAAGTCTAATGGGACCAAAAGTAATTTTTTCTCGTACACAAGCATAACACGTTGAAAAAAAAAAAAACCAAAGAAGAAGACGAAACATGTTGAATGAAATTGACAAAGTGGAATCCGAAAGTCAAGTATCATATCTAATAGATTGTCAAGCGTCTATTAATCGGAAAAGGAAATGATATGTTTAAATCTAATCAAATTTTACTTAATTATTTTAAAATATAAAAATGATCCAAATATCCTTTTTAATTGCTTAAACAAAAAAAAAAAAGCTGAAATACTCTTCAACTCTAGACCACTAATAAAAAGTAATCAAAAATTAAGATTTGCCCCATGAACTCACCCTAACCCGGGTAGACTCATATGATCCAAATTCTGGATGAGACTGTATGGACTATTCTCAGCCATTGAAGATTAATTTTAATGGGTGAGTTTTTTATCTTTATTTTAGGAAGTGAGATAGAAATTGATTGGCATGGATTAGGAGTAATCTTCTAATTTTCCATCTTTTGGATAAGTTAACGAGGACAAAAAAAAATAATATCCAATCCCAATTAGATTTTGTAAACATTTTTTCCTATTTTCGATTAAAGTAAGTATTATTGGCGGTTTTCTATTCATATTAGTAAACTTTGAGAGTTTTTTCGATTTTTCTTATTTCCGCCATCGATGCCTAAAAAGTTTTTCAAGTTCTTATAATTGAAGAATGAAGCACAAATATCTATTCTTGAAGGTTTGTTCTCCTTTTTGCTTTTTTTTTTTTGAAGATTACTTTGCATGTTTTATGTAATGTTGATGAATATATAGTATTGGATCATTGCAAGTTTTATGTAATGTTCTTGTTTAATTAATTAGAAAGATATAATCGCATGTTTAATGTAATGTTGATACATATAGAATATGATAAATTTGTTTCTCTTTTAATTTTACATATATTACTTTGTATTAGATTACAATTTTATTACTTTTAATTTTCATTTTTTGCGTTTACAATTGAGAAACTGTATTTTTTTACTACTAGACGAATCATAGGAAGAAGAACGAAGAAGGAAGAAAATTGCAATATTAGTCCTATGGAATTTGGGACATTGCGATTTTAGTCCCACAATTTGCATTTTTGGTCTCAAACTTTTTTAGACAAATATAGTCTTATAAAAATTTGAAATTATATTTTTGGTACCATCATTTGTAAAAAACTATCGAAGAGCATCATTTGCCATTAAGTTGTTAACAAACATTGCAGTAATGATCCCATATAAGAGTTAAACATTGCAATTTACAAGTATGGCCCAAAAGTTTTTTTAATACAAAATAATCCCATAATAATCTAAAATTATTTTTATTTGGGATTGATCTTCAGATGATAGTAAGTGCGCAATTTTTATATTAAATAAATATTATATATTATTCATTAATTATATTTGTATGATATTTTTCAATGAGCCTATTATCTAAAAACAATAAGATAATACATACAATCTTAAAGCATAATCTTAAAGAAGAATGCTACTGGAAGATCAAAATTTTGATGCATACTTTAATCGATACTTGACCCGCTAAGATTATAAATACTTAGACCGCCTCTACTCATACTTGTGTCTGACTACCAACTAGACCCACTCACTTCATATATTTGACCTTATTTGGTGTGCCTCATACATACAATAAAAATAAATTCACAGAACAAATAATAAGAAAAATTGCAAAATTAATTTTGTAACAAAAAAAAGCAGTCATTGAAAGATCTCACGCAAAGGAAAATAGTCCTGAATCGTATAAAAATCACTCACGGTCCGATTTCGCCACAAATTAGGAATTTCACTTGCGTGAGCAACACGTGTAATTTGGTAAAATTGTGACCAAAATAAAGTTTTTATACAATTATAGGACTAATTTACAAACCATGCATTTCACGAAATATTTACTGCAGTCACCTATCAATTAGATGACTAATTTCACAATTTTTTCAATTAATAAAGAAAATAGTTATTTTAATTCATCTAGAAAGTTTTTATGACCGAACATATACATGAAAATTACCATAAGATAAAATAATCGTGTTAAACTACTAAACTATACAAAGATCAAAACTTTAAAAAAATTACATCAATGATTTTGAATTGTAATATTATGTGAAGTTCAAATTAAACGAATTGATATTATTATTTTTAACTTAATTCTTCAAGATTTTTAACTAAATGATGGTTTTGAAGTTAAACAAAATTCAAATGACAACAAAAGAGAGAAATTGGTTTAGATTTATCTATTTTAATGTTTAATTTGGGATAATTGTATTTTTAATCACATATGAATAGTTTTAGTTTTAGTCCCAATTGTAAAAAAATAACGATGGAACCAAAATTATTAAAGAAATTAATGGAAAAACTAACGGTGAGACTAATTTTGCAACAAACCATTCCCCGTGAGAATATTTAGAATCTATGGTATCAAAATCACAATCACGGAAATCTTGTGGGACCAATATTATAATTTTCTCAAAGAAGGAAAAATAAATGCTTTTGGATTACTTATTTTCATTTTGATACTACCAATACCAAAGAATATCCAAGGAATGGTCATCCCCCATAAATACTGAGATCCTCTAGAGCTTGATTCGTATTTGAGAAATATTCCCACCTGGAAGGTCATGTCATGTTGCTCATAAGTCTAAAAGCCAAACATTAGAAAATAGCTTTCTGCGCTTCAACATTGGTTGTTGCTTCACCATGTAAAAATTCTCCATTTTTAGAGATATTTGTAACATTCCTTGGGTATTTGATGACTCAAAGTTTTCACTCTTCTTATTCAAACAATCCTTTTTGAAGTACCCTTTTTGCCACAATTATAACACTTGATGCTTTTTTAATCTTAGATTCTAATTTACCATGATTCTAACTCCCACTCGAGCCATGTTCCGTGGATCTTCCTCTAATCACCACTTGTTACAAACTTGCTTGTATGTCCTACTTGTTACGTGCATGCTCTCTTCTTCTAATATAGCGATCGCAATTTCATCAAGACTATATAGTCTAAATGGACGTTGTTCATCAAGTTGATAATGAGTTGATCATCGAATCTTGTAAACTTTAAAGTAAAAGCTCTTGCGTTCAATAGCTTCTATTTTCCAACCCATTAAGGTGAGTTGGGAAAATAGAGTATACAAGGTGTTGATATGGTCAGTCAACGAAGTGGTTTCCATACGAAAAGTATACAATTTTCTTATTAAGAAAATCTAATTGTGTAGTGACTTGGACTCATATCTCCTTTGACGTCTAGTTTCCATACGAAGAGTATTCAAGGTGTAGTCACATATCTCCTTTGCCCTTTTTTTTCCTGCCACACTAGACAATCCATTGGCTAGCGGTAAGTGCAGATCAACAATTGCATTGCTCCCCTCCATATTGTTCCACTTGGCATCATCAATGATATCTACGGGTTTATCTAAAATTACCTTAATCTTCATTTTCCACAATGAGAAATTATTCTCTTTGAACTTCTCCACATCGAACTATCTCATTATTTTATTCAAAACCAATTTATTTCACTTGAACCGAATTTCACTATTCGTGTGAATAGTAATCACCGTGAATAATAACACTTAAGCCAATGGCTCGATGGCGCTATAAGAAAATTATGGACGAGAATAAACTCATGACAATAATGGTTTGAGGAAAATAAAGTTAAAATGGACACTAATATTTTACGTGGAAAATCCCACCAAAATAAATTAATTTGAGGTAAAAACATCGGGCAAGTGTAGGAGCGACTGCGTTATAAAATAAGGATTACGAACAATATCATACTCTATTTTAAAATAGTAGAAAATTAGCACTCTTTAAATGAGAAAATACTTAGCAAACTGAGAAATTGGAACTCTAATATTTGGTTGGGATATAAAATGCTCTGTACGGCATCCTTATATAGGCAATTGGATTTCAACATCCTCATTGAATTTTCCAGCAATTTTGTGCCGTTTTTTTTCCTTGCAAAGATTGGTGAATCGTGTAATTGCATTAATTACTCACTCCACTTTTCTACAAAGTCTACCCACCCCATGCAAATGTCTTGGTTAACAATTGTAGCCAAAAGTGGCTTTACATCCACTTTTTACGGAAATATCTTTGGATTTGACCCAATCGAGTAATTTGGATTTGAAAGACAAGATAAGGTAAAATTCAAAGTAAAAGTCCATTAACTTTAAAATTATATGAGCTAGTAACTTGTTCTAGAAATATCTTAGAAAATTATGTAGATATGTTTTAGAGAAAAAAATTGGAGATATACTAAAGTAGACATTTTGATGGATAGTTCTAGTAAATAAATTATACCTATTAGATTAAATTTGTATTTGGAAAATCCTAACCATTAGTGAACGATATTCTTTAGTATAAACATGGTTTAACCAAAATTTTAAAAACCTATTGTTTCCACCAAAAGTTCTCTATTAGCTTATGTTGTCTCTCTCTTGCTAAAGGGAAAAAAAAAAGAAGAAGAAAAAAGTTAAGCCGATATGTGAATATTTTAATTTTTGTTCCGCTACAAAATTTTTTTCAACCCAACACGTGATTACACACTTTTATTTTTCTCTTTGCCAATTACATCTACAGACTTTTCCACAAATAACTAATCGTTATAACACATCTTCCCACAAATTCTATTATTCACCTACTCACACATTTCTAACTACCAATCATTATTTTACTATTTCTATATCAAATCAACTCTTATCATTACTTAAAATGAAAACGCCTTAGCTAGGATGAATTGTCCAAAACAGTATCTGACCATAATTCCAACACACACTTCTCCATTATGGGCAAAGTAAATACAAGTAGTGCAAAATTGATGGCACTCGGGCGATGAAAGAGATTCCTTAAGCAAGAATGGTGTAAGCAAGTTAGTAGATGAAGGATGAAGTTTGGAAGTGAAGGGCAAAGATATAAATTAAAATTGGAAGAAAGTACTTACCTTTTATTTTGTTCCATTTTGTCTTGGATGGGACAAAAAATGGTCAGGGACATGCTTCAAGGTTTGAATGGAATGGAATAAAGAAATGAGAAGGTGTGAAAGGAGGATGAGTAGGATATTATTTCATGTGGGAGGAAATTTTAAATGGAATAAAAATATGGGATGGAATGTTGAATGAAAAAAAAATTGGCTTCTTTCTCTCTCCTTCATGAAGGTCCCAGTATCACCTCATATCCTCCAAATTTTTATTTTTATTTTTGTTCAAAGTTGGTGATAATTGGAGTAAGTTATCAAGTTCAAAGTCCAAAAGTTTACTTATCAATCCCATAATCACTTATCAATTCTATGATCACCTATCACCTATAAAAAATAAAAGAGAGCTTTGGTGGAAAAATATTGGATTCTATTGATTATTCTTCTCAAATTTTTTTGGCTTGTTATGAAATGAGCAAGACACCCTATTTAAAGTAAGACAACTTCCTAACCAATGTCTAGATTTATTTGGTCTAAAGCCTATAATTTATCCATTAAAATTATCTTATAAAATATTTGGCAACCTAGAAGTTTCTACAAGCTACAAGCTTTCTTCAACTAATATCTAAGATATTTTAATAAAATATTTCTAGAGAAGTTATAGAACTTGGGGCATTTGAGCATGGACTCTTATTTTTTATCTTTTAACTAAAAAAATATATTTTCAAGCCCAGTATTATTTGGATCCAAATTAAGTTTATATTCTAACAAAACATCACAAATATAAGTCAATTATGGTCACATTCATATAAACCAACAAGGCCAACAAAGAAATTCATATGTGGTGACATGATCGCGATTATATATGCCAACAAAGAAAATCTCATATAAGCTAACAAAGACAATGAAATATCAATATACTTGCCTTTTAATTAATGTATTATTCTTTCATTGTCTTTTTTCTATTTGAGGTCTAGACTCTTTTATCATACCTAAGTTATTAAGTCACTAATTTTAATTCTTTATTATGATTGCAAAGTACAAATTTATAAATATATTATATCCATTTGTATTACTAAACACAAGGTTTTATTTAGATAATAATTATGTATAAATACAAAATATAAATTTATACAATTATAACAATTATGAGGATTAAAAAATTTTACACAATTTATAAAATGATGCAAAATTATATTAGTAACAAGAATATAAAAAACATATAGCATTTCTTTTCAACAAAACACGAGTAAATCGCGATTAATAGATGTTAATATCGACTTTGAAAATTCATAATAAATTATATAAAAGCCATATACCTTGATTTAAGTTATAATAAAAACCTTAAGATGTTGGCTTCCAAAGCAAAATATAGTCATGATGATATGATCGCTAAAAATTATTGAAGTTGCCCACAACAGTAACCATGACCAGTGAAAATATTTTGGGGAAGAAAAAACAAGATTTGCTAAATCAATTGTGGAGATAACTCTAATGGATATAATTTAGGGAAAATTAGAAAATTGGTCCTCTAAGTTGGCCTGTTCAGACTTTTGGTCCTCTACATTGGCCTATTTGAAAATTAGTCCTCTAAGTTATGAAATTTCAGACTTCTGGTCCTCTAAGTTGGTCCTGTTTGAAAATTAGTCCTCTAAGTTATAAAATTTCAGAAATTTTGTCGATTTTCACCGAAAATTTTTCAATCCACCGAAAATTACTTGACTAGGATCTAAAACGACGTCGTCAAATGCGAGCACAATTCTCTTTCAAGAGTATGCAAAACATCACATTTCACGCTGACAACCATAAAATCATCTTCCCGGTTATCAATCGTCCAAGAAGTATTTCGAAAAATAAAAATCTAGAAATGAATTAAACTCGATCCCCATTACCCCCCCAAAAAAAAAAGCAGATACACAAATTAAACATAATCAATTTTTCGTTTTTCCATTTACAAAGAATATTGATCATTACATACATGGCCCTAGATTCGTAGAACCTAATCAATGTTTTTCGATAAACCTAAAATCTGGAAAAACATAAAGCTAAACATAATTCATAAACTTTATCCTTCTTTCATATACAAAGAATATTTTATTACATATATAATTACAGAGTACGGACAATTAAAGCTTCAACTACTCAAAGTCCAAATTAGATCATGTCATTTTCAAGAAACCTAAAATCTTGGCGTAAGAAAACCTAATGCATCCTCGACAATAATTTTCTGAAGTGCATGAGGCACGTCCGATGAATCAAAACATCTTTCTCCATCACTTGTCAAGCACTTGGACAAGAAATCAGCTGCTCTATTCCGTTCTCTGTAAACTAAGATGAACCCAAGTCCCTTGAAGAAACTTATCTCAGACCGGATATCAGATAACACCCCGAGACATTGACTCGGACATCTGGATTCTCCAACCAGAATAGAAATGGCCACCTTCGAGTCTGACTGAATTTCAACATGGGTTAGTTCCAACCCCTTCGCGAGTCGTAGTCCGTCCCGAATCGCCAACATCTCGATCATCAACACGGTGGTCCCATACTTGACTTTGATTGTCTCATCCTTTATCAGGTCCGCCTTTTGAAAATGATTGGCCTTGGCCACGATGAATCGTCCAAAACAGTCTCTAACGATGATCCCATATCCGCATGTGTTGTTCCGTTCTCGAAATGAGCCATCACAGTTCACTGCAACGTACCCGAGGAAAGGTTGTTTCCACCGTAAAAGTTTAGGTTGTGCTGCACACAACCTCGTATTGCGATTAACAATTGGAAGTGACGGTAATAGACACTGTTCCATTACAAACTCAAATATGGATCAAGCAAAAGGATTAATAGGAAATAATACGAAGAACCAAAGTTTTCACTATATGGCCGAAGTGACAAGGAGGATCAAATATTGAGTAATGCACAAGGTACATTTGAAAGACAAGAAGTGGGTTTGTTCGTCATTCGAAAGCTAGTAGATGAAAAAATGTTTAGTAGTTTTATGTATTTCCTCAGTGGGTAGTAGGGTTTTATCATATAGGGAAATGAAATTAATTGCCTTGAAACATTATATATATTTCATGGGTTTGATGACTTGATCGAAGGGTAGTAAGTATAATTGTGTCTACTGTGGGGCTCACTTTTGTGTGATGTAACCGTGACCGTGAGTTATGTATTTAAATTTATTATTATTATTATTATAATTTTTATTGCGATTGGACTAATTACAAGAATTAATATTCTAGTTAGCCCATGAGACCCACACATGACCTTAACAGACCCAAATAGCCATCTCCTTAATTAATTTTTTATTAAGTACAATTTCTTGTCTGGATTATTTCGTACACTTTAAATGCTTTGACTTAAGCATCGGAGGGCTTTCTGGACAAACCGGGGCACTTCTAACCCTATTTGCGTGTTGCGGGCGGTTCCCCCTCGTAGATTGCTCAATGATTATTTTATTAAGTACAATCTCTTTATGTCGGATTATTTTATTAAAATTAATTATATATCTATTAAAATCTATGATTTTATTATAAATAAGTTTATTTGAATAATTTTATAATCATTATAAGTAAATGTATTAAAGTCAAACTATTAGTTTAATTTATACGAGCACATTCACGAGCTTATGAGTAGGGTTGTCAATTTCGGACCCGACACGCAAAACCCGACCACGAAACTAATACGAAATTAATGGGTCCAGGCTTCGTGGGTCCGAATCGAAATGGATCCAACCCGAATAACCTACTAATTAAACAATTCGAGTTCGGGTCAACCTACTATGACCCATTTATAACTCGTCTAACACATTTGTGAATTTAAAAGAAAATTAAGTAAATGATTAATTGTAAGAAAAAAGAACAAACAAGACATATTCTTAAAATTTAAATGATAAAACCTCCTTAATTATTTATTTGTTATTATTATGCATGTATTTTTGAATATTGTCCTCAAAATATGATTAGTGTGGAGAAAAATTTACTTGTGGTCCCATTAGACTTACCTCATGATGATTTTAGTCCCATTAGGCTCACTTTTAGTCCCAAATCGATATTTTTCACCAAAAATAGTCTCATAGGACTTGGAAACTGAAACTCCGTTAAAAAACTAACGGAAACCGTTACTGAAGACAAAAATGGTTCCTTAGGATACCAAAGTTAGATTTTTAATAACAAAAATAGTCCCATAGGACACCAAAGTTAAATTTTAACAAAAAATGACCCCATTATTCTTTTTTTTTTGGGGGTTAAATTTAATATTATTGATGATAAAAATTATTTTAAATTTTATATTTTGAGTTATTTATTTAAATTAATATTTAAATTAAAGTACAATCTACTGTTTGGATTATTTCATACACTTTGCTGACTTAAGCATCGGAGGAGTTTCTCTAGGACAAACCCGGGCCTTCTAACCATGTTTGCGTCTTTGCTGACCGGTTCCTCTCGTAGATTGCTCAGCAGTTATTTTATTAAGTACAATCTCTTTATGCGGATTATTTTATTAAAATGCATGATATATCTATTAAAATCTATGATTTTATTCAAATAAATAAGTTTATTTGAATAATTTTATAATTATTATAAGTTAATGTATAAAGGTTAAAACTAAAGTCAAACTATTAGTTTAATTTATACGAGCCTTTTCACGAGTTTGCTTACGAGCTATCAAACCGAATATCTCTAATTTGAGTTTGGTTCATCTATCTTAAACGAACTCAAACGAGTTTTTATCGAGTCGAACTCCGAATAGCTTTTAGTTATATATAGTTTAATGATAATAAATAAAAAAAAATAGTAACTTTAATGATGATATATTTTTAAAATAGATTTTAGTATATTTAGTTTTTTGAGAAAAATTCACTTTTGGTCCCATTAGACTGAACACCTGATGATTTTAGTCCCATTGTTCTCACTTTTAGTCCCAAATCGCAGGTTTGACTTTCAATTTGATAGGGTTGACCGTTCATTTACTAATGGCGGGACCATTTGTGTGACAAAAATAATCTTATGAGACTATTTTCAAGTCGTGGAACTAAAATCATCAAGGTAAGTCTAATGGGACCAAAAGTAAATTTTTCTCGTACACAAGCATAACACGTTGAAAAAAAAAAAAATACAAAGAAGAAAGACGAAACATGTTGAATGAAATTGACAAAGTGGAATCCGAAAAGTCAAGTATCATATCTAATAGATTGTCAAGCGTCTATTAATCGGAAAAGGAAAGGATATGTTTAAATCTAATCAAATTTTACTTAATTATTTTAAAATATAAAAATGATCCAAATATCCTTTTTAATTGCTTAAACAAAAAAAAAAAAAAAAAAAAAAAAAAACTGAAATACTCTTCAACTTTAGACCACTAATAAAAAGTAATCAATAATTAAGATTTGCCCCCATGAACTCACCCTAACTGGGTAGACTCATATGATCCAAATTCCTGGATGAGACTATATGGACTATTCTCAGCCATTGAAGATTAATTTTAATGGGTGAGTTTTTTATCTTTATTTTAGGAAGTGAGATAGAAATTGATTGGCATGGATTAGGAGTAATCTTCTAATTTTCCATCTTTTGGATAAGTTAACGAGGACAAAAAAAAATAATATCCAATCCCAATTAGATTTTGTAAACATTTTTTTCCTATTTTCAGTTCCGTAAGTATTATTGGCGGTTTTCTATTCATATTAGTAAACTTTGAGAGTTTTTTCAGTTTTTCTTATTTCCGCCATCGATGCCTAAAAAGTTTTTCAAGTTCTTATAATTGAAGAATGAAGCACAAATATCTATTCTTGAAGATTTGTTCTCCTTTTTGCTTTTTTTTTTGAAGATTCTTTTTGCATGTTTTATGTAATGTTGATGAATATATAGTATTGGATCATTGCAAGTTTTATGTAATGTTCTTGTTTAATTAATTAGAAAGATATAACGCAAGTTTAATGTAATGTTGATACATATAGAATATGATAATTTTGTTTCTCTTTTAATTTTACATATATTACTTTGTATTAGATTACAATTTTATTACTTTTAATTTTCATTTTTGCGTTTACAATTGAGAAACGTATTTTTTACTACTAGACGAATCATAGGAAGAAGAAACGAAGAAGGAAGAAAATTGCAATATTAGTCCTATGGAATTTGGGACATTGCGATTTTAGTCCCACAGTTTGCATTTTTGGTCTCAAACTTTTTTTAGACAAATATAGTCTTATAAAAATTTGAAATTATATTTTTGGTACCATCGCTGTAAAAAAACTATCGAAGAGCATCATTTGCCATTAAGTTGTTAACAAACATTGCAGTAATGATCCCATATAAGAGTTAAACATTGCAATTTACAAGTATGGCCCAAAAGTTTTTTTAATACAAAATAATCCCATAATAATCTAAAATTATTTTTATTTGGGATTGATCTTCAGATGATAGTAAGTGCGCAATTTTTATATTAAATAAATATTATATATTATTCATTAATTATATTTGTATGATATTTTTCAATGAGCCTATTATCTAAAAAAAAATAAGATAATACATACAATCTTAAAGCATAATCTTAAAGAAGAATGTTCTTGGAAAATCTAAATTTTGATGCATACTTTAATCGATACTTGACCCGCTAAGATTATAAATACTTAGACCGCTCTACTCATACTTGTGTCGACTACCAACTAGACCCACTCACTTCATATATTTGACCTTATTTGGTGTGCCTCATACATACAATAAAAATAAATTCACAGAACAAATAATAAGAAAAATTGCAAAATTAATTTTGTAACAAAAAAGGTCATTGAAAGATCCTGCAAAGGAAAATAGTCCTCAGAATCGTATAAAAATCACTCACGGTCTGATTTCGCCACAAATTAGGAATTTCACTTGCGTGAGCAACACGTGTAATTTGGTAAAATTGTGACCAAAATTAAGTTTTTTTTTATACAATTATAGGACTAATTTGCAAACCATGCATTTCACGAAATATTTACTGCATCACCTATCAATTAGATGACTAATTTCACAATTTTTTCAATTAATAAAGAAAATAGTTATTTTAATTCATCTAGAAAGTTTTTTATGACCGAACATATACATGAAAATTACAATAAGATAAAATAATCGTGTTAAACTACTAAACTATACAAAGATCAAAACTTTAAAAAAATTACATCAATGATTTTGAATTGTAATATTATGTGAAGTTCAGCTAAACGAATTGATATTATTATTTTTAACTTAATTCTTCAAGATTTTTAACTAAATGATGGTTTTGAAGTTAAACAAAATTCAAATGACAACAAAAGAGAGAAATTGGTTTAGATTTATCTATTTTAATGTTTAATTTGGGATAATTGTATTTTTGATCACATATGAATAGTTTTAGTTTTAGTCCCAATTGTAAAAAACATAACGATGGAACCAAAATTATTAAAACAATTAATGGAAAAACTAACGGTGAGACTAATTTTGCAACAAACCATTCCTGTGAGAATATTTAGAATCTATGGTATCAAAATCACAATCACGGAAATCTTGTGGGACCAATATTATAATTTTCTCAAAGAAGGAAAAATAAATCTGTTTGGATTACTTATTTTCATTTTGATATTACCAATACCAAAAATATCCAAGGAATGGTCATCCCCCATAAATCTGAGATCCTCTAGAGCTTGATTCGTATTTGAGAAATATTCCCACTTTGGGAGGTCATGTCATGTTGCTCCTAAGTCTAAAAGCCAAACATTAGAAAATAGCTTTACTGCCTTCAACATTGGTTGTTGCTTCACCATGTAAAAATTCTCCATTTTTAGAGATATTTGTAACATTCCTTGGGTATTTGATGACTCAAAGTTTTCACTCTTCTTATTCAAACAATCCTTTTTGAAGTACCCTTTTTGCCACAATTATAACACTTGATGCTTTTTTAATCTTAGATTCTAATTTACCATGATTCTAACTCCCACTGGAGCCATGTTAGTGGATCTTCCTCTAATCACCACTTGTTGCAAACTTGCTTGTATGTCCTACTTGTTCTCGGCATGCATGCTCTCTTCTAATATAGCGATCAATTTCATCGAAGACTATATAGTCTAAATGGACGTTGTTCATCAAGTTGATAATGAGTTGATCATCGAATCTTGTAAACTTTAAAGTAAAAGCTCTGCACGTTCAATAGCTTCTATTTTCCAACCCATTAAGGTGAGTTGGGAAAATAGAGTATACAAGGTGTTGATATGGTCGATCAACGAAGTGGTTTCCATACGAAAAGTATACAATTTTCTTATTAAGAAAATCTAATTGTGTAGTGACTTGGACTCATATCTCCTTTGACGTCTAGTTTCCATACGAAGAGTATTCAAGGTGTAGTCACATATCTCCTTTGCCCTTTTTTTTTTCCCCGCCACACTAGACAATCCATTGGCTAGCGGTAAATCTTGATCAACAATTGCATTGCTCCCCTCCATATTGTTCCACTTGGCATCATCAATGATATCTCATGGGTTTATCTAAAATTACCTTAATCTTCATTTTCCACAATGAGAAATTATTCTCTTTGAACTTCTCCACATCGAACTATCTCATTATTTTATTCAAAACCAATTTATTTCACTTGAACCGAATTTCACTATTCGTGTGAATAGTAATCACCGTGAATAATAACACTTAAGCCAATGGCTCTGATAGCGCTATAAGAAAATTATGGACCAGAATAAACTCATGACAATAATGGTTTGAGGAAAATAAAGTTAAAATGGACACTAATATTTTACGTGGAAAATCTCAAAATAAATTAATTTGAGGTAAAAACATCGGGCAAGTGTAGGAGCGACTCGTTATAAAATAAGGATTACGAACAATATCATACTCTATTTTAAAATAGTAGAAAATTAGCACTCTTTAAATGAGAAAATACTTAGCAAATGAGAAATTGGAACTCTAATATTTGGTTGGGATATAAAATGCTCTGTAGGGCATCCTTATATAGGCAATTGGATTTCAACATCCTCATTGAATTTTCCAGCAATTTTGTGCCGTGTTTCCTTGCAAAGATTGGCTGAATTGTGTAATTGCATTAATTACTCACTCCACTTTTCTACAAAGTCTACCCACCCCATGCAAAAGTCTTGGTTAACAATTGTAGCCAAAAGTGGCTTTACATCCACTTTTATAGGAAATATACTGGATTTGACCCAACTGAGTAATTTGGATTTGAAAGACAAGATAAGGTAAAATTCAAAGTAAAAGTCCATTAACTTTAAAATTATATGAGCTAGTAACTTGTTCTAGAAATATCTTAGAAAATTATGTAGATATTTTTTAGAGAAAAAATTGGAGATATACTAAAGTAGACATTTTGATGGATAGTTCTAGTAAATAAATTATACCTATTAGATTAAATTTGTATTTGGAAAATCCTAACCATTAGTGAACGATATTCTTTAGTATAAACACAGTTTAACCAAAATTTTAAAAACCTATTGTTTCCACCAAAAGTTCTCTATTAGCTTATGTTGTCTCTCTCTTGCTAAAGGGAAAAAAAGAAGAAGAGAAAGTTAGGCTGATATGTGAATATTTTAATTTTTGTTCCGCTACAGAATTTTTTTCAACCCAACACGTGATTACACACTTTTATTTTTCCTCTTGCCAATTACATCTACACACTTTTCCACAAATAACTAATCGTTATAACACATCTTCCCACAAATTCTATTATTCACCTACTCACACATTTCTAACTACCAATCATTATTTTACTATTTCTATATCAAATCAACTCTTATCATTACTTAAAATGAAAGCGCCTTAGCTAGGATGAATTGTCCAAAACAGTATCTGACCATAACTCCAACACACACTTCTCCATTATGGGCAAAGTAAATACAAGTAGTGCAAAATTGATGGCACTCGAGTAAGCGATAAGAGATTCCTTAAGCAAGAATGGTGTAAGCAAGTTAGTAGATGAAGGATGAAGTTTGGAAGTGAAGGGCAAAGATATAAATTAAAATTGGAAGAAAGTACTTACCTTTTATTTTGTTCCATTTTGTCTTGGATGGGACAAAAAATGGTCGAGGACATCTTCAAGGTTTGAATGGAATGGAATAAAGAAATGAGAAGGTGTGAAAGGAGGATGAGTAGGATATTATTTCATGTGGGAGGAAATTTTAAATGGAATAAAAATATGGGATGGAATGTTGAATGAAAAAAATTGGCTTCTTTCTCTCTCTTTCATGAAGGTCCGGTATCACCTCATATCCTCCAAATTTTTATTTTTTTTTGTTCAAAGTTGGTGATAATTGGAGTAAGTTATCAAGTTCAAAGTCCAAAAGTTTACTTATCAATCCCATAATCACTTATCAATTCTATGATCACCTATCACCTATAAAAAATAAAAGAGAGCTTTGGTGGAAAAATATTGGATTCTATTGATTATTCTTCTCAAATTTTTTTGGCTTGTTATGAAATGAGCAAGACACCCTATTTAAAGTAAGACAACTTCCTAACCAATGTCTAGATTTATTTGGTCTAAAGCCTATAATTTATCCATTAAAATTATCTTATAAAATATTTGGCAACCTAGAAGTTTCTACAAGCTACAAGCTTTCTTCAACTAATATCTAAGATATTTTAATAAAATATTTCTAGAGAAGTTATAGAACTTGGGGCATTTGAGCTTGGACTCTTATTTTTTATCTTTTAACTAAAAAATATATTTTCAAGCCCAGTATTATTTGGATCCAAATTAAGTTTATATTCTAACAAAAACATCACAAATATAAGTCAATTATGGTCACATTCATATAAACCAACAAGGCCAACAAAGAAATTCATATGTGGTGACATGATCGCGATTATATATGCCAACAAAGAAAATCTCATATAAGCTAACAAAGACAATGAAATATCAATATACTTGCCTTTTTAATTAATGTATTATTCTTTCATTGTCTTTTTTCTATTTGAGGTCTAGACTCTTTTATCATACCTAAGTTATTAAGTCACTAATTTTATTTCTTTATTATGATTGCAAAGTACAAATTTATAAATATATTATATCCATTTGTATTACTAAACACAAGGTTTTATTTAGATATAATTGTGTATAAATACAAAATATAAATTTATACAATTATAACAATTATGAGGATTCTGAAAATTTTACACAATTTATAAAATGATGCAAAATTATATTAGTAACAAGAATATAAAAAACATATAGCATTTCTTTTCAACAAAACACGAGTAAATCGCGATTAATAGATGTTAATATCGACTTTGAAAATTCATAATAAATTATATAAAAGCCATATACCTTGATTTAAGTTATAATAAAAACCTTAAGATGTTGGCTTCCAAAGCAAAATATAGTCATGATGATATGATCGCTAAAAATTATTGAAGTTGCCCACAACAGTAACCATGACCAGTGAAAATATTTTGGGGAAGAAAAAACAAGATTTGCTAAATCAATTGTGGAGATAACTCTAATGGATATAATTTAGGGAAAATTAGAAAATTGGTCCTCTAAGTTGGCCATTCGGACTTTTGGTCCTCTACATTGGCCTATTTGAAAATTAGTCCTCTAAGTTATGAAATTTGGACTTACTGTTCCTCTAAGTTGGTCTTTTTGAAAATTAGTCCTCTAAGTTATAAAATTTCAGAAATTTTGTCGATTTTCACGAAAATTTTTCAATCCACCGAAAATTACCGACTAGGATCTAAAACGACGTCGTCGTCACGAGCACAATTCTCTTTCAAGAGTATGCAAAACATCACATTTCACGCCGACAACCATAAAATCATCTTCCCAGTTATCAATCGTCCAAGAAGTATTTCGAAAATAAAAATCTAGAAATGAATTAAACTGATCCCCATTACCCCCCAAAAAAAAAAAAAACGAGATACACAAATTAAACATAATCAATTTTTCGTTTTTCCATTTACAAAGAATATTGATCATTACATACATGGCCCTAGATTCGTAGAACCTAATCAATGTTTTTCGATAAACCTAAAATCTGGAAAAACATAAAGCTAAACATAATTCATAAACTTTATCCTTCTTTCATATACAAAGAATATTTTATTACATATATAATTACAGAGCACGGACAATTAAAGCTTCAACTACTCAAAGTCCAAATTAGATCATGTCATTTTCAAGAAACCTAAAATCTTGGCGTAAGAAAACCTAATGCATCCTCGACAATAATTTTCTGAAGTGCATGAGGCACGTCCGATGAATCAAAACATCTTTCTCCATCACTTGTCAAGCACTTGGACAAGAAATCAGCTGCTCTATTCCGTTCTCTGTAAACGAAGATGAACCCAAGTCCCTTGAAGAAACTTATCTCAGACCGGATATCAGATAACACCCCGAGACATTGACTCGGACATCTGGATTCTCCAACCAGAATAGAAATGGCCACCTTCGAGTCTGACTGAATTTCAATATGGGTTAGTTCCAACCCCTTCGCGAGTCGTAGTCCGTCCCGAATCGCCAACATCTCGATCATCAACACGGTGGTCCCATTCTTGACTTTGATTGTCTCATCCTTTATCAGGTCCGCCTTTTGAAAATGATTGGCCTTGGCCACGATGAATCGTCCAAAACAGTCTCTAACGATGATCCCATATCCGCATGTGTTGTTCCGTTCTCGAAATGAGCCATCACAGTTCACTGCAACGTACCCGAGGAAAGGTTGTTTCCACCGTAAAAGTTTAGGTTGTGCTGCACACAACCTCGTATTGCGATTAACAATTGGAAGTGACGGTAATAGACACTGTTCCATTACAAACTCAAATATGGATCAAGCAAAAGGATTAATAGGAAATAATACGAAGAACCAAAGTTTTCACTATATGGCCGAAGTGACAAGGAGGATCAAATATTGAGTAATGCACAAGGTACATTTGAAAGACAAGAAGTGGGTTTGTTCGTCATTCGAAAGCTAGTAGATGAAAAAATGTTTAGTAGTTTTATGTATTTCCTCAGTGGGTAGTAGGGTTTTATCATATAGGGAAATGAAATTAATTGCCTTGAAACATTATATATATTTCATGGGTTTGATGACTTGATCGAAGGGTAGTAAGTATAATTGTGTCTCTTGTGGGGCTCACTTTTGTGTGATGTAACCGTGACCGTGAGTTATGTATTTAAATTTATTATTATTATTATTATAATTTTTATTGCGATTGGACTAATTACAAGAATTAATATTCTAGTTAGCCCATGAGACCCACACAGCCTTAACAAACCCAAATAGCCATCTCCTTAATTAATTTTTTATTAAGTACAATTTACTGTCTGGATTATTTCGTACACTTTAAATGCTGACTTAAGCATCAGAGGGGCTTCTACAGGACAAACCCGAGGCACTTCTAACCCTATTTGCGTGTTGCAGGCAGGTTCCCCCTCGTAGATTGCTCAATGATTATTTTATTAAGTACAATCTCTTTTATGCGGATTATTTTATTAAAATTAATTATATATCTATTAAAATCTATGATTTTATGATAAATAAGTTTATTTGAATAATTTTATAATCATTATAAGTAAATGTATTAAAGTCAAACTATTAGTTTAATTTATACGAGCACATTCACAAGCTTATGAGTAGGGTTGTCAATTTCGGACCCGACACGCAAAACCCGACACGAAAACTAACACGAAATTAATGGGTCCAGGCTTCGTGGGTCCGAATCGAAATGGATCCAACCCGAATAACCTACTAATTAAACAGTCGAGTTCGGGTCAACCTACTATGACCCATTTATAACTCGTCTAACACATTTGTGAATTTAAAAGAAAATTAAGTAAATGATTAATTGTAAGAAAAAAGAACAAACAAGACATATTCTTAAAATTTAAATGATAAAACCTCCTTAATTATTTATTTGTTATTATTATGCATGTATTTTTGAATATTGTCCTCAAAATATGATTAGTATGGAGAAAAATTTACTTTTGGTCCCATTAGACTTACCTCATGATGATTTTAGTCCCATTAGGCTCACTTTTAGTCCCAAATCGATATTTTTCACCAAAAATAGTCTCATAGGACTTGGAAACTGAAACTCCGTTAAAAAAACTAAAACCGTTCTTCAAGACAAAAATGGTTCCTTAGGATACCAAAGTTAGATTTTTAATAACAAAAATAGTCCCATAGGACACCAAAGTTAAATTTTAACAAAAAATGACCCCATTATTCTTTTTTTTGGGGTTAAATTTAATATTATTGATGATAAAAATTATTTTAAATTTTATATTTTGAGTTATTTATTTAAATTAATATTTAAATTAAAGTACAATCTCTTGTTTGGATTATTTCATACACTTTGCTTGACTTAAGCATCGGAGGAGTTTCTCTGGGACAAACCCGGGGCCCTTCTAACCATGTTTGCGTCTTTGCTTGACCCGGTTCCCTCTCGTAGATTGCTCAATGCATTATTTTATTAAGTACAATCTCTTTATGCGGATTATTTTATTAAAATGCATGATATATCTATTAAAATCTATGATTTTATTCAAATAAATAAGTTTATTTGAATAATTTTATAATTATTATAAGTTAATGTATAAAGGTTAAAACTAAAGTCAAACTATTAGTTTAATTTATACGAGCCTTTTCACGAGTTTGCTTACGAGCTATCAAACCGAATATCTCTAATTTGAGTTTGGTTCATCTATCTTAAACGAACTCAAACGAGTTTTTATCGAGTCGAACTCCGAATAGCTTTTAGTTATATATAGTTTAATGATAATAAATAAATAAAATAGTAACTTTAATGATGATATATTTTTTAAAATAGATTTTAGTATATTTAGTTTTTTGAGAAAAATTCACTTTTGGTCCCATTAGACTGAACACCTGATGATTTTAGTCCCATTGTTCTCACTTTTAGTCCCAAATCGCAGGTTTGACTTTCAATTTGATAGGGTTGACCGTTCATTTACTAATGGCGGGACCATTTGTGTGACAAAAATAATCTTATGAGACTATTTTCAAGTCGTGGAACTAAAATCATCAAGGGTAAGTCTAATGGGACCAAAAGTAAAATTTTCTCGTACACAAGCATAACACGTTGAAAAAAAAAAACCGCCACAAAGAAGAAAGGCGAAACATGTTGAATGAAATTGACAAAGTGGAATCCGAAAAGTCAAGTATCATATCTAATAGATTGTCAAGCGTCTATTAATCGGAAAAGGAAAGGATATGTTTAAATCTAATCAAATTTTACTTAATTATTTTAAAATATAAAAATGATCCAAATATCCTTTTTAATTGCTTAAACAAAAAAAAAATAACTGAAATACTCTTCAACTCTAGACCACTAATAAAAAGTAATCAATAATTAAGATTTGCCCCCATGAACTCACTCTAACTGGGTAGACTCATATGATCCAAATTCCTGGATGAGACTATATGGACTATTCTCAGCCATTGAAGATTAATTTTAATGGGTGAGTTTTTTATCTTTATTTTAGGAAGTGAGATAGAAATTGATTGGCATGGATTAGGAGTAATCTTCTAATTTTCCATCTTTTGGATAAGTTAACGAGGACAAAAAAAAATAATATCCAATCCCAATTAGATTTTGTAAACATTTTTTCCTATTTTCGATTAAAAGTATTATTGGCGGTTTTCTATTCATATTAGTAAACTTTGAGAGTTTTTTCAGTTTTTCTTATTTCCGCCATCGATGCCTAAAAAGTTTTTCAAGTTCTTATAATTGAAGAATGAAGCCTGAAATATCTATTCTTGAAGGTTTGTTCTCCTTTTTGCTTTTTTTTTTGAAGATTACTGCATGTTTTATGTAATGTTGATGAATATATAGTATTGGATCATTGCAAGTTTTATGTAATGTTACTGTTTAATTAATTAGAAAGATATAACTGCATGTTTAATGTAATGTTGATACATATAGAATATGATAATTTTGTTTCTCTTTTAATTTTACATATATTACTTTGTATTAGATTACAATTTTATTACTTTTAATTTTCATTTTTTGCGTTTACAATTGAGAAACTGTATTTTTTTACTACTAGACGAATCATAGGAAGAAGAACGAAGAAGGAAGAGAAAATTGCAATATTAGTCCTATGGAATTTGGGACATTGCGATTTTAGTCCCACAGTTTGCATTTTTGGTCTCAAACTTTTTTTAGACAAATATAGTCTTATAAAAATTTGAAATTATATTTTTGGTACCATCATTTGTAAAAAAACTATCGAAGAGCATCATTTGCCATTAAGTTGTTAACAAACATTGCGAAAGAATGATCCCATATAAGAGTTAAACATTGCAATTTACAAGTATGGCCCAAAAGTTTTTTTAATACAAAATAATCCCATAATAATCTAAAATTATTTTTATTTGGGATTGATCTTGAATGATAGTAAGTGCGCAATTTTTATATTAAATAAATATTATATATTATTCATTAATTATATTTGTATGATATTTTTCAATGAGCCTATTATCTAAAAAAAATAAGATAATACATACAATCTTAAAGATTAATCTTAAAGAAGAATGTTACTGGAAGATCAAAATTTTGATGCATACTTTAATCGATACTTGACCCACTAAGATTATAAATACTTAGACCGCCTCTACTCATACTTGTGTCTGACTACCAACTAGACCCACTCACTTCATATATTTGACCTTATTTGGTGTGCCTCATACATACAATAAAAATAAATTCACAGAACAAATAATAAGAAAAATTGCAAAATTAATTTTGTAACAAAAAGACGGTCATTGAAAGATCCTG
Organism: Rehmannia glutinosa; assembly: GCA_016081115.2. Classification (NCBI taxonomy): domain Eukaryota; kingdom Viridiplantae; phylum Streptophyta; class Magnoliopsida; order Lamiales; family Orobanchaceae; genus Rehmannia; species Rehmannia glutinosa. Next base: position 40,399,178 of record CM071929.1, on the reverse strand, counting down.
CAAAGGAAAATAGTCCTCAGAATCGTATAAAAATCACTCTGGTCCTGATTTCGCCACAAATTAGGAATTTCACTTGCGTGAGCAACACGTGTAATTTGGTAAAATTGTGACCAAAATTAAGTTTTTTTTATACAATTATAGGACTAATTTGCAAACCATGCATTTCACGAAATATTTCTGCAGTCACCTATCAATTAGATGACTAATTTCACAATTTTTTCAATTAATAAAGAAAATAGTTATTTTAATTCATCTAGAAAGTTTTTATGACCGAACATATACATGAAAATTACCATAAGATAAAATAATCGTGTTAAACTACTAAACTATACAAAGATCAAAACTTTAAAAAAATTACATCAATGATTTTGAATTGTAATATTATGTGAAGTTCAGCTAAACGAATTGATATTATTATTTTTAACTTAATTCTTCAAGAGTTTTAACTAAATGATGGTTTTGAAGTTAAACAAAATTCAAATGACAACAAAAGAGAGAAATTGGTTTAGATTTATCTATTTTAATGTTTAATTTGGGATAATTGTATTTTTGATCACATATGAATAGTTTTTGTTTTAGTCCCAATTGTAAAAAAAATAACGATGGAACCAAAATTATTAAAGAAATTAATGGAAAAACTAACGGTGAAACTAATTTTGCAACAAACCATTCCTGTGAGAATATTTAGAATCTATGGTATCAAAATCACAATCACGGAAATCTTGTGGGACCAATATTATAATTTTCTCAAAGAAGGAAAAATAAATCTGTTTCGGATTACTTATTTTCATTTTGATACTACCAATACCAGCAATATCCAAGGAATGGTCATCCCCCATAAATACAGATCCTCTAGAGCTTGATTCGTATTTGAGAAATATTCCCACTGGGAGGTCACGTCATGTTGCTCCTAAGTCTAAAAGCCAAACATTAGAAAATAGCTTTCTGCCTTCAACATTGGTTGTTGCTTCACCATGTAAAAATTCTCCATTTTTAGAGATATTTGTAACATTCCCTTGGGTATTTGATGACTCAAAGTTTTCACTCTTCTTATTCAAACAATCCTTTTTGAAGTACCCTTTTTTGCCACAATTATAACACTTGATGCTTTTTTAATTTTAGATTCTAATTTACCATGATTCTAACTCCCACTGGAGCCATGTTCCGTGGATCTTCCTCTAATCACCACTTGTTGCAAACTTGCTTGTATGTCCTACTTGTTCTGTGCATGCTCTCTTCTTCTAATATAGCGACTGCAATTTCATCGAAGACTATATAGTCTAAATGGACGTTGTTCATCAAGTTGATAATGAGTTGATCATCGAATCTTGTAAACTTTAAAGTAAAAGCTCTGACGTTCAATAGCTTCTATTTTCCAACCCATTAAGGTGAGTTGGGAAAATAGAGTATACAAGGTGTTGATATGGTCGATCAATAACGAAGTGGTTTCCATACGAAAAGTATACAATTTTCTTATTAAGAAAATCTAATTGTGTAGTGACTTGGACTCATATCTCCTTTGACGTCTAGTTTCCATACGAAGAGTATTCAAGGTGTAGTCACATATCTCCTTTGCCCTTTTTTTTTCCACACTAGACAATCCATTGGCTAGCGGTAAATCTGAGATCAACAATTGCATTGCTCCCCTCCATATTGTTCCACTTGGCATCATCAATGATATCTCATGGGGTTTATCTAAAATTACCTTAATCTTCATTTTCCACAATGAGAAATTATTCTCTTTGAACTTCTCCACATCGAACTATCTCATTATTTTATTCAAAACCAATTTATTTCACTTGAACCGAATTTCACTATTCGTGTGAATAGTAATCACCGTGAATAATAACACTTAAGCCAATGGCTCGATAGCTATAAGAAAATTATGGACCAGAATAAACTCATGACAATAATGGTTTGAGGAAAATAAAGTTAAAATGGACACTAATATTTTACGTGGAAAATCCCAAAATAAATTAATTTGAGGTAAAAACATCGGGCAAGTGTAGGAGCGACTCATTATAAAATAAGGATTACGAACAATATCATACTCTATTTTAAAATAGTAGAAAATTAGCACTCTTTAAATGAGAAAATACTTAGCAAACTGAGAAATTGGAACTCTAATATTTGGTTGGGATATAAAATGCTCTGCCGGGCATCCTTATATAGGCAATTGGATTTCAACATCCTCATTGAATTTTCCAGTAATTTTGTGCCGTTTTTCCTTGCAAAGATTGGCTGAATTGTGTAATTGCATTAATTACTCACTCCACTTTTCTACAAAGTCTACCCACCCCATGCGAAAGTCTTGGTTAATAATTGTAGCCAAAAGTGGCTTTACATCCACTTTTACAGGAAATATACTGGATTTGACCCAACTGAGTAATTTGGATTTGAAAGACAAGATAAGGTAAAATTCAAAGTAAAAGTCCATTAACTTTAAAATTATATGAGCTAGTAACTTGTTCTAGAAATATCTTAGAAAATTATGTAGATATTTTTAGAGAAAAATTGGAGATATACTAAAGTAGACATTTTGATGGATAGTTCTAGTAAATAAATTATACCTATTAGATTAAATTTGTATTTGGAAAATCCTAACCATTAGTGAACGATATTCTTTAGTATAAACATGGTTTAACCAAAATTTTAAAAACCTATTGTTTCCACCAAAAGTTCTCTATTAGCTTATGTTGTCTCTCTCTTGCTAAAGGAAAAAAAGAAGAAGAAAAGTTAGGGCCGATATGTGAATATTTTAATTTTTGTTCCGCTACTGAATTTTTTTTTCAACCCAACACGTGATTACACACTTTTATTTTTCCTCTTGCCAATTACATCTACACACTTTTCCACAAATAACTAATCGTTATAACACATCTTCCCACAAATTCTATTATTCACCTACTCACACATTTCTAACTACCAATCATTATTTTACTATTTCTATATCAAATCAACTCTTATCATTACTTAAAATGAAAGCGCCTTAGCTAGGATGAATTATCCAAAACAGTATCTGACCATAATTCCAACACACACTTCTCCATTATGGGCAAAGTAAATACAAGTAGTGCAAAATTGATGGCACTCGGGCGATAGAGATTCCTTAAGCAAGAATGGTGTAAGCAAGTTAGTAGATGAAGGATGAAGTTTGGAAGTGAAGGGCAAAGATACAAATTAAAATTGGAAGAAAGTACTTACCTTTTATTTTGTTCCATTTTGTCTTGGATGGGACAAAAAATGGTCAGGGACATGCTTCAAGGTTTGAATGGAATGGAATAAAGAAATGAGAAGGTGTGAAAGGAGGATGAGTAGGATATTATTTCATGTGGGAGGAAATTTTAAATGGAATAAAAATATGGGATGGAATGTTGAATGAAAAAAATTGGCTTCTTTCTCTCTCCTTCATGAAGGTCCGGTATCACCTCATATCCTCCAAATTTTTATTTTTATTTTTGTTCAAAGTTGGTGATAATTGGAGTAAGTTATCAAGTTCAAAGTCCAAAAGTTTACTTATCAATCCCATAATCACTTATCAATTCTATGATCACCTATCACCTATAAAAATAAAAGAGAGCTTTGGTGGAAAAATATTGGATTCTATTGATTATTCTTCTCAAATTTTTTTGGCTTGTTATGAAATGAGCAAGACACCTATTTAAAGTAAGACAACTTCCTAACCAATGTCTAGATTTATTTGGTCTAAAGCCTATAATTTATCCATTAAAATTATCTTATAAAATATTTGGCAACCTAGAAGTTTCTACAAGCTACAAGCTTTCTTCAACTAATATCTAAGATATTTTAATAAAATATTTCTAGAGAAGTTATAGAACTTGGGGCATTTGAGCTTGGACTCTTATTTTTATCTTTTAACTAAAAATATATTTTCAAGCCCAAAGTATTATTTGGATCCAAATTAAGTTTATATTCTAACAAAAACATCACAAATATAAGTCAATTATGGTCACATTCATATAAACCAACAAGGCCAACAAAGAAATTCATATGTGGTGACATGATTGCGATTATATATGCCAACAAAGAAAATCTCATATAAGCTAACAAAGACAATGAAATATCAATATACTTGCCTTTTAATTAATGTATTATTCTTTCATTGTCTTTTTTTCTATTTGAGGTCTAGACTCTTTTATCATACCTAAGTTATTAAGTCACTAATTTTAATTCTTTATTATGATTGCAAAGTACAAATTTATAAATATATTATATCCATTTGTATTACTAAACACAAGGTTTTATTTAGATAATAATTATGTATAAATACAGAATATAAATTTATACAATTATAACAATTATGAGGATTAAGAAAATTTTACACAATTTATAAAATGATGCAAAATTATATTAGTAACAAGAATATAAAAACATATAGCATTTCTTTTCAACAAAACACGAGTAAATCGCGATTAATAGATGTTAATATCGACTTTGAAAATTCATAATAAATTATATAAAAGCCATATACCTTGATTTAAGTTATAATAAAAACCTTAAGATGTTGGCTTCTAAAGCAAAATATAGTCATGATGATATGATCGCTAAAAATTATTGAAGTTGCCCACAACAAGAACCATGACCAAAGGAAAATATTTTGGGGAAGAAAAAACAAGATTTGCTAAATCAATTGTGGAGATAACTCTAATGGATATAATTTAGGAAAATTAGAAAATTGGTCCTCTAAGTTGGCCCGTTCGGACTTTTGGTCCTCTACATTGGCCTATTTGAAAATTAGTCCTCTAAGTTATGAAATTTCAGACTTCTGTTCCTCTAAGTTGGTCTGTTTGAAAATTAGTCCTCTAAGTTATAAAATTTCAGAAATTTTGTCCGATTTTCACGAAAATTTTTCAATCCACCGAACATTCTTGACTAGGATCTAAAACGACGTCGTCATGCGAGCACATTTCTCTTTCAAGAGTATGCAAAACATCACATTTCACGCCCGACAACCATAAAATCATCTTCCCAGATTATCAATCGTCCAAGAAGTATTTCAGAAAATAAAAATCTAGAAATGAATTAAACTGATCCCCCATTACCCCCCCCAAAAAAAAAACGAGATACACAAATTAAACATAATCAATTTTTCGTTTTTCCATTTACAAAGAATATTGATCATTACATACATGGCCCTAGATTCGTAGAACCTAATCAATGTTTTTCGATAAACCTAAAATGCGGAAAAACATAAAGCTAAACATAATTCATAAACTTTATCCTTCTTTCTCATTAGGAATTTTATTGTTTAGATTTTGATGAATGCCATGTAAAACTTAGAATAGAAAGTTGGCACCCCAATTCTTGCAGAAATGTATTGTAACAATTAGAGTTTGGCAAAGGCGAGTTAAGTCGCCTACGCCCAACATGCAAGAAGACAACTGAAGGCTTGAAGGAAAACTCTTTGAGAGAGACAATGAGTCTGACAAAGAAAGAAGAAAGCGACAGAACTCGATGAAGAAGCGGTGAGATGCGGTGAGTGGAACATCGATCAAGTCAACTCAAGAGGCCAAGTCTCAAGGCTGAAGTGGCGTGAAGAAGAGTCATCCAATGATTGGAAGTGACTCTAAGTCACCTGGGGAAAGCAAGGAAATGCAATCAAGTCGAGATAAGCTCAGTAAAAGAACCGTTGCACGAAAACCAAGAGATTTACTTAAACAAGTAATATCTCCATACCACCTTTCTTGGAGTGCTCGGTCGAGTCGCGTGCAAAAGGAATGAACCAATGGGAAGTACTACACCGTGTCGAACTCGAAAAGGTGATAAAACAATTCATACGAGGAAATGGCAATTCCAAGAAGCGCAAGCCAACGATCGCAAAGTGACTTTAAAAATGAGCCTATCTCTTCAACGGGCAAATTTTTGAAAGTTCACTATAAAAGGCCGAGGAATTTGTTTGAGAAATAGATATGAATGACACACACGTGAAGATATACAAGCTTATCAAAAACTGAAATATTCTCAATCCTCAAGCCTACATTTGAAAGTACATCAATCCAACACTTACCCGTGAAGGAAGAGAACTTCAACCAATTGAAGAGGAAACCTTTGAAAACAAGGGGTCTACATTCCGGGAAGGATTGTAGAAAGGTTCAAGGTGAACCAAGTCTTAAGCTCTTGGAGGGCTTCGTGATCAAATCCAAAGTGCTTAAGCAAGTGAGTCAGTAGTAGCAAGCGCAAACCCTGTGAAGAAGGTTCGAGTCGTCGAGAAGCCACCGAGTGATCAAGGCATCTCCAGACGAGTCCCAAAGGATCAAGTCGGCCATTGTTGTGATCAAGACTTGTATCGGGATCACACCACTTTGTAAACCGATCATTACTTAGTGGATTCCTCCGGAGTTGGAGAAGAGAGGAGTAGAAGAATTACCCCATCTTGAACCTCTATAAAAACTTTCTTGTGTCATTTACATTTCAAAGATTTAAATTTACGCACTTTTAATTGCTCATATCTGTTGATAAATTTGCTATCCATTTGATAATTTATAAGTACTAAATCAAGATGTAAAAACTTGCTTAATCAAGCTTAAGGGTGTTAAGTCTTCCGCTGAAAACAAAACCACGATTGAGTCAAATTATAGCCAACAGTTGAGTTACTCTATTAACACTCAACCGAGTCATTGAGAGATTAACTCTCTTGAGTGACTAATTCGATTGTCCATCAAGGACACAATCGTGTAGAACTCGTAGATTTAAAAGGACTAAATCGAAAATTTGGTAAGGTTTATTCAACCCCCTTCTAAACCTTACACTTACACCCCCTTGGGACCTACAAGTGGTATCGGAGCGGTTGGTTCATTGAACCCTCCACACCGTTCTTGAACTAGATCTCCAAACTTTTCAAAAGTCTCGCTTTAGTACTTAAACTTTCAAAACTCTTTTCTATCATTAAAAGTTATTATCATGGAAGCAAATCTAACACGCATTCCTATGTTCACTATTGAAGAATTTGATGATTGGAAAATTCGTATGCGAGCTCATCTATCAAAGATTACATGATGAGATGTGGATAGTGATAGAAGATGGGCCTCTGCAAATATTAAAGGTGAACACAATTTTGCGAAGAGTTCGGTGAAGGGGAAGAAGATCAAAGACACGGACCGGTCATGGTTGAAAAACCAAGAACCGAGTGGACAAATGATGACAAGAAAAAGATACAACTGGACAATGTAGCCAAGGACATTCTTTACAAAACCTTGGACAAAGCCATGTTCATAAAGTGAAATCTTGCAAAATGGCTAAGGAAATGCAGGACAAACCGACATTGATTTGCGAAGGCTCGGAGCAAATCAAAGAAAACAAACTATCGGTGGTCAGACAAAAATTTGAGAACTTTAAAATGACCTCGGGAGAAAACCTGGATCAACTGGATGCTCGGTTTCTGAAATCACAAATGAGTGTCTACACTTGGAAAGGAATATACACGAAGAAATGTGTATGAAGATCCTAAAAAGTCTTCCAAATGAATGGGAAATGAAGGTCATGGCATTGAGACACTCCATGGACCTATCAAAGACATCCAATCATGAGTTATTCTCGGACCTCAAAGCCTACGAGTTTGAGCCGAGAAGGAAAAAGACCGGAAGAGACAATTTGTACCCAAACAATTGCTCTAATTGTCAAAGATGGAAGGAAGAGAGTCAAGTCAAAGAGGCAATTGACCCGGAAGAAATAGCCCGATGGTTAAAAGATTTAACAAGTTCTTTAACAAGAACTACAAGAGAGGAAAGGGTGAATCCTCCGAGAAGACACTCGGCTCCTCCAAATCAAGGGATGATAGGCCAACCAAGAGAATGATCATCAACAAGTTGAGTATCAAAGGGACAACTCAAGAATAGAAAGAGTCGATCAAAAGGTTGAATATCTATGTTGGAATTGTAGACAACCAGGTCACTATGCCATTGATTGCTCATATCCTCGTAGTCAACAAGTGCGAAACGAAGAAAGAAAGAAAGGTCTTGAGAGAAAGAAGACAAGAGAAGAAAAAGGCAATGATGGCTGCACAGGATCTATTTGAGACAACCCAAGTCAAGAGAGACAAATGACTCGAGAGCGGTGAAGCCGACTACTCAAGTGACTCGAAGAAGAAGCCTTGATCCGCAATGGCCAAAGAACAAGATCAAGAAGATGAGGTACAATCTAACTCAACAAGCTCGGACACTAGTGATAGTGATCGTGACACACACACTTCATCACCCACTGATCTTTATGATTCATTAGGCAAAATGATGAAAGATTTTGAGCACATTAAAACCTCACACACACTATTGAATGAGGAAAACAGCCTACTCAAAAGTCAAAACTCAAAGTGACTAAGGAGCCGAGTACTCTAAGTCAAATAGTGATGAGAATAAAAGTTTAAAGGTGAAAATGCTAAATTAATAAGCGAGAAATTGCCGCTATAGAAAAGAGGAGAATGACCTCAAAAATGTTATTGCCTCATTCACTAAGGCATCTAAATCATTGACGATCTTATTATGAGTCAAAGAGAATGTGGAGACAAGACAGGGCTTAGGATTTAATTCCTTTGTGCCATGTCAAACCTCAAAAGTAATTTTGGAAAAAGGATCTTCAAGTCATGAAGAGTCCGAAAACCCAAAACTCTAAATGTTGCACACACTTTCAATCAAAGCACAATACTAAGCAAAGCGCCTTGGTTAGAAAGGAAAAGGAAAATTGACCGATTGAGAGTCTTTGAAAGGGCAGTGAGAAGAGATTCACCGAGTCCTCAAATGACTCCAAACAGAAAATACTCTGTAAAGAAGAAGCGAGCTACCAAAAATTCCGAAAACCCATAAAAGAAATACATATGATGGGAATGGTAGAAAATATCCAAGCCAAGTCGATTGGAATAATGTGAACTATCGGCCTAGACTTATGGAATACAAGCCCAAATGGCAAAGGCCTAGAACTCAACAAAGGCCATTCCAAAAGCATAAGAGCTTTCATCGGACACATATGCACCTAGGCACTACACTCAAAGACACCACAATTACCCAAGAAAGGCAATTGCTAAAACATACACGCAGGCATACGACAAAAGAGACAGATGTATGAACCTAGAATTCCCAAGCAATTTGCCAGGATTAATTATGATTATGGCAATCGATAGATGGCAACCTCTTGAGTCAAATCATTTGGCTATAGGTTGGTTGGATCATCTTACAATTCTAACCCCTCGGGACCCGGACAAGTATGGGTACACAAAACTTAATTTCCTTGATTGCGGTTCAAGGAACAGTGAGTGCCAAGGAACCTGGTACATGGATAGTGGTCATTCCGGGACATATACGACAGAAATAAGAGAAATCTGTCAAAATTCAAGGAAGTCAAAGGAGCCAAAGTCATATTTGGAGGAAATGAAGCTCTGGTGAAATAAGAGGCATTGGATCCATCAAGAGGAATGGATTAGAAATCACGGATGTTGCATATGTTGAAGGACTAAACTTCAATTTACTAAGCATCGATCAACTCTGTGACAAGGGCTACAATGTTGGATTCAACATGGGCATATGCCAAATCAAAGACATAGAATCAAATGAAGTGGTATGCGCAAGGATGTAGACAGAAAAATATGTATGTAGTAGATTGGTCAATGCTACACCCAAAGACTGTCTCTTGCAAAGAAAGCAGTACCTGTGAATCAAGTTGGTTATGTGGCACAAAAAGTGAGTCATCCGAATTTCAAAACGATCAACAAACTTGCAAGAAGTCATCTTGTGGAAGGACTTCCCGGACTCGAGATACAAGAAGGAAAGTATATGTGACGCGTCGAAGGAAAACAAATCAAATCGTCGTTCAAAGAAAAGACATGCCCATCCTCAACTAGAATATTGCATCTGCTTCATATGGATCTATTTGGCCCAAATGATCCGGCCAAAGATAAGTGGAAAGAAATACACCTTGGTGGTAGTAGATGACTACTCAAGATATACATGGACAATATTCATGTGCAAGAAGAAAGAAACTCTACAAGAACTACCACGGTGATGAAGAGGATTCAAAATGAGAAGAGTCAAACCATTATCAAAATAAGATCGGATGAGGAATCGAGTTTGTCAATGGAATAATAACTCATATTGTATTGAGAATGGTATTGGTCATGAACCTCGTGACAAGGACTCCACAATGAGAATGGAGTTGCGAGAAAGAAGAAATAGAACCCTCAAAGAAGCGGCAAGGACCATGTTAGTCAAGGGGTTACCAAAAAGATTTTGGGTCAAGCAATCAACACGACTTGCTACACCCAAAACAAAGCGGATGTATGATAAATAGGCAAATGACAAAGACTCCCTATGAGATCCGGGGGAAGAAAACCAAATGTTGCATATTTCAGATATTTGGATGTAAATGCTTCATCCACAACAATGGCAAAGACAACCTAAAGGCTTTTGATGCTAAAGGCGATGAGGGTATCTTCTTAGGATACTCACCGAAAGCAAAGCCTCTGAGAACTCAACAAAAGAACTATGGTTACGGAAGAATCCATTCATGTAGTATTCGATGAGCCAAATGTAAATGGAGAAGACATTGAAGAGTCACCGATAAGTGAATCATCCAACCTTACGAAGAGTCCCTTTGAAGCCGAGCGGGGATTATCAATTGAAGAAGATGAGATAGCCAATCTCAAAAGCGAATGAAATTCTGCGGTGAGTGATCACGAGAGAGTCGACCCGCGCACAAGAACACAAATGCAAGTCGATCAATCCAAACTAACTTACTTCAACCTTTGACGTAAGATGGCTAAGAGACCATCCACGAGAACTTGTCATTGGAGATATAAGAGAAGGTGCCAAGACAAGATCCAACCCAACAAGAAGCAATGTTCACATGCTTCATCTCGCAAATAGAGCCCAAAGATGTGTCACAAGCATTGGACGACACACATTGGATTCAAGCTATGCAAGAAGAGTGAATCGGTTTGAGAGAAATAAAGTATGGGAATTAGTACAAAGACCCATACATCAAAATGTTATTGGAACCAAATGGGTATTCGAAATAAGATGAACGAGGAAGGTTACTGTGGTAAGAAACAAAGCAAGATTGGTAGTCAAAGGATATTGCCAAGAAGAAGGAATAGATTTTGATGAAACATTTGCTCTCGTAGCAAGATTGGAAGCTATAAGGATGTTTCTTGCCTATGCACTCACAAGAATTTCATTGTATATCAAATGGATGTAAAGAGTGCATTCTGAATGGTTTATTGGAAGAAGAAATGTATGTTGAACAACCTCCAGGATTTGAGCGAAGACTCTTGGAGACAAGGTATACAAACTCAAGAAAGCCTGTGCGGATTGAAACAGGCACCCGAGCATGGTATGATACCCGTCACAATTCCTAATCGAAAATGGATTCACAAAAGGAAAAGTAGATAGAACACTTTTTCGAATTCAAGACAAGAAGAGTATCTTTGCTTGTTCAAATATATGTTGATGACATCATCTTTGGATCCACTAACAAAGAGTTGTGTGAAAAATTCTCAAACCTCATGCAAAGTAAATTTGAAATGAGCATGATGGGAGAGCCGACATTCTTCCTTGGACTTCAAGTGAAACACCAAGGATGGAACCTTCATAAGTCAAACAAAATACACCAGAGATTTAATGAAGAAATTTGGTATGGAGGAGAAGTCTTCGTAAAAATACCAATGAACACATCACCAAAATGGACATGGATGCAGATGGCAAGCTCCGTAGATCAAACAAGATCTGAGCACTTATTGGATCATTGCTCTATCTCACAAATTAGCAGCCGACATCACCTTTTTGTAGGAGTATGTGCAAGATTTCAATCTGCTCCAAAAGAGAGTCATATGACAAAGAAACTAAGAGAATATTGAGATACTTGAAAGGAAGCCAAGAAGTAGGCCTATGGTATCCAAAGGAAGGTGGATTCAAACTAATTGGCTATTCGGACTCGACTATCTTTGGATGCACGAGTGGGCAGAAGAGCACTTCAGGCACATGTCAAATGCTTGAAACAGACTAATTTCTGGTTTAGCAAGAAGCAAAACTCAATAGCCACCTCTACAAAGAGGCGAGAATACATAGTCTGCGGCAAATTGTTGTGCCAAGTCCTATGGATGAGACAAAGAAATGAGAGACTATGAAGTTGAAGAAAAAGAAATTCCAATCATGTGTGATAACACAAGTGCAATTGCAATCACTCAAAATCTCTGTGTTGCACTCAAGAACAAAACATATAGATGTCGATATCATTTCATAAGAGATCATGTTGAAAAGAAGGACATTATCTTGGAATATATCTCAACCGACAAACAACTAGTGACATCTTCACAAAACCATTATGTGAGTCAAGATTTGAAGAAATCAAACATGAATTGGGGCTAATTGAGCTAAGCCGAGACACACGAAAGAATCAAAGAAAAGAAATGGAACAGAAAGAAGATGAAAAAGAGTGAAAACAAAAATCATTTCGAGAATCACCAGTCGGAAAGTCGACTATACCAAGTCGGTGATAAATTTGAATCACTAAGAGAAATGTGAGAAGCGAGTTTAATCGGCTAAGAGATAAGTTGAATAACTTATGAGCAAAGTGACAAAAACGCAATCGTTTTGACTTAGCGAATGTTTTAAGAGACACGTCGGCATAATGATGATGTGTACGAGACATAAAGCCGCACACCAAGCCTATGATTGGATATAAATGCTTTGCCGCATTAAATACGAGACATGAATCGCTCAATATGCGTCGCAATCAAGCCGTTGATTTCGATCACGATTCAAAAAACCGTCCTGCACGCCCTTTCATAAACCATATTTAAACCATTTTCGCCTCGTTTCTCTCTCACTTCTAAAAACTGCTCAATCTCTTTCTCTCAAAAGGCAAAGGCAAATACTCTCAAACCCTATCAACCTTCAAATCAATTTCTGAATTTTTCTTGAAATTATTCTCGAGAAATGGCACCAACGTATGACTTTACCAAGTTGGGAAAACAAATCCACACCGGCCTCGACCGTGGATTTCGACGAATGGTGAAGCGGGGGTCCGACGACACCCTGGTGAAGAAAATCGCGGAGAAGTTGGAAACGTCGGATCAAAACCGTTTCTAACGCTGAATATCCCATGACCTATGTGGAGGAGGTCGCACAATTCTACGTGAATGCCGAGATTCACGATGAAGAATCAAGTCATCCGTTCACGGGAAGCGGTGACTATCACCGCCAAGGATTTGGTGAATATTGCTCACTACCCAGAAGGAGCAACCGAGATTAAGGAAGTTCGATGTAAACTTGGTGGACGCATGGAAAAAATAGCCAAGTCCGACCTTTGCCGATAAAATTATATACACAAAGACAAACAAAAGATCAAGGAGGATTATCACAAATTGTTGGACATAGTTGCCAAATGTATCGACATCAAATTTGGCGACTTTGACCAACTATCAAAGGCAAAGCTGATTGTGATGGCTGCAATCATCGAGGAAAAGAAGATAAACTGGGCTGAGTTTATCTCAAAGCAGACTCTGCCCGAACGTGGGAACAAGTCCTTCAAAGAAGATGGGTCATTTGGAGGATCCCCTCGGATATGGCCTAGTGATTGGCCGACTATTGGAGGTGAAAGGAGTCCTCTCGGACATGGGAAAGCATTCCATGTTAACAAGAGGATGTTCGAGCTAACCTCTCTCGGTGCTCGAAAGCGAGCTTACGCCAAGAGAGCGACACCAGTGAGGGGAATCGGGCCGACCCCGAGACACAAATTGCCTCCTCTCCAACTAAGAAGAAAGCCGCCCCTGCTTGTTGCCAAGAAGTCTCTTGCCCTGCTGCAAAAAGAAAGAAAACCAAACATGCTCCTGCCCGCAGCAGAGTCACCTGCCCCAGCCCATGTCACTGCCCACTGCAGCAGAGTCACCGCCCCCCGGCCATGTCACCCTGCCCTGCTGGCGATCGAGAAGGACTCCCAAATACCTTCTCCGATCGTCAAAAGGAGGAGAACCGACAAGCCTAGACGACCAACTCCTCGAAAACAAACACAAGCACACCCCCGCCGCCCAAGACTCGAGAGGACGCCGCCCTCGAACCAAAATTCCCCTGTACAACCCAGGAGACGAAGAAGACTCGTCAAGCGGTCAAAAGAGAAACCACCGAGTCGATTCTTACTCATTACTAGCACAAATACCGGAGACTCATCGGAGAAGTAGAGTCTCGGATGTAGTTGATGAAACAACCAAATCTGTTTGAAGCGATCGCAGAGGCAACCCGAAGACACAACAGTAGCTCACACAAATTGAAACTCAAGAAGAACCACCCAAGGATAGTGATGTAATGATCCTATCTCCACCTTACCCGGACATCCAAAATCGTCTGCGTGAGTGGAGAAAATGGAAGTTGAGCAAGTCAAGGAACAGTTCCAACGGCTGAATTCATAGAAGAAGAAGAGGAATCGCTAAATTTCCTCGACTATCTACGTGCTCCCAAAGACTTGATGAGGACAAGCGCTTAGACATCCCGCAAATCTACAAGGACAGGGAGAGAGCAAAGCAAGTCAAGAAGCCGAAGCACGTGAGAAGGCAAGTATCGCCTCTATCTCCGCACTACGAACACTTCCATCCTCTCCTCGATGTCTTCTCCGAAAGTGACGAGGAACCGAGAGAATCTTCTTTGCCCGTAAGAATCGCAGATCAGAAGCATTGCATGAATCAAGAATCATTCACGAGCAAAAAAGACCGATGGAGGGACCAGGAGAGTCCTCCAAAACACACGGAAATCGATCCAATGGGAGTGGTTCAAAATAGCCACCGATGTTCTTTGCTACCACTTCCCCACTCACTCGGAAGAAGGCAATAAGGAAATGGCGATGAACCGGGCTAGTGGGGACCCCGGTCGAGCCAACCCCTGTTGAAGGTGTGCTACCACCGCCCCAACGGCCGAACCATCAATTGCAACAAAATGGCCGAGTCCGGAGACGAGTGACCCAACTCCAAGTCACTCACCGTGCGCGCCGGGTGAGGGGAAACTCCTCCACCGCTGCGGCAAGGTCGGAGGATGCTTGCAGATGACTCCACAAAGAAGCAAGGAGGCGAAGAAGAAAATTACAATCACAAGAAGAACAACAAGAAGTTGCCATCAACGGCTCGGCATTAAGATTGAGACTGTCTCGGTGAGGTGCCAACTGCTCGAAGGCTAATGACGCCGCGATGCGATCGAGGCACGAGGAAGGAATGATACAGGAGTTAACACTGCAGGCGATGAAAGTGCAATCCATGGGGTTGAGACTCAATGGATGCCATCAGAAGACCCTAAGGCACCGACATCAAGTCGAAAGGGAGGACCAGGCCTTGCAAAGAGAGACCGCCGGAGAAATGAAGGCCCACGGAGGTTGAGACTTCCCGGGGTAAAGAGGTCAAGTAGAGAACATCCCTCCCGCAATCATCGACCCATCCGAGAAGGAGATCGGCGCACTTCATGATTCCCAGGACAACCCCGATGTCACTTTTCCGGGATCGGAAAGGCGAAGAAGAAAGGCGAGTCAACCCCCATGACAAATCCAAGAGACTCAACAAGGGATGTTCCGGCACGAGCAAGTCGATCCCAAGACTACTCGTCAAACTTTTAACTTTGATGATGAGCCACCACTAGAAATCTCATCATCGTCCGATGACGCCGATAAGGCCGAGGACAAGTCTCTTTGAAATGGAAAAATCACCGAGACCAACGGAACGGTTGTTAAGACAACAGAGGCTCGGCCAGCGGTCTACTTCACAACCAAACCCAAACCCGAACCGAAACCACCGCTCGGCTCCTCACGCTACTACTGGATCGATTCCCAAAAGAACTTCACGCGCACCGCTTATCATCGAACAAATCCCGGTTGGCGGTGATGAATCTTTTGTGGAATCTTTCCCTTTCTCACCGGAGATACGAAACTCCACGAAGAGTCGAAAATGAGCAAGCACGCTATCACGCACCCTCCTCTTTTTCACTCGAGGCACCATTGTTCCAGCCGATTTTGATTTCGACAACAGTATGGCCATCACCGCAATGCAGACGAATCGCCAGGTTAGAGAAGTGTTCAAGGCACTCTTTGCTTAAATTGAACGAATGGAGAGGCATCGAGGCCTCTTTGGACATGCTGGACAACAGAGATGCCAACCTTACAAACCGACTTGAGGCATCATCACAGGATAAGGGAATGGTGGCAACAAAGAAAATCAATGCGTGTGGAACAATGAGATACTTGAAACCTTATTCAACAAGTCGCTAGTGTGGAGAGTGAAAATGTTGATGCGAAAAACGGCTTGAGGAACACATTGAACATATGCATGAAGCTCACACTTGCCGAGATCAAGTCAGCTGCGTGAGCGTAATGCAAATGATATACGGCGTTTGGAAGAACACATGACAAGAAAATTCAGCCTTCTCATGGCCGAGATGAAGCCGATTTATTGAGAATCCAACGCTACTCGATCTCAATTTCGTGCAAAGATACAACGCAGCAATGACTTGAAGCAAAATTCAACCATCGAAGACTTCGACTTCATGCTTGCGGATATGTTCCAGGGTTCCTCTATCCTTTGATGATGCCAAAAAGGGGAAGAGGAATACCTTAAAGCAACAAAATCTGAAGGCTTGAAAAGAAAGGCAAGCGGTGACAAGGAACAAATGAGAAGGGAAAATCATCGGAGGAAATTTTGAAATCAAGAAAGGAAAATCTGTTTGGGGGAAGGATCAAAAGATATGACCTTGATGATTGCACAAACCCCTCAACAGGGTCCTGTCATCACGGTGACATTATAAGCGGCAAACTCCCCGTGACTCTGCCACTCCAACACTCTGCTGTATCTATGGCCGAGAAGAGAAAAGCAATTGAAGCGGGGATGAAGGAGGTGGAAGGAAGAATGGATGCCAGGTGATGAACATCTTGAAAGAACACGGAGGCATTCCGGTTGTGAGACACATATGCCATTTCGGATATCGGGGCGAGCCAAGATCGGTTGACGAATTCAAAACGCTCGAATCAAGGATATTTTACAAATATGTCCATGGCTCAAGCTTGGGACTGTCTTGGGAAAAGGGTCTCACATTATGTGAAGAAGGCGACAGACAAGAGACAACCCGATCGCTCTGCTGGGCACTCACCGGAAAGAAGAAGGCCCCAAAGACAAGATATCGCCCAGGTAGAGGAAGAAACAAAGAAGTGGAGGAAGAAGCTTGGACCTGGCCTCTCGCCCCAAGAATATTGAATACGTAGATCCGGGAAAGAAAGGAGGGATCTCTTTGGGGCTTGACCAAGTGGCGAACCCGCGAGTGGCTAAAACCAACGCCGAGTATGTAAAGAGAATAGAAGAAGAAAACAAAAGACAAACTCAGCTATGGCGGGAGAGACAGGAAAGAATAAGAAAAGATGAAGTCATAAGAAAAGCATATGAGAAGAAAAAGAAGGCAAATGATGACGAGAAGAAGAGAAGAAGAGAAGAAGATCTTGATCAAGATGAAAGAAGGAGACAAAGAAGGAGATGAAGTGTTTGCTTTGTCAACCCTTCGTGTATTTTATATGTAAATACATACAATGTAAGTCTTCTCGTAATAAAGCTATAAATTCTCTATTTTTTGTGAAGACAATTACATACTCGATACACATTGTAAATTGTGTTAAGTACAAGAATGATATGATCAATAAAAAGATTGATTCTGCGCATACATTCTATGTCAAAACACTATCTCAGTATGTATCTTTGTTATTTGCATCTTTGTATAATTTAAGTTTTGGCATCATCAAAAAGGGGGAAATTGTTAGGAATTTTATTGTTTAGATTTTGATGAATGCCATGTAAAACTTAGAATAGAAAGTTGGCACCCCAATTCTTCTTTGTAAAATGTATTGTAACAATTAGAGGCGGCAGTGAGTTAAGTCGGCCTACGCCCCAACATGCAAGAAGACAATCAAGGCTTGAAGGAAAACTTCTGTGAGAGACAAATGAGTCTGACAAAGAAAGAAGAGAGACAGAACTCGATCAAGAAGCGGTGAGATGCGGTGAGTGGAACATCACCAAGTCAACTCAAGAGAAGCCAAGTCTCAAGTCAAGTGACAAGAAGAGTCATCCATGATTGGAAGGCGACTCTAAGTCACCTGGGAAAGCAAGGAAATGCGATCAAGTCGAGATAATCGTAAAGAACCGTTGCACAAAAACCAAGAGATTTACTTAAACAAGTAATATCTCCATACCACCTTTCTTGGAGTGCTCAGTCCCAGAAGCGTGCAAAAGGAATGAACCAATGGGAAGTACTACACCGTGTCAGAACTCTGAAAAGGTGATAAAACAATTCATACGAGGAAATGGCAATTCCAAGAACGCAAGCCAACGATCGCAAAGTGACTTTAAAAATGAGCCTATCTCTTCAACGGCAAATTTTTGAAAGTTCACTATAAAAGGCTGAGGAATTTGTTTGAGAAATAGATATGAATGACACACACGTGAAGATATACAAGCTTATCAAAAACTGAAATATTCTCAATCCTCAAGCCTACATTTCAAGTACATCAATCCAACACTTACCTCGTAAAGGAAAGAGAACTTCAACTTGATTGAAGAAAACCTTTGAAAACAAGGGGTTTACATTCCGGGAAGGATTGTAGAAAGGTTCAAGGTGAACCAAGTCTTAAGCTCTTGGAGGGCTTCGTGATCAAATCCAAAGTGCTTAAGCAAGTGAGTCAGTAGTAGCAAGGCAGCCTGTGAAGAAGCCGAGTCGTCATTTGGAGAAGCCAGTGAGTGATCAAGGCGTCTCGGTCGAGTCCCAAAGGATCAAGTCGGGCTGTTGTGATCAAGACTTGTATCTGGACTGTACCACTTTGTAAACTGATCATTACTTAGTGGATTCCTCTAGGAGTTGGAGAAGAGAGGAGTAGAAGAATTACCCCATCTTGAACCTCTATAAAAACTTTATTGTGTCATTTACATTTCAAAGATTTAAATTTCTCGCATTTTTAATTGCTCATATCTCTGATAAATTTGCTATCCATTTGATAATTTATAAGTACTAAATCAAGCTGTAAAAACTTGATTAATCAAGCTTAATCAAGCTCAAGCTTAATCAAGCTTCCGCTGAAAACAAAACCACAGTTGAGTCAAATTATAGCCAACAGTTGAGTTACTCTATTAATTCAAATGAGTCTGTTGAGAGATTAACTCTACTGAGTGACTAATTCGACTGTCCATCAAGGACACAACTGTGTAGAACTCTGTAGATTTAAAAGGACTAAATCGAAAATTTGGTAAGGTTTATTCAACCCCCCCCCGTTCTAAACCTTACACTTACACCCCTTGGGACCTACACTTTCATATACAAAGAATATTTTATTACATATATAATTACAGAGCACGGACAATTAAAGCTTCAACTACTCAAAGTCCAAATTAGATCATGTCATTTTCAAGAAACCTAAAATCTTGGCGTAAGAAAACCTAATGCATCCTCGACAATAATTTTCTGAAGTGCATGAGGCACGTCCGATGAATCAAAACATCTTTCTCCATCACTTGCCAAGCACTTGGACAAGAAATCAGCTGCTCTATTCCGTTCTCTGTAAACGAAGATGAACCCAAGTCCCTTGAAGAAACTTATCTCAGACCGGATATCAGATAACACCCCGAGACATTGACTCGGACATCTGGATTCTCCAACCAGAATAGAAATGGCCACCTTCGAGTCTGACTGAATTTCAACATGGGTTAGTTCCAACCCCTTCATGAGTCGTAGTCCGTCCCGAATCGCCAACATCTCGATCATCAACACGGTGGTCCCATACTTGACTTTGATTGTCTCATCCTTTATCAGGTCCGCCTTTTGAAAATGATTGGCCTTGGCCACGATGAATCGTCCAAAACAGTCTCTAACGATGATCCCATATCCGCATGTGTTGTTCCGTTCTCGAAATGAGCCATCACAGTTCACTGCAACGTACCCGAGAAAAGGTTGTTTCCACCGTAAAAGTTTAGGTTGTGCTGCACACAACCTCGTATTGCGATTAACAATTGGAAGTGACGGTAATAGACACTGTTCCATTACAAACTCAAATATGGATCAAGCAAAAGGATTAATAGGAAATAATACGAAGAACCAAAGTTTTCACTATATGGCCGAAGTGACAAGGAGGATCAAATATTGAGTAATGCACAAGGTACATTTGAAAGACAAGAAGTGGGTTTGTTCGTCATTCGAAAGCTAGTAGATGAAAAAATGTTTAGTAGTTTTATGTATTTCCTCAGTGGGTAGTAGGGTTTTATCATATAGGAAATGAAATTAATTGCCTTGAAACATTATATATATTTCATGGGTTTGATGACTTGATCGAAGGGTAGTAAGTATAATTGTGTCTCTTTGTGGGGCTCACTTTTGTGTGATGTAACCGTGACCGTGAGTTATGTATTTAAATTTATTATTATTATTATTATAATTTTTATTGCGATTGGACTAATTACAAGAATTAATATTCTAGTTAGCCCATGAGACCCACACAGCCTATGAGACCCAAATAGCCATCTCCTTAATTAATTTTTTATTAAGTACAATTTCTTGTCTGGATTATTTCGTACACTTTAAATGCTTGACTTAAGCATCGGAGGGGCTTTACAGGACAAACCCGGGCACTTCTAACCCTATTTGCGTGTTGCGGGCGGTTCCCCCTCGTAGATTGCTCAACAGATTATTTTATTAAGTACAATCTCTTTATGGGATTATTTTATTAAAATTAATTATATATCTATTAAAATCTATGATTTTATTATAAATAAGTTTATTTGAATAATTTTATAATCATTATAAGTAAATGTATTAAAGTCAAACTATTAGTTTAATTTATACGAGCCTGTTCACAAGCTTATGAGTAGGGTTGTCAATTTCGGACCCGACACGCAAACCCGACACGAAACTAACACGAAATTAATGGGTCCAGGCTTCGTGGGTCCGAATCGAAATTGGATCCAACCCGAATAACCTACTAATTAAACAGGTCGAGTTCGGGTCAACCTACTATGACCCATTTATAACTCGTCTAACACATTTGTGAATTTAAAAGAAAATTAAGTAAATGATTAATTGTAAGAAAAAAGAACAAACAAGACATATTCTTAAAATTTAAATGATAAAACCTCCTTAATTATTTATTTGTTATTATTATGCATGTATTTTTGAATATTGTCCTCAAAATATGATTAGTGTGGAGAAAAATTTACTTGTGGTCCCATTAGACTTACCTCATGATGATTTTAGTCCCATTAGGCTCACTTTTAGTCCCAAATCGATATTTTTCACCAAAAATAGTCTCATAGGACTTGGAAACCAAACTCCGTTAAAAAACTAACTAAACCGTTCATCAAGACAAAAATGGTTCCTTAGGATACCAAAGTTAGATTTTTAATAACAAAAATAGTCCCATAGGACACCAAAGTTAAATTTTAACAAAAAATGACCCCATTATTCTTTTTTTTTTGGGGGTTAAATTTAATATTATTGATGATAAAAATTATTTTAAATTTTATATTTTGAGTTATTTATTTAAATTAATATTTAAATTAAAGTACAATCTACTGTTTGGATTATTTCATACACTTTGCTGACTTAAGCATCGGAGGAGTTTCTACCGGACAAACCCGGGGCCCTTCTAACCATGTTTGCGTGCTGCAGCCCGGTTCCCTCTCGTAGATTGCTCAATGATTATTTTATTAAGTACAATCTATCTTTATGCGGATTATTTTATTAAAATGCATGATATATCTATTAAAATCTATGATTTTATTCAAATAAATAAGTTTATTTGAATAATTTTATAATTATTATAAGTTAATGTATAAAGGTTAAAACTAAAGTCAAACTATTAGTTTAATTTATACGAGCCTTTTCACGAGTTTGCTTACGAGCTATCAAACCGAATATCTCTAATTTGAGTTTGGTTCATCTATCTTAAACGAACTCAAACGAGTTTTTATCGAGTCGAACTCCGAATAGCTTTTAGTTATATATAGTTTAATGATAATAAATAAATAAAATAGTAACTTTAATGATGATATATTTTTAAAATAGATTTTAGTATATTTAGTTTTTTGAGAAAAATTCACTTTTGGTCCCATTAGATCAACACCGATGATTTTAGTCCCATTGTTCTCACTTTTAGTCCCAAATCGCGTTTGACTTTCAATTTGATAGGGTTGACCGTTCATTTACTAATGGCGGGACCATTTGTGTGACAAAAATAATCTTATGAGACTATTTTCAAGTCGTGGAACTAAAATCATCAAGGGTAAGTCTAATGGGACCAAAAGTAAATTTTTCTCGTACACAAGCATAACACGTTGAAAAAAAAAAAAACACAAAAGAAGACGAAACATGTTGAATGAAATTGACAAAGTGGAATCCGAAAAGTCAAGTATCATATCTAATAGATTGTCAAGCGTCTATTAATCGGAAAAGGAAAGGATATGTTTAAATCTAATCAAATTTTACTTAATTATTTTAAAATATAAAAATGATCCAAATATCCTTTTTAATTGCTTAAACAAAAAAAAAAAAAAACTGAAATACTCTTCAACTCTAGACCACTAATAAAAAGTAATCAATAATTAAGATTTGCCCCCATGAACTCACCCTAACTGGGTAGACTCATATGATCCAAATTCCTGGATGAGACTGTATGGACTATTCTCGGCCATTGAAGATTAATTTTAATGGGTGAGTTTTTATCTTTATTTTAGGAAGTGAGATAGAAATTGATTGGCATGGATTAGGAGTAATCTTCTAATTTTCCATCTTTTGGATAAGTTAACGAGGACAAAAAAATAATATCCAATCCCAATTAGATTTTGTAAACATTTTTTTCCTATTTTCATTCCGTAAGTAATATTATTGGCGGTTTTCTATTCATATTAGTAAACTTTGAGAGTTTTTTCGCTTTTCTTATTTCCGCCATCGATGCCTAAAAAGTTTTCAAGTTCTTATAATTTAAGAATGAAGCACAAATATCTATTCTTGAAGGTTTGTTCTCCTTTTTGCTTTTTTTGAAGATTACCGCATGTTTTATGTAATGTTGATGAATATATAGTATTGGATCATTGCAAGTTTTATGTAATGTTCTTGTTTAATTAATTAGAAAGATATAACTGCATGTTTAATGTAATGTTGATACATATAGAATATGATAATTTTGTTTCTCTTTTAATTTTACATATATTACTTTGTATTAGATTACAATTTTATTACTTTTAATTTTCATTTTTGCGTTTACAATTGAGAAAGCTGTATTTTTTACTACTAGACGAATCATAGGAAGAAGAACGAAGAAGGAAGAAAAATTGCAATATTAGTCCTATGGAATTTGGGACATTGCGATTTTAGTCCCACGTTTGCATTTTTGGTCTCAAACTTTTTTTAGACAAATATAGTCTTATAAAAATTTGAAATTATATTTTTGGTACCATCATTTTGTAAAAAAACTATCGAAGAGCATCATTTGCCATTAAGTTGTTAACAAACATTGCGAATGATCCCATATAAGAGTTAAACATTGCAATTTACAAGTATGGCCCAAACGTTTTTTTAATACAAAATAATCCCATAATAATCTAAAATTATTTTTATTTGGGATTGATCTTCAGATGATAGTAAGTGCGCAATTTTTATATTAAATAAATATTATATATTATTCATTAATTATATTTGTATGATATTTTTCTATGAGCCTATTATCTAAAAAATATAAGATAATACATACAATCTTAAAGCATAATCTTAAAGAAGAATGTTACTGGAAGATCAAAATTTTGATGCATACTTTAATCGATACTTGACCCGCTAAGATTATAAATACTTAGACCGCCTCTACTCATACTTGTGTCTGACTACCAACTAGACCCACTCACTTCATATATTTGACCTTATTTGGTGTGCCTCATACATACAATAAAAAATAAATTCACAGAACAAATAATAAGAAAAATTGCAAAATTAATTTTGTAACAAAAAGACGGTCATTGAAAGATCTCCGCAAAGGAAAATAGTCCTCAGAATCGTATAAAAATCACTCTGGTCCTGATTTCGCCACAAATTAGGAATTTCACTTGCGTGAGCAACACGTGTAATTTGGTAAAATTGTGACCAAAATTAAGTTTTTTATTATACAATTATAGGACTAATTTGCAAACCATGCATTTCACGAAATATTTCTCATAGTCACCTATCAATTAGTTGACTAATTTCACAATTTTTTCAATTAATAAAGAAAATAGTTATTTTAATTCATCTAGAAATTTTTTATGACCGAACATATACATGAAAATTACCATAAGATAAAATAATCGTGTTAAACTACTAAACTATACAAAGATCAAAACTTTAAAAAATTACATCAATGATTTTGAATTGTAATATTATGTGAAGTTCAGCTAAACGAATTGATATTATTATTTTTAACTTAATTCTTCAAGATTTTTAACTAAATGATGGTTTTGAAGTTAAACAAAATTCAAATGACAACAAAAGAGAGAAATTGGTTTAGATTTATCTATTTTAATGTTTACTTTGGGATAATTGTATTTTTGATCACATATGAATAGTTTTAGTTTTAGTCCCAATTGTAAAAAAATAACGATGGAACCAAAATTATTAAAGAAATTAATGGAAAAACTAACGGTGAGACTAATTTTGCAACAAACCATTCCCCGTGAGAATATTTAGAATCTATGGTATCAAAATCACAATCACGAAATCTTGTGGGACCAATATTATAATTTTCTCAAAAAGGAAAAATAAATGCTTTTGGATTACTTATTTTCATTTTGATACTACCAATACCAAGAATATCCAAGGAATGGTCATCCCCCATAAATACGAGATCCTCTAGAGCTTGATTCGTATTTGAGAAATATTCCCACCGGGAGGTCATGTCATGTTGCTCCTAAGTCTAAAAGCCAAACATTAGAAAATAGCTTTCGCCTTCAACATTGGTTGTTCTTCACCATGTAAAAATTCTCCATTTTTAGAGATATTTGTAACATTCCTTGGGTATTTGATGACTCAAAGTTTTCACTCTTCTTATTCAAACAATCCTTTTTGAAGTACCCTTTTTGCCACAATTATAACACTTGATGTTTTTTTAATCTTAGATTCTAATTTACCATGATTCTAACTCCCACTGGAGCCATGTTCCGTGGATCTTCCTCTAATCACCACTTGTTGCAAACTTGCTTGTATGTCCTACTTGTTCTGCATGCTGCTCTTCTTCTAATATAGCGATCGCAATTTCATCAAGACTATATAGTCTAAATGGACGTTGTTCATCAAGTTGATAATGAGTTGATCATCGAATCTTGTAAACTTTAAAGTAAAAGCTCTGACGTTCAATAGCTTCTATTTTCCAACCCATTAAGGTGAGTTGGGAAAATAGAGTATACAAGGTGTTGATATGGTCGATCAGCGAAGTGGTTTCCATACGAAAAGTATACAATTTTCTTATTAAGAAAATCTAATTGTGTAGTGACTTGGACTCATATCTCCTTTGACGTCTAGTTTCCATACGAAGAGTATTCAAGGTGTAGTCACATATCTCCTTTGCCCTTTTTTTTTTTCCTGCCACACTAGACAATCCATTGGCTAGCGGTAAGTCTTGATCAACAATTGCATTGCTCCCTCCATATTGTTCCACTTGGCATCATCAATGATATCTGCGGTTTATCTAAAATTACCTTAATCTTCATTTTTCACAATGAGAAATTATTCTCTTTGAACTTCTCCACATCGAACTATCTCATTATTTTATTCAAAACCAATTTATTTCACTTGAACCGAATTTCACTATTCGTGTGAATAGTAATCACCGTGAATAATAACACTTAAGCCAATGGCTCTGATAGCGCTATAAGAAAATTATGGACCAGAATAAACTCATGACAATAATGGTTTGAGGAAAATAAAGTTAAAATGGACACTAATATTTTACGTGGAAAATCCCAAAATAAATTAATTTGAGGTAAAAACATCGGGCAAGTGTAGGAGCGACTCGTTATAAAATAAGGATTACGAACAATATCATACTCTATTTTAAAATAGTAGAAAATTAGCACTCTTTAAATGAGAAAATACTTAGCAAACTGAGAAATTGGAACTCTAATATTTGGTTGGGATATAAAATGCTCTGCCGGGCATCCTTATATAGGCAATTGGATTTCAACATCCTCATTGAATTTTCCAGCAATTTTGTGCCGTTTTTCCTTGCAAAGATTGGCTGAATCGTGTAATTGCATTAATTACTCACTCCACTTTTCTACAAAGTCTACCCACCCCATGCAAATGTCTTGGTTAACAATTGTAGCCAAAAGTGGCTTTACATCCACTTTTACAGGAAATATACTGGATTTGACCCAACTGAGTAATTTGGATTTGAAAGACAAGATAAGGTAAAATTCAAAGTAAAAGTCCATTAACTTTAAAATTATATGAGCTAGTAACTTGTTCTAGAAATATCTTAGAAAATTATGTAGATATTTTTTAGAGAAAAAATTGGAGATATACTAAAGTAGACATTTTGATGGATAGTTCTAGTAAATAAATTATACCTATTAGATTAAATTTGTATTTGGAAAATCCTAACCATTAGTGAACGATATTCTTTAGTATAAACATGGTTTAACCAAAATTTTAAAAACCTATTGTTTCCACCAAAAGTTCTCTATTAGCTTATGTTGTCTCTCTCTTGCTAAAGGGAAAAAAAGAAGAAGAGAAAGTTAGGCTGATATGTGAATATTTTAATTTTTGTTCCGCTACAGAATTTTTTTCAACCCAACACGTGATTACACACTTTTATTTTTCCTCTTGCCAATTACATCTACACACTTTTCCACAAATAACTAATCGTTATAACACATCTTCCCACAAATTCTATTATTCACCTACTCACACATTTCTAACTACCAATCATTATTTTACTATTTCTATATCAAATCAACTCTTATCATTACTTAAAATGAAAGCGCCTTAGCTAGGATGAATTGTCCAAAACAGTATCTGACCATAATTCCAACACACACTTCTCCATTATGGGCAAAGTAAATACAAGTAGTGCAAAATTGATGGCACTCGGGCGAAGAGATTCCTTAAGCAAGAATGGTGTAAGCAAGTTAGTAGATGAAGGATGAAGTTTGGAAGTGAAGAAGCAAAGATATAAATTAAAATTGGAAGAAAGTACTTACCTTTTATTTTGTTCCATTTTGTCTTGGATGGGACAAAAAATGGTCAGGGACATGCTTCAAGGTTTGAATGGAATGGAATAAAGAAATGAGAAGGTGTGAAAGGAGGATGAGTAGGATATTATTTCATGTGGGAGGAAATTTTAAATGGAATAAAAATATGGGATGGAATGTTGAATGAAAAAAATTGGCTTCTTTCTCTCTCCTTCATGAAGGTCCGGTATCACCTCATATCCTCCAAATTTTTATTTTTATTTTTGTTCAAAGTTGGTGATAATTGGAGTAAGTTATCAAGTTCAAAGTCCAAAAGTTTACTTATCAATCCCATAATCACTTATCAATTCTATGATCACCTATCACCTATAAAAAATAAAAGAGAGCTTTGGTGGAAAAATATTGGATTCTATTGATTATTCTTCTCAATTTTTTTTGGCTTGTTATGAAATGAGCAAGACACCCTATTTAAAGTAAGACAACTTCCTAACCAATGTCTAGATTTATTTGGTCTAAAGCCTATAATTTATCCATTAAAATTATCTTATAAAATATTTGGCAACCTAGAAGTTTCTACAAGCTACAAGCTTTCTTCAACTAATATCTAAGATATTTTAATAAAATATTTCTAGAGAAGTTATAGAACTTGGGGCATTTGAGCATGGACTCTTATTTTTTATCTTTTAACTAAAAAATATATTTTCAAGCCCAGTATTATTTGGATCCAAATTAAGTTTATATTCTAACAAAAACATCACAAATATAAGTCAATTATGGTCACATTCATATAAACCAACAAGGCCAACAAAGAAATTCATATGTGGTGACATTATCGCGATTATATATGCCAACAAAGAAAATCTCATATAAGCTAACAAAGACAATGAAATATCAATATACTTGCCTTTTAATTAATGTATTATTCTTTCATTGTCTTTTTTTCTATTTGAGTCTAGACTCTTTTATCATACCTAAGTTATTAAGTCACTTAATTTTAATTCTTTATTATGATTGCAAAGTACAAATTTATAAATATATTATATCCATTTGTATTACTAAACACAAGGTTTTATTTAGATAATAATTATGTATAAATACAAAATATAAATTTATACAATTATAACAATTATGAGGATTCTGAAAATTTTACACAATTTATAAAATGATGCAAAATTATATTAGTAACAAGAATATAAAAAACATATAGCATTTCTTTTCAACAAAACACGAGTAAATCGCGATTAATAGATGTTAATATCGACTTTGAAAATTCATAATAAATTATATAAAAGCCATATACCTTGATTTAAGTTACAATAAAAACCTTAAGATGTTGGCTTCCAAAGCAAAATATAGTCATGATGATATGATCGCTAAAAATTATTGAAGTTGCCCTGCAATAACCATGACCAGTGAAAATATTTTGGGGAAGAAAAAACAAGATTTGCTAAATCAATTGTGGAGATAACTCTAATGGATATAATTTAGGGAAAATTAGAAAATTGGTCCTCTAAGTTGGCCTGTTCAGACTTTTGGTCCTCTACATTGGCCTATTTGAAAATTAGTCCTCTAAGTTATGAAATTTGGACTTACGGTCCTCTAAGTTGGTCATTTTGAAAATTAGTCCTCTAAGTTATAAAATTTCAGAAATTTTGTCGATTTTCACCGAAAATTTTTCAATCCACCAAAAATTCTTGACTAGGATCTAAAACGGCGTCGTGCAGAGCACAATTCTCTTTCAAGAGTATGCAAAACATCACATTTCACGCCGACAACCATAAAATCATCTTCCCGGATTATCAATCGTCCAAGAAGTATTTGAAAAATAAAAATCTAGAAATGAATTAAACCGATCCCCATTACCCCCCCCAAAAAAAAACGAGATACACAAATTAAACATAATCAATTTTTCGTTTTTCCATTTACAAAGAATATTGATCATTATTTTCCATTTACAAGTCTATGAACTGAGTTTTGTGTTATTTTAAGAAAAAGATCTTATTTTATTTTCATTTGCTAGAGGAACTTTCTTTTACGTGCCGAAAATGTGAATGCTATGAATTTTTTAAAAGTTACACTATTCACTTACTTTCACTTTTTTCTCTCACCAATAATAATTTATACTCAATATTTTTCAAAAAATCTATCAAATCGGCAATCACTATTATCCATTTTCTCACAAATTCTACTAATCATCCACTCACATATTTCTAACTACAAATCATATCAAATTATTATTTTACTATTTCTACATCAAATCAACTTACATAATTACACTTTAATCTCATATCCAATTGCACTATCAAAATTCATACTATTTCTTCCAAAATATTTTCATCGCTATTCTCTAACAGAAGAAAATTTTCAAAATCAAAGGATATCTAATAGCACCATACCCTTGAAGTTTGATTTGGTCCTACATTGTTTTCCTTCATAAGTAAACACCATTTCAAAACACCATAAATTTATTGAAATATCACAATTACCATTAAGTTTAAGGCAAATCCAAACCTAAATTGAGTTTTTGTAATCTATAAAATTCTCTAGTTTTTTTATAATTAGCCCAAACCAGGGTTCTTGTAATTAACCATAATTCTAATGAGATATTTGATCGGCATGATATTCTTTTGTGAAAAGTAAGGTGAAAGTCAATCGATCAACCAAGAATGAAGAGTTCTTCAAGAAAAGGGTTTAGCGGTAGCGGCTTATGAAGACGAATCTGCAAAACGAAGACCAACATCTCAACGGACAACAAGTGATGGCGCTTATCATCATGTGTGAACCAATATCCAACGACTCCACAATTAGTCCTCTAAGTTGGTGCGTTTGAAAATTAGTCCTCTAAGTTATAAAATTTCAGAAATTTCGTCGATTTTCACCGAAAATTTTTCAATCCACCGAAAATTACCGACTAGGATCTAAAACGTCGTCAGAGAGCACAATTCTCTTTCAAGAGTATGCAAACATCACATTTCACGCGTGACAACCATAAAATCATCTTCCCAGGATTATCAATCGTCCAAGAAGTATTTCAGGAAAATAAAAATCTAGAAATAAATTAAACTGATCCCCCATTACCCCCAAAAAAAAAAAAAAAACGAGATACACAAATTAAACATAATCAATTTTTCGTTTTTCCATTTACAAAGAATATTATTGATCATTACATACATGGCCCTAGATTCATAGAACCTAATCAATGTTTTTCGATAAACCTAAAATCTGGAAAAACATAAAGCTAAACATAATTCATTAACTTTATCCTTCTTTCATATACAAAGAATATTTTATTACATATATAATTACAGAGTACGGACAATTAAAGCTTCAACTACTCAAAGTCCAAATTAGATCATGTCATTTTCAAGAAACCTAAAATCTTGGCGTAAGAAAACCTACTGCATCCTCGACAATAATTTTCTGAAGTGCATGAGGCACGTCCGATGAATCAAAACATCTTTCTCCATCACTTGTCAAGCACTTGGACAAGAAATCAGCTGCTCTATTCCGTTCTCTGTAAACGAAGATGAACCCAAGTCCCTTGAAGAAACTTATCTCAGACCGGATATCAGATAACACCCCGAGACATTGACTCGGACATCTGGATTCTCCAACCAGAATAGAAATGGCCACCTTCGAGTCTGACTGAATTTCAACATGGGTTAGTTCCAACCCCTTCGCGAGTCGTAGTCCGTCCCGAATCGCCAACATCTCGATCATCAACACGGTGGTCCCATACTTGACTTTGATTGTCTCATCCTTTATCAGGTCCGCCTTTTGAAAATGATTGGCCTTGGCCACGATGAATCGTCCAAAACAGTCTCTAACGATGATCCCATATCCGCATGTGTTGTTCCGTTCTCGAAATGAGCCATCACAGTTCACTGCAACGTACCCGAGGAAAGGTTGTTTCCACCGTAAAAGTTTAGGTTGTGCTGCACACAACCTCGTATTGCGATTAACAATTGGAAGTGACGGTAATAGACACTGTTCCATTACAAACTCAAATATGGATCAAGCAAAAGGATTAATAGGAAATAATACGAAGAACCAAAGTTTTCACTATATGGCCGAAGTGACAAGGAGGATCAAATATTGAGTAATGCACAAGGTACATTTGAAAGACAAGTGGGTTTGTTCGTCATTCGAAAGCTAGTAGATGAAAAAATGTTTAGTAGTTTTATGTATTTCCTCAGTGGGTAGTAGGGTTTTATCATATAGGAAATGAAATTAATTGCCTTGAAACATTATATATATTTCATGGGTTTGATGACTTGATCGAAGGGTAGTAAGTATAATTGTGTCTCTTGTGGGGCTCACTTTTTGTGTGATGTAACCGTGACCGTGAGTTATGTATTTAAATTTATTATTATTATTATTATAATTTTTATTGCGATTGGACTAATTACAAGAATTAATATTCTAGTTAGCCCATGAGACCCACACGCCTTAACAGACCCAAATAGCCATCTCCTTAATTAATTTTTTATTAAGTACAATTTCTTGTATGCGGATTATTGCGTACACTTTAAATGCGACTTAAGCATCGGAGGGGCTTCTACGGGACAAACCCTGGGCACTTCTAACCCTATTTGCGTGTTGCGGGCGGTTCTCCCTCGTAGATTGCTCAACATTATTTTATTAAGTACAATCTCTTTATCTGGATTATTTTATTAAAATTAATTATATATCTATTAAAATCTATGATTTTATTATAAATAAGTTTATTTGAATAATTTTATAATCATTATAAGTAAATGTATTAAAGTCAAACTATTAGTTTAATTTATACGAGCACATTCACGAGCTTATGAGTAGGGTTGTCAATTTCGGACCGACCGCAAAACCCGGCACGAAACTAACACGAAATTAATGGGTCCGGCTTCGTGGGTCCGAATCGAAATGGATCCAACCCGAATAACCTACTAATTAAATAGGTCGAGTTCGGGTCAACCTACTATGACCCATTTATAACTCGCAACACATTTGTGAATTTAAAAGAAAATTAAGTAAATGATTAATTGTAAGAAAAAGAACAAACAAGACATATTCTTAAAATTTAAATGATAAAACCTCCTTAATTATTTATTTGTTATTATTATGCATGTATTTTTGAATATTGTCCTCAAAATATGATTAGTATGGAGAAAAATTTACTTTTGGTCCCATTAGACTTACCTCATGATGATTTTAGTCCCATTAGGCTCACTTTTAGTCCCAAATCGATATTTTTCACCAAAAATAGTCCCATAGGACTTGGAAACGAAACTCCGTTAAAAAACTAACGAAACCGTTCTTGACGACAAAAATGGTTCCTTAGGATACCAAAGTTAGATTTTTAATAACAAAAATAGTCCCATAGGACACCAAAGTTAAATTTTAACAAAAAATGACCCCATTATTCTTTTTTTTTTTTTTTTTTTTGGTTAAATTTAATATTATTGATGATAAAAATTATTTTAAATTTTATATTTTGAGTTATTTATTTAAATTAATATTTAAATTAAAAAAGTACAATCTCTTGTTTGGATTATTTCATACACTTTCTTTGACTTAAGCATCGGAGTAGTTTCTACTGGACAAACCCCGGCCCTTCTAACCATGTTTGCGTCTTTGCTGATTCCTCTCGTAGATTGCTCAATGATTATTTTATTAAGTACAATCTCTTTATCGGATTATTTTATTAAAATGCATGATATATCTATTAAAATCTATGATTTTATTCAAATAAATAAGTTTATTTGAATAATTTTATAATTATTATAAGTTAATGTATAAAGGTTAAAACTAAAGTCATACTATTAGTTTAATTTATACGAGCCTTTTCACGAGTTTGCTTACGAGCTATCAAACCGAATATCTCTAATTTGAGTTTGGTTCATCTATCTTAAACGAACTCAAACGAGTTTTTATCGAGTTGAACTCCGAATAGCTTTTAGTTATATATAGTTTAATGATAATAAATAAAAAAAATAGTAACTTTAATGATGATATATTTTTAAAATAGATTTTAGTATATTTAGTTTTTGAGAAAAATTCTCTTTTGGTCCCATTAGATCACACACCGATGATTTTAGTCTCATTGTTCTCACTTTTAGTCCCAAATCGCAGTTTGACTTTCAATTTGATAGGGTTGACCGTTCATTTACTAATGGCGGGACCATTTGTGTGACAAAAATAATCTTATGAGACTATTTTCAAGTCGTGGAACTAAAATCATCAAGGGTAAGTCTAATGGGACCAAAAGTAAATTTTTCTCGTACACAAGCATAACACGTTGAAAAAAAAACCGCCACAAAGAAGAAGACGAAACATGTTGAATGAAATTGACAAAGTGGAATCCGAAAAGTCAAGTATCATATCTAATAGATTGTCAAGCGTCTATTAATCGGAAAAAGGAAAGGATATGTTTAAATCTAATCAAATTTTACTTAATTATTTTAAAATATAAAAATGATCCAAATATCCTTTTTAATTGCTTAAACAAAAAAAAAAAAAAATGAAATACTCTTCAACTCTAGACCACTAATAAAAAGTAATCAATAATTAAGATTTGCTCCATGAACTCACCCTAACCTGGGTAGACTCATATGATCCAAATTCTCGGATGAGATCAGATGGACTATTCTCACCATTGAAGATTAATTTTAATGGGTGAGTTTTTTATCTTTATTTTAGGAAGTGAGATAGAAATTGATTGGCATGGATTAGGAGTAATCTTCTAATTTTCCATCTTTTGGATAAGTTAACGAGGACAAAAAAAAATAATATCCAATCCCAATTAGATTTTGTAAACATTTTTTTCCTATTTTCATTAAAGTAAGTATTATTGGCGGTTTTCTATTCATATTAGTAAACTTTGAGAGTTTTTTCATTTTTCTTATTTCCGCCATCGATGCCTAAAAGGTTTTTCAAGTTCTTATAATTGAAGAATGAAGCCTGAAATATCTATTCTTGAAGGTTTGTTCTCCTTTTTGCTTTTTTTTTTTTGAAGATTACTGCATGTTTTATGTAATGTTGATGAATATATAGTATTGGATCATTGCAAGTTTTATGTAATGTTACTGTTTAATTAATTAGAAAGATATAACTGCATGTTTAATGTAATGTTGATACATATAGAATATGATAATTTTGTTTCTCTTTTAATTTTACATATATTACTTTGTATTAGATTACAATTTTATTACTTTTAATTTTCATTTTTTGCGTTTACAATTGAGAAACTGTATTTTTTTACTACTAGACGAATCATAGGAAGAAGAACGAAGAAGGAAGAGAAAATTGCAATATTAGTCCTATGGAATTTGGGACATTGCGATTTTAGTCCCACAGTTTGCATTTTTGGTCTCAAACTTTTTTTAGACAAATATAGTCTTATAAAAATTTGAAATTATATTTTTGGTACCATCGCTGTAAAAAAACTATCGAAGAGCATCATTCGACATTAAGTTGTTAACAAACATTGCAGTAATGATCTCATATAAGAGTTAAACATTGCAATTTACAAGTATGGCCCAAAAGTTTTTTTAATACAAAATAATCCCATAATAATCTAAAATTATTTTTATTTGGGATTGATCTTCAGATGATAGTAAGTGCGCAATTTTTATATTAAATAAATATTATATATTATTCATTAATTATATTTGTATGATATTTTTCAATGAGCCTATTATCTAAAAAAAATAAGATAATACATACAATCTTAAAGCATAATCTTAAAGAAGAATGTTACTGGAAGATCTAAATTTTGATGCATACTTGAATCGATACTTGACCCGCTAAGATTATAAATACTTAGACCGCCTCTACTCATACTTGTGTCTGACTACCAACTAGACCCACTAACTTCATATATTTGACCTTATTTGGTGTGCCTCATACATACAATAAAAATAAATTCACAGAACAAATAATAAGAAAAATTGCAAAATTAATTTTGTAACAAAAAGACGGTCATTGAAAGATCCTGCAAAGGAAAATAGTCCTGTAACTGTATAAAAATCACTCTGGTCCTGATTTCGCCACAAATTAGGAATTTCACTTGCGTGAGCAACACGTGTAATTTGGTAAAATTGTGACCAAAATTAATTTTTTTTTATACAATTATAGGACTAATTTACAAACCATGCATTTCACGAAATATTTCTGCAGTCACCTATCAATTAGATGACTAATTTCACAATTTTTTCAATTAATAAAGAAAATAGTTATTTTAATTCATCTAGAAAGTTTTTCATGACCGAACATATACATGAAAATTACCATAAGATAAAATAGTAATCGTGTTAAACTACTAAACTATACAAAAATCAAAACTTTAAAAAAATTACATCAATGATTTTGAATTGTAATATTATGTGAAGTTCAGCTAAACGAATTGATATTATTATTTTTAACTTAATTCTTCAAGATTTTTGACTAAATGATGGTTTTGAAGTTAAACAAAATTCAAATGACAACAAAATAGAGAAATTGGTTTAGATTTATCTATTTTAATGTTTAATTTGGGATAATTGTATTTTTGATCACATATGAATAGTTTTAGTTTTAGTCCCAATTGTAAAGAAAATAACGATGGAACCAAAATTATTAAAGAAATTAATGGAAAAACTAACGGTGAGACTAATTTTGCAACAAACCATTCCTGTGAGAATATTTAGAATCTATGGTATCAAAATCACAATCACGGAAATCTTGTGGGACCAATATTATAATTTTCTCAAAGAAGGAGGAATAAATCTGTTTCGGATTACTTATTTTCATTTTGATACTACCAATACCAGCAATATCCAAGGAATGGTCATCCCCCATAAATACGATCCTCTGAGCTTGATTCGTATTTGAGAAATATTCCCACCTTTGAGGTCATGTCATGTTGCTCATAAGTCTAAAAGCCAAACATTAGAAAATAGCTTTCTGCCTTCAACATTGGTTGTTGCTTCACCATGTAAAAATTCTCCATTTTTAGAGATATTTGTAACATTCCCTTGGGTATTTGATGACTCAAAGTTTTCACTCTTCTTATTCAAACAATCCTTTTTGAAGTACCCTTTTTTGCCACAATTATAACACTTGATGCTTTTTTAATCTTAGATTCTAATTTACCATGATTCTAACTCCCACTGGAGCCATGTTCCGTGGATCTTCCTCTAATCACCACTTGTTACAAACTTGCTTGTATGTCCTACTTGTTCTGTGCATGCTCTCTTCTTCTAATATAGCGAATGCAATTTCATCGAAGACTATATAGTCTAAATGGACGTTGTTCATCAAGTTGATAATGAGTTGATCATCGAATCTTGTAAACTTTAAAGTAAAAGCTCTGCACGTTCAATAGCTTCTATTTTCCAACCCATTAAGGTGAGTTGGGAAAATAGAGTATACAAGGTGTTGATATGGTCAGTCAACGAAGTGGTTTCCATACGAAAAGTATACAATTTTCTTATTAAGAAAATCTAATTGTGTAGTGACTTGGACTCATATCTCCTTTGACGTCTAGTTTCCATACGAAGAGTATTCAAGGTGTAGTCACATATCTCCTTTGCCCTTTTTTTTCCGTGCCACACTAGACAATCCATTGGCTAGCGGTAAGTGCAGATCAACAATTGCATTGCTCCCCTCCATATTGTTCCACTTGGCATCATCAATGATATCTGCGGTTTATCTAAAATTACCTTAATCTTCATTTTCCACAATGAGAAATTATTCTCTTTGAACTTCTCCACATCGAACTATCTCATTATTTTATTCAAAACCAATTTATTTCACTTGAACCGAATTTCATTATTCGTGTGAATAGTAATCACCGTGAATAATAACACTTAAGCCAATGGCTCTGATAGCGCTATAAGAAAATTATGGACCAGAATAAACTCATGACAATAATGGTTTGGGGAAAATAAAGTTAAAATGGACACTAATATTTTACGTGGAAAATCCCAAAATAAATTAATTTGAGGTAAAAACATCGGGCAAGTGTAGGAGCGACTCGTTATAAAATAAGGATTACGAACAATATCATACTCTATTTTAAAATAGTAGAAAATTAGCACTCTTTAAATGAGAAAATACTTAGCAAACTGAGAAATTGGAACTCTAATATTTGGTTGGGATATAAAATGCTCTGTCGGGCATCCATATATAGGCAATTGGATTTCAACATCCTCATTGGATTTTCCAGCAATTTTGTGTCGTTTTTCCTTGCAAAGATTGGCTGAATTGTGTAATTGCATTAATTACTCACTCCACTTTTCTACAAAGTCTACCCACCCCATGCAAAAGTCTTGGTTAACAATTGTAGCCAAAAGTGGCTTTACATCCACTTTTACAGAAATATCTTTGGATTTGACCCAACCGAGTAATTTGGATTTGAAAGACAAGATAAGGTAAAATTCAAAGTAAAAGTCCATTAACTTTAAAATTATATGAGCTAGTAACTTGTTCTAGAAATATCTTAGAAAATAATGTAGATATTTTTTAGAGAAAAAATTGGAGATATACTAAAGTAGACATTTTGATGGATAGTTCTAGTAAATAAATTATACCTATTAGATTAAATTTGTATTTGGAAAATCCTAACCATTAGTGAACGATATTCTTTAGTATAAACATGGTTTAACCAAAATTTTAAAAACCTATTGTTTCCACCAAAAGTTCTCTATTAGCTTATGTAGTCTCTCTCTTGCTAAAGGGAAAAAAAAGAAGAAGACAAAGTTAGGCTGATATGTGAATATTTTCATTTTGTTCCGCTACAGAATTTTTTTCAACCCAACATGTGATTACACACTTTTATTTTTCCTCTTGCCAATTACATCTACACACTTTTTCACAAATAACTAATCGTTACAACGCATCTTCCCACAAATTATATTATTCACCTACTCACACATTTCCAACTACCAATCATTATTTTACTATTTCTATATCAAATCAACTCTTATCATTACTTAAAATGAAAGCGCCTTAGCTAGGATGAATCGTCCAAAACAAGATCGACCATAATTCCAACACACACTTCTCCATTATAAAAAGTAAATACAAGTAGTGCAAAATTGATGGCACTCAGGGCCAGTAAGAGATTCCTTAAGCAAGAATGGTGTAAGCAAGTTAGTAGATGAAGGATGAAGTTTGGAAGTGTAGGGCAAAGATATAAATTAAAATTGGAAGAAAGTACTTACCTTTTATTTTGTTCCATTTTGTCTTGGATGGGACAAAAAATGGTCAGGGACATGCTTCAAGGTTTGAATGGAATGGAATAAAGAAATGAGAAGGTGTGAAAGAAGGATGAGTAGGATATTATCTCATGTGGGATGAAATTTTAAATGGAATAAAAATATGGGATGGAATGTTGAATGAAAAAAATTGGCTTCTTTCTCTCTCCTTCATGAAGGTCCGCTATCACCTCATATCTCCAAATTTTTATTTTTATTTTTGTTCAAAGTTGGTGATAATTGGAGTAAGTTATCAAGTTCAAAGTCCAAAAGTTTACTTATCAATCCCATAATCACTTATCAATTCTATGATCACCTATCACCTATAAAAAATAAAAGAGAGCTTTGGTGGAAAAATATTGGATTCTATTGATTATTCTTCTCAAATTCTTTTGGCTTGTTATGAAATGAGCAAGGCACCCTATTTAAAGTAAGACAACTTCCTAACCAATGTCTAGATTTATTTGGTCTAAAGCCTATAATTTATCCATTAAAATTATCTTATAAAATATTTGGCAACCTAGAAGTTTCTACAAGCTACAAGCTTTCTTCAACTAATATCTAAGATATTTTAATAAAATATTTCTAGAGAAGTTATAGAACTTGGGGTATTTGAGCTTGAACTCTTATTTTTTATCTTTTAACTAAAAAATATATTTTCAAGCCCAGTATTATTTGTATCCAAATTAAGTTTATATTCTAACAAAAACATCACAAATATAAGTCAATTATGGTCACATTCATATAAACCAACAAGGCCAACAACGAAATTCATATGTGGTGACATGATCGCGATTATATATGCCAACAAAGAAAATCTCATATAAGCTAACAAAGACAATGAAATATCAATATACTTGCCTTTTAATTAATGTATTATTCTTTCATTGTCTTTTTTTCTATTTGAGGTCTAGACTCTTTTATCATACCTAAGTTATTAAGTCACTAATTTTAATTCTTTATTATGATTGCAAAGTACAAATTTATAAATATATTATATCCATTTGTATTACTAAACACAAGGTTTTATTTAGATAATAATTATGTATAAATACAAAATATAAATTTATACAATTATAACAATTATGAGGATTCTCAAAATTTTACACAATTTATAAAATGATGCAAAATTATATTAGTAACAAGAATATAAAAACATATAGCATTTCTTTTCAACAAAACACGAGTAAATCGCGATTAATAGATGTTAATATCGACTTTGAAAATTCATAATAAATTATATAAAAGCCATATACCTTGATTTAAGTTATAATAAAAACCTTAAGATGTTGGCTTCCAAAGCAAAATATAGTCATGATGATATGATCGCTAAAAATTATTGAAGTTGCCCTACAACAAGAACCATGACCAAAGTGAAAATATTTTGGGGAAGAAAAAACAAGATTTGCTAAATCAATTGTGGAGATAACTCTAATGGATATAATTTAGGAAAATTAGAAAATTGGTCCTCTAAGTTGGCCTGTTCAGACTTTTGGTCCTCTACATTGGCCTATTTGAAAATTAGTCCTCTAAGTTATGAAATTTCGGACTTACGGTCCTTTAAGTTGGTCTGTTTGAAAATTAGTCCTCTAAGTTATAAAATTTCAGAAATTTTGTCTGATTTTCACCGAAAATTTTTCAATCCACCGAAAATTACTGACTAGGATCTAAAACGACGTCGTACGAGCACAATTCTCTTTCAAGAGTATGCAAAACATCACATTTCACGCCTGACAACCATAAAATCATCTTCCCAGTTATCAATCGTCCAAGAAGTATTTCGAAAAATAAAAATCTTGAAATGAATTAAACCCATCCCCCATTACCCCCAAAAAAAAAAACGAGATACACAAATTAAACATAATCAATTTTTCGTTTTTCCATTTACAAAGAATATTGATCATTACATACATGACCCTAGATTCGTAGAACCTAATCAATGTTTTTCGATAAACCTAAAATCTGGAAAAACATAAAGCTAAACATAATTCATTAACTTTATCCTTCTTTCATATACAAAGAATATTTTATTACATATATAATTACAGAGTACGGACAATTAAAGCTTCAACTACTCAAAGTCCAAATTAGATCATGTCATTTTCAAGAAACCTAAAATCTTGGCGTAAGAAAACCTAATGCATCCTCGACAATAATTTTCTGAAGTGCATGAGGCACGTCCGATGAATCAAAACATCTTTCTCCATCACTTGTCAAGCACTTGGACAAGAAATCAGCTGCTCTATTCCGTTCTCTGTAAACGAAGATGAACCCAAGCCCCTTGAAGAAACTTATCTCAGACCGGATATCAGATAACACCCCAAGACATTGACTCGGACATCTGGATTCTCCAACCAGAATAGAAATGGCCACCTTCGAGTCTGACTGAATTTCAACATGGGTTAGTTCCAACCCCTTCGCGAGTCGTAATCCGTCCCGAATCGCCAACATCTCGATCATCAACACGGTGGTCCCATACTTGACTTTGATTGTCTCATCCTTTATCAGGTCCGCCTTTTGAAAATGATTGGCCTTGGCCACGATGAATCGTCCGAAGCAGTCTCTAAGGATGATCCCATATCCGCACCTGTTGTTCCATTCTCGAAATGAGCCATCACAGTTCACAGCAACGATTTTCC
The DNA here is from genome assembly GCA_016081115.2 of Rehmannia glutinosa. NCBI lineage: Eukaryota > Viridiplantae > Streptophyta > Magnoliopsida > Lamiales > Orobanchaceae > Rehmannia > Rehmannia glutinosa. Next base: position 40,358,118 of record CM071929.1, on the reverse strand, counting down.
CCAAATTATACCAACAAATTACCGACAGATTTTCTGTAGGTATTTACCAACAGTTTTAGATTCTTTAGGTAAATATTTTACCTACAATGGTTTTACCTACAATGATTTTACCTACACTTTACAATTTTCTTAACATTTACCTACAAATTTTTCTGTAGGTAAACTGATTTTTTCTTGTAGTGGGAGGTTTCTAAGAAGGCGACAACAATAGAAGAAATAAAGGTAGAAGAAATAAGAAAAAAAGAATCTCTTCTGGCTTACCAACGAAGAACCTGGAGAACTCATTGAATGATTCCAACATTCAATGTGGCAATAGGAGATTCCAGAATAGGGATTTAGAATGGGAAGCTAAAGAAATTTGGGATTTTGCTAAGAAGATTGGAATTTTTGGTAATGGGTCAGATAAGAAAGTCATCCAGAAATTAATTGAACTAGAAAGGAGGGACCAGGAAACAACGAGGAAATGAACGAAGGTTGTTTCTCAGGGAAGGAGGTTAGTGATTTTTTATGAAGATATTAACCTATAATGTTAGAGGGTTAGGGGGAAGGTTTAAGAGGAGGGAGATACGCCAGTGTATAGCTAAGGATAACGTCGAATTTCTCTGTATCCAAGAGACTAAATTGGAGGATGTCGACCGTAGAACATGCCTCTCAATTTGAAAAAACGAGGATTGTGCATGGAGATTCAAAAAATCTGATGGTGCCTCAGGTGAGCTTTTGTGTATATGGGATAAATCAATTTTTTCTGAGGAATCCTACTGGGATATTGAAGGAGCGATGGGGATACAAGGTAAATGGGGAAAGGAAGAATGGGATTGTGAAGTCATTAATGTCTACGCTCCCGTAATCATAGAAAAAGAAAAAAATTGTGGATGAGCTCTTAAAAACAGATTCGGCCCGAAGATCCGGATAGAAGGAGATGCATCGTGGGGATTTCAACTCTATTCGAAGCCGAGTGAAAGAAAAGGGAACAAAAATCACGAGGTAGAACGAGATATGGCGACTTTCAACACTTTCATCGAGGAAGCAAAATTAATCGACTTGCCACTGGCTAGAAGATGGTTCACTTGGATTAAATCGAACGAAAGCTTTATGTCTAGATTGGACAGATTTTTAATATCTGTGAGCTAGAACGATACTTGGACTAATCTGATACAACGAGGATTGAGAAGAACTATTTCCGATCATTGTCCGGTGCTCCTTGTGGATAAGGTGAAAGATTGGGGTCCCAAACCTTTTTGAACCTTTAACTGTTGGCTTCAATATCCAGGGTTTCAGGAGTTTATGAGAAAAGAATGGGATAATATTAAGATCGACGGGAAAAGTTGGAATTATGTAACTTTTGGAAAATTGGAGGATAAAATTGAGAAGCTTAAGACTACGATCAATGAACTGGACTTGAAAGATGAAATTAGAAGTTTGTCCACTGAAGATGTCGAAAAGAGAAAGGAGGCATTTCTTGAGCTCAAAAAAAGTTTGAAAATGCAAGAAAGTATGGTTTTTCAAAAGGCCAGAGTCAAGTGGATAACAGAAGGTGATGCAAATACTAGATTCTTCCATTCTTTTATCAACCGCAATCGCAAGAGAAACAATATTAACACCATTAAAATTGATAGCGATTGGAAGAATCGATTGTTGAAGGAGTTAGAAAAGGCATCAAGAATCATTTCGAGAAGAGGTTTACCAAATAAACCAGGATCGAACCATGAGGATAAAATGAAATTTAATAAAATTTCGGAGGAGGTCTTGTTTGATATATGTTTTTATCATGATTTTGATGATTTTGTTTTAAAGAATTTTTATACCAAAACAATATTTTTAAATGTTGTCCAAATACTCCCGATTGTTTTAAAATAATTTTACTAATTTTTTGGAGTATTTCTTCAAGTTTATTTTCGATAAAAATTGGACAACACTTCCATTTCGCATTGGACCGGTCGCCCTATAGGGCAACCTGTGCCTGGAGATGTGTTTTGAAATAGAAAATGCGATGGAAGTAAAATAGCGGTCGGCCAAGTCAACAACGTCGATCGATGGCGTCGGCGCGAATCGGCCGACCGGTACTGGTTTGCTTCTTTGAAACAGAACGCTCTGAACTTATTTTTTTGAGATAGTCGACCGGCTGGGCATAGGGTCGACCGGTCGGACCCACCATCGACCGGTCGTCTTGTGTAAAGTTATGTTCTCATTTTCAAACGTCTATTTGTGCGCGACCGGTCGCCCTAAGGTTTTGACAAAGAAATTCTTGTGCGTGCAAACAGACCAACTTTCCTTAATTTGTGGGATTAATTTCTAACAGCTATATTCTTGATTTTAATTGTATTTTTCTGTAGATTTTCAATCCCCAAGAGGAGGCTATACATGATCAATCATCTCCTATAAATGGAGGAAGTTTTGGAGCAACCAAGACAACAATTAAGATACAACACAACAAGATACATTCAAGCAAACACATTAGCTCTTCATTGTTATCATTCTTGTTGTAATTTGCCTAGCTTATCACTTTCACATCTTGAGGTCTAGGCTTCCATTTCTTGATTACACTTGCACTTAAATTGAAATATTCATTATTGAGTTGTAATCTTGATTTTGGTCATCATTCAACACAAGACATCCTTGTGAGTATTCTTGTGGAAATAATACAATTGGGTGATCTAGGTGATAGGTGTTTCAAGAGTGTGGTGCTCTTGAGGTGTTGAAGAATTTGGTGTTTTTCAAGGTTGAAGATTGTGGTGATCTTCACAAGGTGCCGTTGGAGATTGTGGTAATCTTCAAGAGAGATTGTGGTAATCTTCAAGAGAGATTGTGGTAATCTCAAAGGTGGTGTTGAAGAAGAGTGTGGTGCTCTTCAAGGTGATGTTGTAAGGTGTTGTATTAATTTTGGTAATTAATAAAATCTTTTTTTCTTTTTGAAATCCATCCCGGATATACTGGGGTGGTAGAGGATTAGACCCTAGGTGGGTTGAACCTCTATAAATCGATGCGTGTTATTTACTTCCCGCACCTTCATTCTTGCATTGGCTTGTTTGTTTCGAAAAAGAGGGGTAAATTGAGAAAATGGAGATAATCTATTCACCCCCCTCTAGATTATCATAACCACTTGGACTTACAAGTGGTATCAGAGCCAAATTCTTTGGCAAGCTCGTTCCACATCGCGAGTAAAGAGGAACGATCACCGACTACGAATGAAGTCTACCTTACCGGCGCCTCCACCACCAAGCCACCACTATTTGATTCCAATAATTATACATTTTGGAAAGAAAGAATGGAATGCTATCTACAAGGTTGCGGGTTCGATATTTGGAACACGGTCGTCAATGGAGAATCCATTCCAATGATGAACACACTACACATCTCCAAATGCTTCAAAGAGCTCAATGATGAAGAGAAGAAAATCATCTCCTTAAATGGTAAAGCTCTAAATATTTTGTATTGTTCACTTACCATTTTGGAATTTGATCATATTGTAGGAATTCGATCGGCATATGAAGTATGGCAAAAATTAGAAGTCATCTATGAAGTATATGCAAATGAAAGGAGCAACTCAAAATCATCTACTTCTCAAGTGGATACAAAGTCAAATCCAAGGAACAAGCCTCTCACAACTTCCAACTATGAAGAAGTTGAATAATGTCTTATGGGCTTCGAAGAAGAAAACGAGGTAAGTTCTAAACCTTCTACTTCATATGATAATGAACTACAAAATGAATATAGTGATTTGCAAAATGATTGTGATGAGTTTCAAAATGAATTCCAAAGCTTACTTGTTAAATACAAAGATTTAAAAAAGGAATTCAATGTTTTGAAAAATGATAAGAATAGTTTATTTACTTCCTATGAATCACTATCATGTGCTCACACCACCACTCTTGATAAGGTTAGAAACCTTGAAAAAGAAAATAGTACTATTGTTCAGGATATTGATTGCATGAAAAGGGATTTATTAAAATTCAACTTGAGTACCAATAAAATGACCAAGATTGTTGATGTTCATAATTGTGATAAAGGACTTGATAATAAGCCTATTGTTGTTAATCATATGAGAAAGAATCAAGTCCCTATGCATGTTGGTCATTATGCTCCAAAAATTACTACTTGTTTTTATTGTGGTAAAACGGGTCACACGGTTAATACTTGTCGGGATAGAAATAGCTCTAATTATTATTGGAGACCTAAAAGTCTCAAAGCTAATCCCAAAGGACCCAAACACTTGAGGGTACCACAAAACGATGTCATATTAGGTACCCGACAAAATAATAATCAAGAAAAATTCATACAGTCAAGAAGACATCAAATGACCTTTTCATTTGATCAAAGAAGCAGACATCACCACATTGAATTTCCAAGAGAAAGACATTATCAAGAACACAATCCTTGGAAATGGAGCAATAAGAAGAGCTATCATCAACAAAATGATTTTCAAAGAGGAAGATACCATCAACAATGGGAACGACACAACCCATGGAAATGGCGTAATTGGTAAACCGTATCTCCCCATTTAAATATGCATTTTATTTTGTTATTATGCATGTTTTTATTTGTGCCTAATTTTTCAAAATGAGTTTTCAATTTTTTTTATGTCTTCAATATATATTTGCGTTTTTAAAATTCTTTGAAAAAGAAGATCTTGCATGATATTTTTAAAACTCTTGTACATTTACTTTGATTAAAGTGTTTTATAATCTCCTATGGATTTTTATGGCATAATCATACTCGTGACATATATTGTTTTTACCCTACACTTATATCATGGTGTTTTGTATTAGATTTGTTTAAGTATTGTGTAGGATATATATAATGTGTCAAGAGGACTTTAAGCTATCGAGGTACGTTTACTTGTATTATTTCAAGAACTCGATGCTCTTCATGTCATAATCATGCGTCTATCCTTCATACTATTTCATTACATTTCTCTTAAATGTCATTAAACGGTTTTGCCGATTTTTAAAAAAGGGCACTTTTCGAAATCTTGTTTTAATCGAGTCTCTTAATTTTTACTGGCTTGTAAAAATTGGATATATTTCATATTTGCACGTTTTTAAAACGTTTGGGGCTCGATTTGCATTTTTCTCAAAATGTTTCAAGAAAAATCGATACCCGAGGCGGTGGGTCGACCAGGAGGTCGACCGGTCGACCACACCGGTCGACACCCCTGTCGATCGGCCGGTCGATTGGGTCAAGTCAGACGAGCAAATTGTTTTTATCATGATTTTGATGATTTTGTTTTAAAGAAGTTTTTATACCAAAACAATATTTTTAAATGTTGTCCAAATGCTCCCGATTGTTATAAAATGTTTTTACTAATTTTTCAGAGTATTTTTTCAAGTTTATTTTCGATAAAAATTGGACAACACTTCCGTTTCGCATTGGACCGGTCGCCCTATAGGGCAACCCGTGCTTGGAGATGTGTTTTGAAACAGAAAAATGCGGCAGTAAAATAAGCGAGGAGTCGACCAGTCGACCAGGGCGTCAGCCGACGACACCCCCCTGTCGACCAGCACTGGTTTGCTTTTTGAAACAAAATGCTCAACTTATTTTTTTTGAGATAGTCGACCTACCGGGCATGGGCGATAGGCCGACCCCCCGTCGATCGATCAGTCGCCTGTAAAAGTTATGTTCTCATTTTCAAATGTCTATTTGTGCGCGACCGGTCACCTTGTGTAATGTTATGTTCTCATTTTCAAACGTCTATTTTTGCGCGACCGGTCGCCCTAAGGTTTTGACAGCAAATTCTAACCGTTGTCCAGCATACCAACTTTCCTTAATTTGTGGGATTGACTTCTAACAACTATATTCTTGATTTTAATTGTATTTTTCTATAGATTTTCAATCCCCAAGAGGAGCCTATGCATGATCAATCATCTCCTATAAATAGAGGAAGTTTTGGAGCAACCAAGACAACAATTAAGATACAACACAACAAGATACATTCAAGCAAACACATTAGCTCTTCATTATTATCATTTTTGTTGTAATTTTCCTAGCTTATCACTTTCACATCTTGAGGTCTAGGCTTCCATTTCTTGATTACACTTGCACTTAAATTGTAATATTCATTATTGAGTTGTAATCTTGATTTTGGTCATTATTCAACACAAGTCATCCTTGTGAGTATTCTGTTGGATTTTAAACTTGATCTTGGTCCAATTAATATTGGGCTTGGAAATAAATATTTGAGTTAAAAGATAAAATAAGATCCAAGCCCAAATGGCCCAAGTTCTAGAATTTGTCTAGAAGTGTCTTGGAAAAATATCTTAGATATTATTGGTAAGAAAGCTTGTAGAATATTCTAGGAAAGTAGATATTTTGGAGGATGATTCTAGTAGATGAATAATAGCCATTAGATCAAATAAATCCTAGCCATTGGTTAGGAAGTTGTACTAGTATAAATAGGGGTGTCTTGATCATTTTGTAACAAGCCAAAATTTGAGAAGAATCAATACAAGCAAATATTTCTCTACAAAAAAAACTCTCTTACATTTCTTAGCCTAAATAACCTCCTCCTTCTAAAAGAGAAAATAATCCCTCTTCCAACTTCCAATTTCTAAATAACCCCTTCTTACCTTAATTGAGATAACCCTCCTCCAACAAAGTGGTATCAGAGCCACAAGATCACTTGTGGTTTACATAAAAATATGGCAAATGGTGTGGCTTCCTTTCAAGTCCCTATGCTCAACACAAGCAACTATGATAATTGGAGTATCAAGATGAAGGCCCTTTTGGGTGCACATGAAGTTTGGGATATTGTAGAAAAAGGTTATGTCGAGCCACAAGACGAGGCTACACTATCCCAAACTCAAAAGGATAATTTAAAAGATTCAAGAAAGAGAGACAAGAAAGCTCTCTATCTCATCTACCAAGCTTTGGATGATGATGGTTTCGAAAAGATCTCAAGTGCAACTACCGCCAAGGATGCATGGGAGAAGCTTCAAACATCTCACAAAGGAGCCGAGCAAGTAAAGAAGGTACGTCTCCAAACATTAAGAGGTGAATTTGAAGCTTTACATATGAAAGAGTCCGAATCTATTTCCGACTATTTTTCAAGAGTTTTGGCGGTTTCTAATCAAATGAAAAGAAATGGTGAAAAATTAAGTGATGTGAGGATTATGGAAAAGATACTCCGTTCTTTAAGTCCTAAATTTGAGCATATTGTCGTAATAATTGAGGAAACAAAAATTTGGAGGAGATGACTATTGATCAATTATTGGGGTCATTACAAGCATATGAAGAAAAACATAAAAAGAAGCAAGATATTGTAGAACAACTTTTTAAAATGCAAGTGAAGGATAAAGAAGAAAGCATGAGCAATGAACGTGGTCAACATGGAAGAGGTCGTTTCAAGGACGAGGCGGACGAGGCCGTGGTCGTGGACATGCACGAGGAGGTTTCAATAATAATGAAGATCGAAGAGAATACCCAACCAAAGGGACGCGGGAGGAGCAATCCAAAAACAAGGTACGAAAAATCACAAACTAAGTGTTATAATTGTCAAAAATTTGGACACTATGCTTCCGAGTGTAGAGCTCCCAAAAACAAGGTTGAAGAAAAGGCCCACTATGTGGAAAATAAAAACGAAGAAGATGTCAATTTGTTACTAGCATACAAAGGTGGTGATGGAAGACAAGACAACACTTGGTACCTGATCTTGGTGCAAGCAACCATATGTGTGGAAGAAGAAGCATGTTTGTGGAGCTTGATGAATCGGTGAGTGGCAATGTTTCTTTTGGAGATGAGTCTAAAGTCCCTTGGTCAAAGGAAAAGGTAAAATTCTAATCCGCTTGAAGAATGGAAGTCATCAATTTATTTCTAATGTCTATTACGTTCCAAATATGAAAAGTAATATCTTGAGTTTGGGACAACTCTTAGAGAAAGGCTATGACATTCATATGAAAGATCGTAGTCTTTCTATAAGAGATGATAGAAATAATTTAATCACTAAAGTGCCAATGTCTAGAAATAGAATGTTCTTATTAAATATCCGAATGATGTAGCAAAATGTCTCAAAGCTTGCTACAAAGATATATCTTGGCTTTGGCATCTACGATTTGGGCACTTAAATTTTGGCGGATTAGAATTACTATCAAAGAAAGAGATGGTAAGAGGATTACCTTCCATCAATCATCCCGATCAACTATGCGAAGGATGTCTATTGGGAAAACAATTCGAAAGAGTTTTCCAAAGGAGTCAAGCTCGAGATCACGAAGCCCCGGAGCTCATACACACTGATGTTTGTGGACCAATCAAGCCAAGCTCTCTCGGTAAAAATAATTATTTCCTCCTCTTTATTGATGATTTCTCTAGAAAGATCTGGGTATATTTTTTGAAACAGAAGTCCAAGTGTTCAAGCATTCAAGAAGTTCAAAGTTATGGTGGAAAATGAAAGTGGATGCAAAATCAAGGCAATGCGATCGATCGTGGATGAGAATTCACATCTAAGGAGTTCCAAGAATTTTGCGAAGCAAATGGAATCGGGCGTCCCCTTGACACCCCAAGATCCCCCAAAAAAATGGCGTAGTTGAGAGAAAGAATAGAACAATTCTTGAAATGGCAAGGTGCATGCTCAAAAGCAAAAGGATGCCAAAGGAGTTCTTTGGTCAAGAAAGGCGTGTGCAAAGTCAGTGTACTGTCAAATCGTTCACCAACCGAGAAGTGTGGGGAAAAACACCACAAGAAGCTTGGAGTGGAAGAAACCGGGTATCTCTCATCTAAAAGTATTTGGAAGCAAAGCATATGCACATGTACCTGACGAGAGAAGAAGTAAGCTTGATGACAAAAGCGAGTCATTCATCTTCATCGGGTATGACTCAAACTCTAAAGGTTATAAGTTATATAATCCAAATACTAAGAAGCTTGTGATAAGTTGTGATGTAGAGTTTGATGAAGAATCAAACTGGGATTTTGGCTCCCAAAACAACTTCAATTTCTTTCCGGATTTTGAAGAAAACGAGTCAAGACCAATTGAGCCAACAATAGAAGTTCAGCAAGAGCCAAATACTCCATCCACTTCACAATCAACAGCTGGAGGAGACTCGCCACCATCATTTCTAAATGAAAGAGACATAGAACGTGAAAGGAGTCTAGAAGATCTTTATGAGAACACCGAGAGAATAGATGATATAACACTTTTCTGTCTACTTGCAGATTGTGAACCTGTGACTTTTGAAAAAGCAGTCCAAAATAAAAGATGGAGAGATGCTATGGATGAGGAGATACAAGCAATCATGAAGAACGACACGTGGGAGCTGACCTCACTTCCAAAAGGACATAAGGCTATCGGCGTCAAGTGGGTGTACAAAGCAAAGAAGAATGCTAAAGGAGAAATTGAAAGATATAAAGCAAATTAGTCGCAAAAGGCTATAGTCAAAGAGCGAATCGACTATGACGAGGTATTTGCTCCAGATCGCCGCTTGGAAACAATAAGGCTTATCATTTCTTTAGCACTCAAAACAGGTGGAAGATTCAACAGATGGACGTAAAGTCGGCTTTCTTAAATGGAGTTCTCGAGGAAGAAGTCTACATTGAGCGACCAAAGGGCTATGTGGTGAAGAATGAAGAAGATAAAGTCTTGAAGGCGGAAGGCTCTATACGGATTAAAGCAAGCACCAAGGGCATGGAATAGCAGGATCGATAAATACTTGCAAGAGAATGGGTTCACTAAGTGCCCGCACGAACATGCACTTTATGTCAAGGTCGAAAAATGATGTTTTGATCGTGTGTTTATATGTGGATGACTTGATCTTCACAGAAATAATCCGGACATGTTTGAAGAGTTCAAGAAAGCAATGACCGTGAGAATTTGAGATGACGATATCGGGCTTATGTCATATTACCTCGGCGTTGAAGTTAAACAACAAGAAGATGGGATTTACATCTCGCAAGAAGGCTACGCAAAGGAGATTCTCAAGAGATTCAAGATGGATAATCGCAAGCCTATTAACACACCAAAATGGAGTGCGGGATCAAGCTATCAAAGTATGATGGAGAAGAAAAAGTGGACCCGACATTGTACAAAAGTTTGGTTGGAAGTTTGCGGTATTTGACGCGTGCACAAGACCCGACATTCTCTATGCCACCGGTCTAATAAGTCGATACATGGAAAATCCAACCACTACTCACATGAAGGCTGCTAAAAGGATTCTTCGCTATCTCAAAGGTACGATCAATTACGGCTTATTCTATTCAACAACTAATGATTATAAACTTGTTGGCTATAGTGATAGCGATTGGTCTGGAGATGTGGATGATCGAAAAAGTACTACTGGCTTTGTGTTCTTCATGGGAGATACCGCATTCACTTGGATGTCAAAGAAGCAGCCGATAGTCACTCTCTCAACCTGTGAAGCTGAGTACATAGCTGCGATAGCTTGTGTTTGCCATGCAGTTTGGCTGAGAAATTTGTTGAAGGAACTGGGAATGACACAAGAAGAGCCAACTAAGATTCGTGTCGACAACAAGTCAGCTATGGCATTGGCAAAGAATCCGGCGTTTCATGATCGAAGCAAGCACATTGACACTCGCTACCACTACATAAGAGAATGCATATCAAGAAAGGACGTACAAGTGGAGTATGTGAAGTCTCAAGATCAAATTGTGGATATCTTCACCAAACCACTCAAGCATGAAGACTTTATACGACTTAGAAGTTTTCTCGGAATGACAAATCAAGTTTAAGGGGGGGTGTTGGATTTTAAACTTGATCTTGGTCCAATTAATATTGGGCTTGGAAATAAATATTTGAGTTAAAAGATAAAATAAGATCCAAGCCCAAATGGCCCAAGTTCTAGAATTTGTCTAGAAGTGTCTTGGAAAAATATCTTAGATATTATTGGTAAGAAAGCTTGTAGAATATTCTAGGAAAGTAGATATTTTGGAGGATGATTCTAGTAGATGAATTATAGCCATTAGATCAAATAAATCCTAGCCATTGGTTAGGAAGTTGTACTAGTATAAATAGGGGTGTCTTGATCATTTTGTAACAAGCCAAAATTTGAGAAGAATCAATACAAGCAAATATTTCTCTACAAAAAAAACTCTCTTACATTTCTTAGCCTAAATAACCTCCTCCTTCTAAAAGAGAAAATAATCCCTCTTCCAACTTCCAATTTCTAAATAACCCCTTCTTACCTTAATTGAGATAACCCTCCTCCAACATATTCTTGTGGAAAGAATACTATTGGGTGATCTAGGTAATAGGTGTTTCAAGAGTGTGGTGCTCTTGAGGTGTTGAAGAATTTGGTGTTTTTCAAGGTTGAAGATTGTGGTGATCTTCACAAGGTGCCGTTGGAGATTGTGGTAATCTTCAAGAGAGATTGTGGTAATCTCAAATGTGGTGTTGAAGAAGAGTGTGGTGCTCTTCAAGGTGATGTTGTAAGGTGTTGTATTAATTTTGGTAATTAATAAAATCTTTTTTTCTTTTTGAAATCCATCCCGGATATACTGGGGTGGTAGAGGATTAGGCCCTAGGAGGGTTGAACCTCTATAAATCGACGTGTGTTATTTACTTCCCGCACATTCATTCTTACATTGTCTTGTTTGTTTAGAAAAAGAGGGGTAAATTGAGAAAATGGAGATATTCTATTCACCTCCCTCTCTAGATTATCGTAGCCGCTTGGATTTACAAGTACTATTTTTTTGGAAGCCAAATTCAGCGAAGAGGAAATCAAAAAAGCTGTTTGGGATTGTGAGCCAAACAAAAGTCCCGGGCCAAACAGATTCAACTTCAGATTCATTCGCATCCTTTGGCCAGTTTTGAAAGAGGATTTGATCAGGTGCTTGAATGAATTTCATAGTAACAACAAGATTACTAGGGGATGCAACCCGTCTTTCATCACACTCATTCCGAAAACGGATAGTCCTATCAAGATTGAAGAGTACAGGCCAATCTCTTTAACTGGGTGCCTCTATAAAATCCTTTCAAAGATTCTTGCTAACATACTTTCTATTATCCTCGAAGGCCTCATAGACCAAAGTCAGTCAGCCTTTGTAGACCATAGACAAATTCTGGACAGTATCGTTATTGCAAATGAAATCATTGAAGAAGCTAAATCTTGCAAGAAACAATGTGTGATTTTAAAAATTGATTTTGAAAAGGCCTACGACATGGTGGATTGGGACTTTCTTGACTTTGTTATGAAGGAGATGAATTTTTTGGATAAATGAAGAGGGTGGATTGGAAGTTGTCTTAGATTGGCAACGACCTCTATTCTCGTCAATGGGTGCCCAACATCAGAATTCCCACTCCAGAGAGGACTCAGGCAAGGCGACCCTCTTTCGCCTTTTCTTTTTTTGATTATTGTTGCAGGGCTGAGTAGATTGGTGAAGCTAGTCAAGGACTCCGACTACTTGACTGACACCAGTGATGGTTGGAAAAAACAAGGTCGAAATATCCCACCTCCAGTTTGCAGACGACACAATCTTGTTTGGTGATGCCTCTAGTCATACTATGTGGAGATTCAAATGTATTTTACGTTTTTTGAACTTATATATGTCTGGGCTTAGAATTAAATTTCACAAAAGCAGCCTCTATGGAATAGGGGTGGGAAAAGAAAGCTTGGATTATTTGGCAGATATTCTTAATTGCAAGTCCGACAACCTAGTGTTAATATTTGGGACTTCCGAGTTCTGATTGGAGGAGCGCCATCTAGAATTAGTTTCTGGCAGCCGCTAATCGAGAAAATAAAAAACGTCTTGCATGTTGGGATAATAAAAACATCTCGTTTGGTGGAAGGATTGTTATTCTCAACTCCAATCTAAACTCCCTCCCTATTTTTATCCTTTTTTAAAATTCCTAAAACTGTTGCTAATGATATTGTGAAAATTCAGAGATACTTCTTGTGGGGAGGCAATTCGGAGAGTCACAAGATCGCTTGGGTGAATTGGGATAACATATCCAAACCGAAAGAGAGCGAAGGACTATCAGTTAGAAATATTGGTATTTTTAATGAAGTTCTTCTAGCCAAATGGGTGTGGAGATTTCTCATCGAAAAAAATCGATTATGGGTTAAAGTGATAGCTTCGAAGTATGGGGAAAAAGGGCGGCTCCACAGGGAGAATAACAGGATGAGCATGAGCAATAAATCATCATGGTGGAAAGATATCTGGAAAATTTTAGAAAGAGAAAATGGTAGTAATTGGTTTCTCGATAGGCTTGTAAAGAAAGTCGGCAATGGCGAGGACACTTTGTTTTTGGAATGAATATTCATCATTGATTTGAGAGATTGGCTAGACTAGACATCATCCATGGGAAGAAAATCATAGAAAGGGGAAGCTGGGACAAAGGCGAATGGAAGTGGGAAAGACAGTGGCGACACGAACTTTTCGATTGGAAAAAGGCTATGCTTCAAGATCTCATTTCTGTCATCGATAGGCACAAACTGGACAGCAACAAGCAAGGCATGTGGAGATGGAACAATGATGCAAATGAAATATTCTCAGTCAAGGATGCTTATAAAAATCTCGAAAAAACCCGGCGCAGAGAGGTAGAGGATCATAGCAACCTTAAGCTAGCATGGAACAAAATTGCCCCAAACAAAGTGGCAGCATTCGTGTGGAAACTCCTACAAAACCGAATTCCTACTAGAACCAATCGCAAAAAAGGGGCATTATCGAACCCGGTGGATGCACTCTTTGTCCCTTTTGTAACATCAAAGAAGAAGATGTATCACACTTGTTTTTCACCTGTGATTTTGCTTACCTATTATGGATGGAGATTTACAAATGGTTGGGAGTTCAAACTGTCCTCTTCAAAGAAGGAGCCGATAATGTTCTCCAGCACGAGGAGCTTCTGTCGAAAAAAATAATTTAAACAAGAATGGGCTCAATTTGGTTTGGTACGATTTGAAGCATTTGGATAGCAAGAAATAGAATTATCTTCCAACAAGAGAGCTTTACTGTTTCTCATCTTGCGGAACTAATTAAAGTTAGAGTGTGACTTTGGTTGTCGACTAAAATCGAAACTCGTTGTGTGTCATATTCGGATTGGGTCGCTCGAACCAAACTTGTGCTTATGTAACAATTAAGTTATAATCCTCTGTTTATAGGTTTCGCACACCTTGTGCTCGATCGGTAATATTACTTCTTTGATAAAAAAATTGATGGCCCACAAACTTTTTCGAGCTTAATTGAGCCTAAACGAGCTTTATAAATATCAATTAACTATAAATTAAATTATTCTTTATTTTATTAAAAAAATAAAATTATATATATCTAATGCATAATATATCTATTAAAATCTATGATTTTATTCAAATAAACAAATTTATTTGAGTATTTTAATAATTATTATAAGTAACAAGGTTAAAGTTAAAGTCAAACTATTAATTTAATTATACGAGCACTGCACGAGCTTGCTTACGAGCTAACGAATTAACCGAATATCTCTAAGTTTGAGTTGATTTATTTATCTTCACAAGCCTTATCAAAACGAACTCAAATGAGTTTTTATCGAGTCAAATTCCGAATATCTCACGAGCTGCGTAGTTCATTTGCAGCCCTAGTACTTATAATTTCTAACCCAAATTCTTATTCTATTATCGTTATCGAATAATTGTATTTACTCTAGTATTTTTTTATTAATATTTGCGACATATTTTTGGGTATAATGAAAGAACCGACAATAAACCGGACAAGCAAGAGGAAATCAGAGTATAAATAGGTGAGAAAGGGGAAAATATCTATATGGGTTTTGCAATATTAGTCCTGTAATTTTTGAAATTGTGATTCTAATCCTGCATGTTTTGCCTTTTTAAAATTTTGATCCCGTAAGTTTTTGATTTGTACAATTCTGGTCCTATAAATTTTAAGTTGGTGCAAATTTGACCAAAAGTGCTATTTCAATATTTTTCTGATTGCCAAAAATGCTTTGTAGTCAAAATATTCAATATATCTATGATTGAACTAGTAGAAAATGGTATCAGAGCCTAAGTACTATTCACTTCTAAGTTGATATTTATCATTTATACTGTAGATTACCTAATGAGAGAAGAATTTTAAAACTATGAGTTTTGATCAAAATATGAGATACCAGTTATACATGTATTATTTTTCCTAATTATGGAAATACAAAAACACGTATAAATTTGACAAGATTGATTTTTTGATTAGTAGGACTAAAATTACCACAACTAAAAAATATAAGACTAAAACTTCTAAATCCAAAAATTATAAAATTAAAATTGCTATTTTTGCTGAGGTGCAAAATTATAATAGGACTAAAATTGAAATTTTAAAAATTACAGGATTAATATTGCAACACTCCTATATTTATAGGACCAAATTTACAATTTTCCCGGTGAGAATGACTCAATCCGAAAATCTAAAATCTCATTAGTTTAAGTATGAGGCTGCAACACTGCAGCAGAGAGGTTGGAATTAATTCTTCAAGGGTGGTTGCCCCTCTCTGCGGAAGCAAAAGCACCTTATTTTTCCTTTTTTTTTTACTTGTTTCTTTTTTTTCCTTTTCTGCAGCAGTTCTTGATGTGTATTGCGCAGGAGATAATGGAAATGAAAAATCTACCATGCAAAATTTGAGAAAGAAATATTTCAGAAACTGGAAATCCAAATATGAATTAAATGAAAAAAAAGGAGAGAGACAAGTTAAACTCAATTCTCGTTTTTCCATTTACAAAGAATATTGATAATTATTCATTACATACATGACCATATATTCGTAGAACCTAATCAATATTTTTCCATAAACCTAAAATCTGGAAAAACATAAAGCTAAACATAATTCATGAACTTTTGTCCTTTTTACATGCATATACATAGAATATTAATTCATTACATACCATAATTACAGATATAGTACGGACAAAGCTTTAACTACTCAAAGTCCAAAGATTTTCAAGAAACCTAAAATCTTGGCGTAGGAAAACCTAATGCATCATCGATAACTTTTTGAAGTGCATGCATATTGAACCCTAAACCCTAAGTCTATGGCCATTTGTGCCCAGATAAAGAAAGACAGTTGAGGCTGTGATGATTTCTGGGAAATTTGAGAAATTGCCCCTCTGTTGGGTATTTCTGAAAAGTACCCTAAAACATTAAAACTTGATTTATGCCCCAAATCCTCCATCGTCCACCTAATTGTCCACATCTGCCCTCCAAATTCTGTTCAGAGACAAAAATCGAATTCACAATTTTTTTGCACATTTCAAGAACAATTACAACTATATATCCATTCTCTATATCTAACAATGTCAAATAATACCTGGTTATAAAGATACTACTCAGGTTAATTTTGATAGTGTTCATTATATTTAATTGAATTTGAGTTTAAATTTTATTTGAAAATGATAAATTGGCCAAAATTTGGGGATTTTTAAAACAGTTGTACATTGACATTGTTAGATATGATATAGTATAAAGAATGAGTGTATAGTTATAATTATTCTTGAAATATGCAAAAAAATGTGAATTCGATTTTTTATTCGAACAAAATCTAGTGGGCAGAAGAGGTGCAGGAGTATAAATAAAGTTTTAATATATATTTCGGGGGCATGTTTCATTAATACCCAATGTGGAGGAACAATTTATCAAATTTCCCATGATTGTTTTAAGAAAAAGATCAGATTTTTGAGCGAGTCCGTATCTTGGCGTGGAAAAAGTCTATGAACTGAGTTTTGTGTTATTTTAAGAAAAAGATCTTATTTTATTTTCATTTGCTAGAGGAACTTTCTTTTACGTGCCGAAAATGTGAATGCTATGAATTTTTTAAAAGTTACACTATTCACTTACTTTCACTTTTTACTCTCACCAATAATAATTTATACTCAATATTTTTCAAAATATCTATCAAATCGGCAATCACTATTACCCATTTTCTCACAAATTCTACTAATCATCCACTCACATATTTCTAACTACAAATCATATCAAATTATTATTTTACTATTTCTACATCAAATCAACTTACATAATTACACTTTAATCTCATATCCAATTACACTATCAAAATTCATACTATTTCTTCCAAAATATTTTCATCGCTATTCTCTAACAGAAGAAAATTTTCAAAATCAAAGGATATCTAATAGCACCGTACCCTTGAAGTTTGATTTGGTCCTACATTGTTTTCCTTCATAAGTAAACACCATTTCAAAACACCATAAATTTATTGAAATATCACAATTACCATTAAGTTTAAGGCAAATCCAAACCTAAATTGAGTTTTTTGTAATCTATAAAATTCTCTAGTTTTTTTTATAATTAGCCCAAACCTGAGGGTTCTTGTAATTAACCATAATTCTAATGAGATATTTGATCAGCATGATATTCTTTTGTGAAAAGTAAGGTGAAAGTCCAATCTGATCAACCAAGAATGAAGAGTTCTTCAAGAAAAGGGTTTAGCGGTAGCGACGATGAAGACGAATCTGCAAAACGAAGACCAACATCTCAACAGACAACAAGTGATGGCAGTTATCATCATGTGTGAACCAATATCCAACGACTCCACAATTAGTCCTCTAAGTTGGTCTGTTTGAAAATTAGTCCTCTAAGTTATACAATTTCAGAAATTTCGTCTGATTTTCACCGAAAATTTTTCAATCCACCGAAAATTACTGACTAGGATCTAAAACGACGTCGTACGAGCACAATTCTCTTTCAAGAGTATGCAAAACATCACATTTCACGCCTGACAACCATAAAATCATCTTCCCAGATTATCAATCGTCCAAGAAGTATTTCAGAAAATAAAAATCTAGAAATGAATTAAACTGATCCCCCATTACCCCCCCAAAAAAAAAACGAGATACACAAATTAAACATAATCAATTTTTCGTTTTTCCATTTACAAAGAATATTACTGATCATTACATACATGGCCCTAGATTCGTAGAACCTAATCAATGTTTTTCGATAAACCTAAAATCTGGAAAAACATAAAGCTAAACATAATTCATTAACTTTATCCTTCTTTCATATACAAAGAATATTTTATTACATATATAATTACAGAGTACGGACAATTAAAGCTTCAACTACTCAAAGTCCAAATTAGATCATGTCATTTTCAAGAAACCTAAAATCTTGGCGTAAGAAAACCTAATGCATCCTCGACAATAATTTTCTGAAGTGCATGAGGCTCGTCCGATGAATCAAAACATCTTTCTCCATCACTTGTTAAGCACTTGGACAAGAAATCAGCTGCTCTATTCCGTTCTCTGTAAACGAAGATGAACCCAAGTCCCTTGAAGAAACTTATCTCAGACCGGATATCAGATAACACCCCGAGACATTGACTCGGACATCTGGATTCTCCAACCAGAATAGAAATGGCCACCTTCGAGTCTGACTGAATTTCAACATGGGTTAGTTCCAACCCCTTCGCGAGTCGTAGTCCGTCCCGAATCGCCAACATCTCGATCATCAACACGGTGGTCCCATACTTGACTTTGATTGTCTCATCCTTTATCAGGTCCGCCTTTTGAAAATGATTGGCCTGTTGGGTATACGGGTGTAATTATAAAAATGTGAGAGAAATATAAAATAAATTGGAGGCAAATTATGTTCTTACTAAAAATTTATTTTAGAAAATACAAGGTAGAAAACACTCAATTTTTATCTCACAAATTTCTACACAAAATTCTCTCACTAATAGCCTTGAATTGGCTTTATTTTGCTTGCTCTCGGATGCTTAAAATGCAAACATTACAAGCCTATTTATAGGCATAATCTTGATTAAAAGACAAAATATCAATTAATGGTTGGTTTGGTAGATTACCAAATTTGATTTCAACTTCAAATATGGTGGCTTGGACGGTGGTCAAAAGTGTGGACGGTGGAAAGCTTGGGCGGTGAGGATGATGGTTGCAAATTACATATTTTCAACACCCTCTTAATTTGCAATCCGAACACTATTGCGAAATTGCTCTAGCTTTTCAAGACTAACTGCTTTGGTTAAACTATCTCGCAATCGCTCTTTTGTATTCACGAACTCTAATTGAATTTCTTGATCATTCACGAGACTTGATGAAATGATGTCGAAGTTCAATATGCTTCGACCTTGCATGAAACACTGGATTTTTGTCATTGCAATTGTTGACATATTGTCACGAAAATGGTTGTAGGAGTGTCTTGGCTTTGTGAACATCAACCAAAATTCTTCTCGGCCATCTTGCTTCACAAAAGCCGCATCGATGGCGACAATGTATTCTCCTGGCACGATGAAAGTGAGATGTCTTTTGCTTTTTTGATGACCAAGATATTATTTTTGAACCAAGACAAAATACATACCCTGATGTGCTTTTGCGATCATCAAGTGATCCGGCCCAATCACTATCTGTATATCCAATGAGCTTATTGTCCTTCTCTTTGACATACTTGATCCCAAGTTTTCTCGTACCTTGAAGATAACGAAGAATTCTTTTTCTTTTGCAAAATGTAGCTTACTTGGATCATGCATGAATCTTGAAATCGGTATGGATAGACAATATCCGGTCTCGTGTTTGTCAAGTAAATCAACGATCCGACTAAGTTGCGGTAAATCTTCGGATAAACTCTTGTTACACCATCATTCAGCTGCAGTTTTTCATTAACCGCAAGTGGAGTTGAGATCGGCTTGCAATTGCTCATTTGAAATTTCTTCAACAATGCTTCCAGATATTTTTCTTGACAAATAAAAATTTCTCCTTTAGATTGGCGAACTTGAATCCCAAGAAAATATTTCATGAGACCCAAGTCAGTCATCTCGTACTCTTTCATCATTGCCTTTTTGAATTCTTGCACCAATGTTGGACTGGTCCCTGTATAGATCAAGTCATCTACGTAAAGACAAACAATTAGAAAATCTTGCGCACCTTGTTTCTTTACGTATAATGACGGTTCACTCTGACTTTTTTGAAAATCATTTTGTTGAAAGTATTGATCAATCTTGCTATTCCAGGCTCTTGGTGCTTGCTTCAATCCATATAATGCTTTCCTGAGTCGATAGACTTTATCTTCTTCGCCATTTGCAATGTAGCCTTCTGGTTGTTCTACGTACACTTCTTCCTCCAAGTCACCATTTAGGAATGCTGATTTAACATCCATTTGGTAGACTGGTAGCTCAAATTGTGATGCAATGGCCAGGACAATTCGTATTGTCTCCATTCGAGCAACGGGTGCAAATGTCTCATTAAAATCAACCCCCGGTTGTTGAGAATATCCTTTTGCAACTAAGCGGGCTTTGTGCTTGTGAATGGAACCATCTTCTTTGTACTTGGTCTTGTAGATCCATTTGACCCCAATCACACTTTTTCCTTCGGGAAGGTCTACAAGCTCCCAAGTATTGTTCTTTTTAATGCTCGCAATTTCTTCATCCATTGCGATTTGCCAAACTTCTTCTTTGGCGGCTTCTTCATAGTTCTGTGGCTCACAAGCAAAAAATGCAACATTACATGATTCATAAATATCTGTCAAATTTCTTACTCTTCTGATTGGGCTTTCAGAATCTTGAGAAGATTCATCAGGTGATCCTGGTGTGCTAGAGCTTGAGCTGGTACTTGAACTGGTACTTGTACTTGTGCTGGGTTGATCGCCTTGATTTGTGAAGACTGGTGTTTGTCCGGGCAAATTTGTTTTTTGATTTTCATTCCACTTCCAAGACTGCATCTCATCAAATATAACATCTCGAGAAATAATGAGTTTATTTGTCTTTGGGTTTAGCAAACGATATCCCTTGGATTCGTCACTATAACCAACAAAGATCATTTTTTCTCCTTTTTCATCGAACTTTTCTCTATGTTGAGATGGAATATGTGAATAAGCAATGCAACCAAAAACTTTGAAATGATTTACCTGTGGCTTTCTATGGTGCCACGCTTCATAAGGAGTTTTGTTTGGAACTGCTTTTGTTGGTGAACGGTTCAAGATATAAACCGCTGCATTCACAGCTTCTGCCCAAAAACTTTTTGGAAGTCCTTTGCAAGTCATCATGCTCCGTGCCATCTCAACAATCGTGCGATTCTTTCGTTCTGCAACACCATTTTGTTGTGGGCTATAGCGAACTGTGAGTTGTCTGTGGATTCCTTTTTCTTTGCAATAATCCATGAAGGATTTGCCAATGAATTCACCTCCTCGATCTGTTCGCAGTGTCTTTATTTTTCTGCCACTTTGATTTTCCACGTATCTTTTGAACTCCAGAAATTTTGGAAATGCCTCTGATTTTTGCTTCAAGATATATACCCACATCATTCTGGAATAATCATCAACGAACAAGAGAAAGTACCTGTTGTCGTTGAGAGATGGTGTTTGTGTTGGCCCACAAATATCTGCATGCACAATCTCAAGTGGAGCTTTGGCTCTGTATGATGTCTTTGGAAATGGTAAACGATGCATTTTACCATAAATACATCCTTCACAAGTCTTGTCTTGATCTGGAATGTCAGGAAGACCAAAGACCATATTTTTCTTTTTAAGCAAATTCAAACTTTTATAGCTCAAATGTCCATACCTCAAATGCCAAAGACTATGTTGTTCATCCATTGTGCTTTGAAGTGCAAATTTCTCGGCCAATGGCGGAGTTAAGAGGAAATATTTTATTTGAAGTCATCTTAACTCTTGCCATTGTGAGATTCTTCTCGCTTGTCAACAATGACACGATGGTCGTTATTGAACTCCACTTTGTAATTTTTCTCGAGCAACTGACCTACACTCAATAAAATTTGAGTCAAGTCAGGTACATAAAACACATCCTTGATGACATTCACTTTGCCTTCTTTTGTATGCGGGATCAAGCATCGCTCCTTTTGCGGTAATTTTACGAGACTTGCCATCTCCAAGCTTTACTTCTGATGAATATGACTCATCGAGCTTCACGAACATATTTTTGTTTCCACACATATGATTGCTGCAACCACTATCCACGTACCAAATATTCTCAATTTGTTGTTGAGAATTTAAGCGAGGAGTAGAATACGATTGGGCTCCTTTTGTTCGAATAAATTGGCTTCATTTGAAACTCCATCACTTTTATGCCAACAATCTCTTTGAGAATGATTTGCATTTGGGCATCGTTTGCACTTATAGCGACAATTCTTGGTATCGTGGTTATTCTTTCTACATATTCGACAATACATATCGGAATTTTGAGTAGAGTTTCTTTGATTAAAAGTACCTCTTCTTCCTCGTCCTCGAGCTTGGAAGTTTTGATATCCGCCGCGGCCTCTTCCTCCGCACCACCTTGTTGTCTTTGAGTTGCTCTCTTTTCTTGATTTTCTTCTTCTGAAATACTAGCCTTCACTTGAAAGGCTTGCTCCAGGCTTTGACTTGAAAACCTGCTCATTCTTTTTTCGTGGGCTTCCAGTGATCCCATTAGTTCATCCAAAGATAGTTTTGATAGATCTTTGGATTCTTCGATTGCAGCAACTATGTGCTCGAACTTTGCACTGAACTCAGTAGCACTTTTTCAATAATCTTCTTGTCTTCGATTGTATCGCTATGACCTCTGATTTGATTTATTACTGTGGAAACTCTAGAAAAAAATTCTTGAATATTTTCGTTATCTTTCATAACCAACTTATCAAAATCTCGCCATAATTTTTGCAATTTAATAGCGATGACTTTTTCATGGCCTCCAAATTGTTTTTTCAAAATCTCCCAAGCTTCTTTTGATGTTTTGACACCCGTAATGCGCGGAAGAATAGATCGACTTACTCCTTGGTGCATAAAGGACAAGGCTTTGGCATCTTTTGTCTTGTTCTCTTTATGCTCTTTCTTCTGTGCGGCTGTTAATGCGGCTATCTCCTCCTGGGTATATGATTTATACCCGTCTTCTACAACATCCCAGAGTTCATGGGACATGAAGATTGTCTTCATTAGAACATTCCATAATTCATAATCTTGACCAACAAAGATAGGGACACCTTGTTGGGAATATGAGAATGAAAGATCACTACCGCTAGTTGAAGCCATCTTAATAAATTTGGGAGGTTATCAGGCCAAGGGTGGCTCTGATACCACAATTGTTGGGTATACGGGTGTAATTATAAAAATGTGAGAGAAATATAAAATAAATTGGAGGCAAATTATGTTCTTACTCAAAATTTATTTTAGAAAATACAAGGTAGAAAACACTCAATTTTTATCTCACAAATTTCTACACAAAATTCTCTCACTAATAGCCTTGAATTGGCTTTATTTTGCTTGCTCTCGGATGCTTAAAATGCAAACATTACAAGCCTATTTATAGGCATAATCTTGATTAAAAGACAAAATATCAATTAATGGTTGGTTTGGTAGATTACCAAATTTGATTTCAACTTCAAATATGGTGGCTTGGACGGTGGAAAGCTTGGACGGTGAGGATGATGGTTGCAAATTACATATTTTCAACATGGCCTTGGCCACGATGAATCGTCCAAAACAGTCTCTAACGATGATCCCATATCCGCATGTGTTGTTCCGTTCTCGAAATGAGCCATCACGATTCGCAACGCACGTGCCGAGGAAAGGTTGTTTCCACCGCAAAGTTTAGGTTGTCTTTGCACACAACCTCGTATTGCGATTAACAATTGGAAGTGACGGTAATAGACACTTTCCATTACAAACTCAAATATGGATCAAGCAAAAGGATTAATAGGAAATAATAGGAAGAACCAAAGTTTTCACTATATGGCCGAAGTGACAAGGAGGATCAAATATTGAGTAATGCACAAGGTACATTTGAAAGACAAGTGGGTTTGTTCGTCATTCGAAAGCTAGTAGATGAAAAAATGTTTAGTAGTTTTATGTATTTCCTCAGTGGGTAGTAGGGTTTTATCATATAGGGAAATGAAATTAATTGCCTTGAAACATTATATATATTTCATGGGTTTGATGACTTGATCGAAGGGTACGTAGTAAGTATAATTGTATCCACTGTGGGCTCACTTTTTTGTGATATAACCGTGACCGTGAGTTATGTATTTAAATTTTTTTTTATTATTATTATTATTATTATTATAATTTTTATTATTATTGGACTAATTACAAGAATTAATATTCCAGTTAGCCCATGAGACCCACATAGCCTTAACAGACCCAAATAGCCATCTCCTTAATTAATTTTTTATTAAGTACAATTTACTGTCTGGATTATTTCGTATACTTTAAATGCTGACTTAAGCATCAGAGGGGCTTCTACAGGACAAACCCGGGGCACTTCTAACCCTATTTGCGTGTTGCAGGCCGATTCCCCTCTCGTAGATTGCTCAACAGATTATTTTATTAAGTACAATCCTTTCATGCGGATTATTTCATTAAAATTAATGATATATCTATTAAAATCTATGATTTTATTATAAATAAGTTTATTTGAATAATTTTATAATCATTATAAGTAAATGTATTAAAGTCAAACTATTAGTTTAATTTATACGAGCACTGTTCACGAGCTTATGAGTAGGGTTGTCAATTTTGGACCCGACACGCAAACCCGACACGAAACTAACACGAAATTAATGGGTCCAGGCTTCGTGGGTCCGAATCGAAATTGGATCCAACCCGAATAACCTACTAATTAAACAGGTCGAGTTCGGTAAACAGGTCGAGTTCGGGTCAACCTACTATGACCCATTTATAACCCGTCTAACACATTTGTGAATTTAAAAGAAAATTAAGTAAATGATTAATTGTAAGAAAAAAGAACAAACAAGACATATTCTTAATCGATACTTGACCCGCTAAGATTATAAATACTTAGACCGCCTCTACTCATACTTGTGTCTGACTACCAACTAGACCCACTCACTTCATATATTTGACCTTATTTGGTGTGCCTCATACATACAATAAAAATAAATTCACAGAACAAATAATAAGAAAAATTGCAAAATTAATTTTGTAACAAAAAGACGGTCATTGAATGATCCTGCAAAGGAAAATAGTCCTCAGAATCGTATAAAAATCACTCTGGTCCTGATTTCGCCACAAATTAGGAATTTCACTTGCGTGAGCAACACATGTAATTTGGTAAAATTGTGACCAAAATTAAGTTTTTTTTATACAATTATAGGACTAATTTGCAAACCATGCATTTCACGAAATATTTCTGCAGTCACCTATCAATTAGATGACTAATTTCACAATTTTTTCAATTAATAAAGAAAATAGTTATTTTAATTCGTCTAGAAAGTTTTTTATGACCGAACAACATGAAAATTACCGTAAGATAAAATAATCGTGTTAAACTACTAAACTATACAAAGATCAAAACTTTAAAAAAATTACATCAATGATTTTGAATTGTAATATTATGTGAAGTTCAGCTAAACGAATTGATATTATTATTTTTAACTTAATTCTTCAAGATTTTTAACTAAATGATGGTTTTGAAGTTAAACAAAATTCAAATGACAACAAAAGAGAGAAATTGGTTTAGATTTATCTATTTTAATGTTTACTTTGGGATAATTGTATTTTTGATCACATATGAATAGTTTTAGTTTTGGTCCCAATTGTAAAAAAAATAACGATGGAACCAAAATTATTAAAGAAATTAATGGAAAAACTAACGGTGAGACTAATTTTGCAACAAACCATTCCTGTGAGAATATTTAGAATCTATGGTATCAAAATCACAATCACGGAAATCTTGTGGGACCAATATTATAATTTTCTCAAAGAAGGAAAAATAAATCTGTTTCGGATTACTTATTTTCATTTTGATACTACCAATACCAGCAATATCCAAGGAATGGTCATCCCCCATAAATACAGATCCTCTAGAGCTTGATTCGTATTTGAGAAATATTCCCACTGGGAGGTCATGTCATGTTGCTCCTAAGTCTAAAAGCCAAACATTAGAAAATAGCTTTTTGCCTTCAACATTGGTTGTTGCTTCACCATGTAAAAATTCTCCATTTTTAGAGATATTTGTAACATTCCCTTGGGTATTTGATGACTCAAAGTTTTCACTCTTCTTATTCAAACAATCCTTTTTGAAGTACCCTTTTTTGCCACAATTATAACACTTGATGTTTTTTTAATCTTAGATTCTAATTTACCATGATTCTAACTCCCACTGGAGCCATGTTCCGTGGATCTTCCTCTAATCACCACTTGTTGCAAACTTGCTTGTATGTCCTACTTGTTCTGTGCATGCTCTCTTCTTCTAATATAGCGACTGCAATTTCATCGAAGACTATATAGTCTAAATGGATGTTGTTCATCAAGTTGATAATGAGTTGATCATCGAATCTTGTAAACTTTAAAGTAAAAGCTCTGCACGTTCAATAGCTTCTATTTTCCAACCCATTAAGGTGAGTTGGGAAAATAGAGTATACAAGGTGTTGATATGGTCAGTCAACGAAGTGGTTTCCATACGAAAAGTATACAATTTTCTTATTAAGAAAATCTAATTGTGTAGTGACTTGGACTCATATCTCCTTTGACGTCTAGTTTCCATACGAAGAGTATTCAAGGTGTAGTCACATATCTCCTTTGCCCTTTTTTTTTCCTGCCACACTAGACAATCCATTGGCTAGCGGTAAGTGCAGATCAACAATTGCATTGCTCCACTCCATATTGTTCCACTTGGCATCATCAATGATATCTGCGGGTTTATCAAAAATTACCTTAATCTTCATTTTCCACAATGAGAAATTATTCTCTTTGAACTTCTCCACATCGAACTATCTCATTATTTTATTCAAAACCAATTTATTTCACTTGAATCGAATTTCACTATTCGTGTGAATAGTAATCACCGTGAATAATAACACTTAAGCCAATGGCTCTGATAGCGCTATAAGAAAATTATGGACCAGAATAAACTCATGACAATAATGGTTTGAGGAAAATAAAGTTAAAATGGACACTAATATTTTACGTGGAAAATCCCAAAATAAATTAATTTGAGGTAAAAACATCGGGCAAGTGTAGGAGCGACTCGTTATAAAATAAGGATTACGAACAATATCATACTCTATTTTAAAATAGTAGAAAATTAGCACTCTTTAAATGAGAAAATACTTAGCAAACTGAGAAATTGGAACTCTAATATTTGGTTGGGATATAAAATGCTCTGCACGGCATCCTTATATAGGCAATTGGATTTCAACATCCTCATTGAATTTTCCAGCAATTTTGTGCCGTTTTTCCTTGCAAAGATTGGTTGAATCGTGTAATTGCATTAATTACTCACTCCACTTTTCTACAAAGTCTACCCACCCCATGCAAATGTCTTGGTTAACAATTGTAGCCAAAAGTGGCTTTACATCCACTTTTACAGAAATATCTTTGGATTTGACCCAACCGAGTAATTTGGATTTGAAAGACAAGATAAGGTAAAATTCAAAGTAAAAGTCCATTAACTTTAAAATTATATGAGCTAGTAACTTGTTCTAGAAATATCTTAGAAAATTATGTAGATATTTTTAGAGAAAAAATTGGAGATATACTAAAGTAGACATTTTGATGGATAGTTCTAGTAAATAAATTATACCTATTAGATTAAATTTGTATTTGGAAAATCCTAACCATTAGTGAACGATATTCTTTAGTATAAACATGGTTTAACCAAAATTTTAAAAACCTATTGTTTCCACCAAAAGTTCTCTATTAGCTTATGTTGTCTCTCTCTTGCTAAAGGGAAAAAAAGAAGAAGAGAAAGTTAGGCTGATATGTGAATATTTTAATTTTTGTTCCGCTACAGAATTTTTTTCAACCCAACACGTGATTACACACTTTTATTTTTCCTCTTGCCAATTACATCTACACACTTTTCCACAAATAACTAATCGTTATAACACATCTTCCCACAAATTCTATTATTCACCTACTCACACATTTCTAAGGGATAGCGTTTTAATCAACCCAAACTATACGGGTTTTTACACTTTGCAACCCGAACTTTGAAAAGTTCGATTGCAACCTAAACTTCACAAAATTTTACACTTTGCATAAAATTCCGGTTTTACCCCTCGGTTTCGGAAAGATGGTTTGTAGTTTACACTCTAAACTTTAAAGTTGTTACACTTTGCAACCTCGAACGATAAATTTCATTGCATTTTCTTTGAATACTCCCAAAGGTCTTGCGATCCTCGAAAATGGTATCGAGCCTAGGTTTATTAAGAACTTTTAGTTAAATTTATTATATTTATGTAATTAACAATTGGTGAGGAGAAATTACTCCGAGATTATGGATCCTGACCGATGTCCGAGATGTACCCTTTACAGACATATCGTCAAATATTGACGATGTATGCCTGCAAGAACACCTTGATCGGGTTTCATATTGGGAATACCAACATGAAGAAAAGGAGCAAGCGAGCCGACGGGAAACCTTAAGGCAATGCGAGAATCGCGAGCGAGAATATTATAAGCGATTCTGGATGCTTAACTGCACCTTTATATGTTCACTTGATGAACCTTCAAGAAACGGTTCATGAAAATTCCCATCGAAACAATGATTCCCGATGGAGTACCCGAGTGGAACGTGATACTTCCAGATAAATCTAAGATCTCCAAGATCTTAGAGAAATCGAAGACGGTGCGAAATTATGGCAACCGCCATATTCATCTACCAAGACAAGTTTATCGATCGAACTGGATGGAGACGATGGTGAAATATCGAGAAAAACTCTTGAAATCCTTCATGATATTGAAACGAGTCAAGAACCTGGAGGACAGGCGAGTTCATCCTAGGAAGGAAACGTATTGATGTTGGGGCGGTACCTATTTACACCAAAAGGGGAAACCAACCGAAGTTATACGAAAGATGACCGATGAGGAGAAGCTCATTGCTCTAATCAAAGGAAAATCCATCAAAAATTAAAAAGATGGATATGGAAAAGATGAATCTTAAATATCTACACGACCGGCGAATCCTTCGGCGGGATTGGGTATTGTAGATTTAAAGATGAACGCAGGTGAGAAATCGGCTTTGGTTACTTATGACCCACAAGGTAGACCAATTCCTCCACCACCGCCACCATTAATCCTAACGTCGAAGAAATGCGGGTTCACATCATGGAGCTCGGGGCGAGAGGATGCCACACGGGGACTTCACGACCGGGGTGATCCACTTTCGGGGACGGAGGTCGAAACCCTCTTGCGGGAACCGATAACCTACCGGAAGGCCGAATGTTTATCGGCGCCTTATGGAAGATCGCACCTCGACCCAATACATCCGTATGGGTTGATGTTAAATCTGATATCCCATTTTAAAAACAGTTCTCATTGATGAATAGGCTTGACTATGAGAATTTCAAAGCAGAACCCTCGATCTTACGAAGGATTCATTTATTTTACTCCTTGAAATGAGTCTTGAAGGATCGGTGAAGATTGCCTGGGATATGACCGATGCTAGTACGAAAAGTTCGGTCACATCAGGGGAATCACTTAAAGGAATTGTCGATGGTATGGCTAAGCTATTCAAAATCCAATTCATCGGCACGGGTTATTTCGAGGGATTAGAGGATGAAAAAAGAAAGAAATATAAACAAGCCCTCTATAGCCTTGAGTTACTGGATATTTGTCATATTGACGAATATATTAAGTTGTTCACCGAATACCGGTGGAAATCCAAGATTGAGGAAAAAGAAGCTGCACAGCTATTCTTTGCCAAGATTCCGAGTCCCTGGAGAGAAATGCTTATCAGGGAATACAAGGGTGGAGCTGAAGTAGAAACTGTGGCCAGAAAAATGTCTTTCCTAAAGGCCAAGTTATCTCAATGGTGCTATCAAGCACTCTGCACAGAATTACAAGAGATTAAGAGGAATTAACAAAGCGCCCTCTATGTTGCGTGGATAATGATATCCCAACAGTTGTGGGAGGTCAAACAAGGCGGCACAAGAAGAAGAAGAAGAGAGAAGCCATCTATACCGCCGAAAAGCAACAAAAGTAGGTCTTCATGGAGACCTAGAAGGTTTTAGTCAAAACAAAAAGCCCGAAGTTATAAATCGGGCAAAGACCAGTACCAGCGGGGAGTAGAGCCACATCATCAGGTTCTAATCAAGCAAGTACCAATGAGAAATACGAGGAGAAGAACTTTCAGCGGGCTCACACTAGAGCTAATGAAAGTTTCAAAGACTGTAATTGCTGGACATGCGGAGCAAGAGGGCATATCTCAAATCGGATTGCCCAGACAATCAAAAACGAGGAGTCGAGGCAGAGGCTACACGAGAAATCGAAGAAGGCATGTCTATTATCAAGATTTAATACAGTGTATCAATTTGAGGATATTCCCTCGATGAAAGCATCTATGAAGAAGAGATCTATTCGATGATGGAAGTGACTCAGCTCAGAATCGTGAGTGAAGAAGAAATTCTTCAAAGAGACAGTCGAGGGAGGATATGTCGATTCCTCTCTCACACTGACGTTTCTCATAAAACTCTTATGAGAATCATGAAGGAAGATCCAAAGCTTCAAGTCTATGATGGATTTACAATTGGAGCTATGGAAAAAGCATTGGATAAGATTGGGTTTCGTAATGTAAAAAAACCAAATTATTCACGGGGTAACAACGGGAGAACTTGCCATTCCGATGGAGTTTACCGGAACTTTGATCGAGATGCGCTTGGTCCCTATTAGAGAAATACGAGAGATCAAAAGCGAGTTAAAAGAGAAGTTGCTAATACACTCTCATGGATTCACATTGGAGCCATAAGGGTCATTATTAAGGCAACATTCAAGGAAGGAATAGATTCGCCACTCAATCGGCTATTTTTGACAAGCGAATCTCAAATCTCAAGGATTCATGCCTTGGAGCGATTCTGAGAAATTTGTATGCGGGAAATTAGCATTTAATGTCTATCCTAGAATTGCATACAATTTGGGAGATCGAGACTTGATGAGTCCTAACCCTTCATCAAGATTTCAAAAGAGTCGATTTGATGAAAGAAGGAAATAGGCCTTACTCGATCACATACAAGATTTCCTATGCTCTCTCGAATACCCATCATTCAAAGTATTCTTGAGAAAGGAATTTATTGAAGTCCCAAGAATCTTTGAGGACTTTGCCAGGTAGTGTTACCAAAATCATTGAATCTCCAACTATTAAGGAGATTGATATGATAATTCAAGATCAACCAGTCTTCAACAAAAGTCGGAGTCTCAGAGTTGAACCCAGAAGGATGTCTTTCCAACAAGACAGAATGACAAGTAGCGGCCGTTGGGAGGAAAGGAGACCAAGTGCGATTCAAATATCCATCCCGATGTTTTTAAAACAAACAGAGAGAGCTGAAATGTCGAAAGATGGCGAGAGGTTGAAGTAATATTCGACATCACTCAAAAGGATAATATTTTTCCTTGTGATGTTCTATATTATCTCCAACAACCAATCGTTGGAATGTATCAAGGAAGCCCAAAGATAGGAGAGATTGAGCTTACTATCACAGGAGTTGCGGGAAAAATCCCAAACAATTAATACTTGGGAATTGAATTTCTTGAGGAGCATAAACCTTGGGGAAAGATTACAAGACGGGATGGAGTTCACAGCCAAGCTAATAAAAGATACTAATCGAGATGACCACTAGTCCATTCTCCATATACATTTCTATTGGAATGTTATATGTCGAATACAAGGCCGAGTATTTCGCCGCCTATATTGATTCAGTGCCGGAATATGTACTTTAAAAGCGGATGTTTTTCCTAAAGAAATTGGAGAAGAATTACCAGCTATTGCGGAAGAGATTTCTCTAAAAGGATTCTTATCCTTAACCGAGGAGGAATTAAACAAGCGAAATCATGATCGGAGGCGCAGGTGGTACCCCATGGTACAAGGTGAAAACGCCACCAATCTATTTCCATGATACAGGTGCAGATATTTTGCTAGGAAACAATTTCCTACAAACATTCAAGCGATTCACACAGGAGAATGAGACAAGAAGACTTATTTTCACAACCTTATGTGATCATAAGATTATTGTCCAAAGATCATGAAGCATTTCACAGAAAAATGCCTATTAATTTTCGCAGCAAGCGTGGTGATGAAGCCAAACTTCGCAATCCAAAAATGGCGGATCGAAGGAAATTTGGTGAAGCTTTATTATCCTATAGACAATTTGGTTCCATTCAGAAGGATCAGAAGATATGGGATAATAACTTGTATTCATTCAGAGTACAAGGAGAAGAACGAGTCACTCCAGAAGCCATTGCAGAATTATGGATGAGTCTAATGGAGAATCCACAGAGTGATGTAACTATAGAGGAACAAATATCACTCGAGGATATCAAGAAGAAGATCCAAAGGAATTACAATGAAGATCCTTTGGCTTGGTGGGATAAGAACGAGCTTAAAGCTTCCTTAAAGGTTAAACCTGGAAAGGAGTACGAGTTCGTAAGATTCAAACCAATCCTTATGAACCAGGAGGATCGTGAGGATATGCAGAAAATACTTAAGGAACATCTTGACCTTAAGTTAATTTCACCAGGAGTTTCTCCATACATACAATGATCCCGGATTCTTAGTCGAAACCATGGAGAAATCAAAAGAGGAAAGCGAAGACTTGTTATTAATTACAAGGAATTAATAACATTTTGGAGTTCGACGGATACTATATCCCAAGCGAGAGAACATCCGGTTAATTGTATCAAAGGTGCCAAGATATTCTCAAAGTTCGATTGCAAGTCCGGATTCTACCGTGTTAAGATGGAGGAAGAAAGTAAGAAGTTTACGACTTTCTCTACACCACAGGGGACACTATATTTGGGCGTGATGCCTATGGGATTGGCTAACGCACCCCAAATATATCAAAGGAAGATGGATAATCTCTTCAAAGATTATTTCGATTTCATGTTCGTGTACATCGATGACATTTTGATCGCATCAAAGAACATGAAGGAGCATCTTAAACATTTGGAAATATTTTCGGATGTTTGTCATAAAGAAGGATTAGTGCTTTCGGAGAAAGAAGCGTGATTGCAACAAGGCAGTTGAATTCCTAGGAATTGAGATCGACGAATGGGAATCATCCTACAAAGTCATATTGTAGAAAAGATACGAGGATTTCGGATACACCGAAAGACAAGAAGCGACTTGAGTTTTCTTGGAGTTGTTAACTTTATGAATGTTCATTAACAATCTAGCATACTACGGGAAAGGTGTTTAGCCCATTGCTTAAAAAGGATGCAGATTCAAATGGGAAGATGAACATCAAGAAGGAATTAAGCAACTTAAAGAAGTATGTAAAAAGCTTCCAAAGCTTGCGATTCCCAAGACGAGGATGAACTGGTTCTATATACGGATGCCGTGATGATTGGTGGCGGCGATTCTTACGAAAGTCACACCAAACGAGGAAGTGCCATGCAGAATCTTTGCGGTTTATTCACCCCTAGTGAAGCAACTCGGTGGCATATTAACGAGAAAGAATTCTTTGCGATCGAAAGGCTTTTAAAAAATGGCCTCTATTTTTCTTGGCTAAAAGTTTACTTTAAAAATTGATAATTCAAGTGTCAAGGCTTTTAAAAAAAACAAAATTGAATCAAAACCGAGAAAAGGCTCGATTACTTAGATGGCAAGTCAATGTCAATATTATGATTATGATATTGTCATTATAAAATCTCATGAAAATATTCTTGCATTTCTTGACACGAGATGGAAGGGCGGCGTTGTCGACGAGGTCCTTAAACGAGTAAGACATCTCGGGAAAACCTGGAGAGTCTAGAACGAGATTTTGGGACGTTATGTCTCAATGCGAAGTTCTTTGGACGACTTCAACAGTCGACCGAAATCCGTTTCTAGTCAAATACGAGCATGCCGGTTCGCTTAAGGACAATTGTTCTTAGCGCCGCAAGGGCCTCTCTTCCAGGCCGCATCTCCTACGGTGCAAAAAGGGGCCGAGAGAGTACGGGGCTCTAACCCGGAGGTTATGGATTCAAGTACCATAATCACAAGTGTTGCGGGTGATGCATCCCCGAGGTGTACAAATCTATGACGAATGTTGAAGCTCCGGTGTCACAACCCGAGTCTTCAAGTCAACCCAAAGACCTGGGGGTAAAAGAGGAGAGTTGAATCTTAGGCCACGAGGCAGTGCAAATCTAAGGTTCAAACTGACGAGAATAAGATTTCTCCTATGCGGGTATATCAACGGCAATGGGAGAAACTAGTTACAAGACAAGGTATTAACCCGGAAAAAACAATGGTTGATATCTCGGAAAGTATCCCGAGTTTGGATGAAACCAGAAGTCATCCAAATGAAGTATGAATGGTATACCTTTGGAGCTTTAGCTTCAATCTATACCGTGTCCCAGGATTCCCGAAATTTCAAAATTACCTAAATGGATTGGGAAGCGATTTACGAGACTTGGGCCAATAATCCACACTTGGCCGAGGCGATATTTTGGAACCGTATTTTATCGGTCATGCTCTGAACCAACGGAAGAAGGCTTTAATGAAGCTTTTCATTTCATCAAGCTAAGAAGACCGGATGGAAATGCTTTAAAATATATTAAGCGCAGCTTCACCTAAGAAGGACCATGTTAGTAGGAGCATTTTCTCAAGACGAAGCTTCTACCGCATTTAGCATGGGGTCTTTGGGTTTGTCTAATCAAATGGACAAAGTCAAATATCCATTCAAGTTCTTCCAAAATTCGGCGAATGGATCTTTCCTTTTGAATTCGATGACTGGATCAACCACAGGGTTTGCAGAAGAACTCTTCGAGACCAAAAGAAGAATTCTCTGGAAAAACAAGATTCCGACAAGCAAAGAAACTTACCGGAAATTCTGTAACATGGCGCATGTTGGCCGATGGGTCGACCGGATCTGTCAAGCATGCCCCGAACAAAAAGAACCCGAGTTTGGGAAAGGATTCCGACCCAAACCCGACCGACAAGATCATGCATTGAAAGGATAAGGGCCCGACTCACAAGACGCGCGTTATCCTCGGGGACCACGTAAACCAAATTTTTAAAAGATTCCCGACAAACATCACATGGGCCGAGTCACGCGGAAGAAAAAGAAAACCAAATGGCGAGGCAATAATGTGGGATATGACGTAAGCGATGGCGTCATATATATCAGCAAAGATTTGAAGTCCGCCTTTGAAGTCCTGGACTTACCTCTATAAAATGCAGGATTTGAAGGAAGCTGAGGACATCGAATATTTTCCTTAGTTTTCTTACAATAAAATCTGAGTGAAAAATTTGTAATATTTTGAGTGTTTTAGTTTTTAAGTTTTTATGTATTTTCGAGTGCAAGCCTCATACATGAGAGGCTAAACAAGTATTCTTCTCCCAAAAGGAGATTACTAATGTAATAAATTTTTCTTTAAGTTCTTAATAAAATAAAGGCCGCTTTGTTCAACATGTGTTCATGATGTACTATTGATCAATTCCTTTGAAGAATTACTTTTACGCCTTGGAGTAGGAAACGAACCAAGGCTGTCTTGGCTTTGATTTTTCAAAGGAGTCGGATAACTTGCGATCATCTTCCCCGAGGTGAGGTTGAACAGTGAGGAGCTTTTTTGTCAAACGATCCGGGGCGATAATTTTCCGAGTGGTGGCGTTGCGAACCACTTAACCCGGTGCCGTTTCGGTCAAAAGAGGTATGAATTTTAAGGTATTTATTAATTTTACGGAAGCATGTTGGGCCGATATGGTCGTAATGGACTATTTTCATTTTCGGTCTAAAGACCCCGAATTTGTATACGGATAAATACTTGAAATAAGATCTTGATAGAAGTATGTCTTGTTGAGTTTATAGGTCGAAACCCGACATGATCCATTTAAAACCTCGAATAGAGACTGGATCTAAGTAGGTGTAACAATGCCACGAACAAAACAAGTTCTGAGAAAAATCGGGTTCTTATTTCTCGAAAAATCCGAAAAACAAATTGATTATGGAGTAAAAACTTTATGATTATTGTATAATGCAATATATTTATCCTTATGGAGCAATCTGCTACAAATTAGAGTTTAAAGGGATAACTAGAACTATTGTTATTAAAGAATAAAATCCTAGGGGCAAAATGGTCCAAAAGTTGCAAAGAGTAATTATTTTCGTAGTACAGGATGCAAAAGGTTAAAAATAAAAGTATAGTTTGTGAAGTGTAAAAAGGGGTAAAGTTCAGGTGGTTAAAAATAATTATCTCCATTTCTAACTACCAATCATTATTTTACTATTTCTATATCAAATCAACTCTTATCATTACTTAAAATGAAAGCGCCTTAGCTAGGATGAATTGTCCAAAACAGTATCTGACCATAATTCCAACACACACTTCTCCATTATGGGCAAAGTAAATACAAGTAGTGCAAAATTGATGGCACTCAGGGCATTAAGAGATTCCTTAAGCAAGAATGGTGTAAGCAAGTTAGTAGATGAAGGATGAAGTTTGGAAGTGAAGGGCAAAGATATAAATTAAAATTGGAAGAAGTACTTACCTTTTATTTTGTTCCATTTTGTCTTGGATGGGACAAAAAATGGTCAGGGACATGCTTCAAGGTTTGAATGGAATGGAATAAAGAAATGAGAAGGTGTGAAAGGAGGATGAGTAGGATATTATTTCATGTGGGAGGAAATTTTAAATGGAATAAAAATATGGGATGGAATGTTGAATGAAAAAAAAATTGGCTTCTTTCTCTCTCCTTCATGAAGGTCCTAGTATCACCTCATATCCTCCGAATTTTTATTTTTATTTTTGTTCAAAGTTGGTGATAATTGGAGTAAGTTATCAAGTTCAAAGTCCAAAAGTTTACTTATCAATCCCATAATCACTTATCAATTCTATGATCACCTATCACCTATAAAAAATAAAAGAGAGCTTTGGTGGAAAAATATTGGATTCTATTGATTATTCTTCTCAATTTTTTTTGGCTTGTTATGAAATCAGCAAGACACCCTATTTAAAGTAAGACAACTTCCTAACCAATGTCTAGATTTATTTGGTCTAAAGCCTATAATTTATCCATTAAAATTATCTTATAAAATATTTGGCAACCTAGAAGTTTCTACAAGCTACAAGCTTTCTTCAACTAATATCTAAGATATTTTAATAAAATATTTCTAGAGAAGTTATAGAACTTGGGGCATTTGAGCTTGGACTCTTATTTTTTATCTTTTAACTAAAAAAATATATTTTCAAGCCCAGTATTATTTGGATCCAAATTAAGTTTATATTCTAACAAAAACATCACAAATATAAGTCAATTATGGTCACATTCATATAAACCAACAAGGCCAACAAAGAAATTCATATGTGGTGACATGATCGCGATTATATATGCCAACAAAGAAAATCTCATATAAGCTAACAAAGACAATGAAATATCAATATACTTGCCTTTTAATTAATGTATTATTCTTTCATTGTCTTTTTTTATTTGAGGTCT
Organism: Rehmannia glutinosa; assembly: GCA_016081115.2. Classification (NCBI taxonomy): domain Eukaryota; kingdom Viridiplantae; phylum Streptophyta; class Magnoliopsida; order Lamiales; family Orobanchaceae; genus Rehmannia; species Rehmannia glutinosa. Next base: position 40,320,887 of record CM071929.1, on the reverse strand, counting down.
AGACTCTTTTATCATACCTAAGTTATTAAGTCACTAATTTTAATTCTTTATTATGATTGCAAAGTACAAATTTATAAATATATTATATCCATTTGTATTACTAAACACAAGGTTTTATTTAGATAATAATTATGTATAAATACAAAATATAAATTTATACAATTATAACAATTATGAGGATTAAAAATTTTACACAATTTATAAAATGATGCAAAATTATATTAGTAACAAGAATATAAAAACATATAGCATTTCTTTTCAACAAAACACGAGTAAATCGCGATTAATAGATGTTAATATCGACTTTGAAAATTCATAATAAATTATATAAAAGCCATATACCTTGATTTAAGTTATAATAAAAACCTTAAGATGTTAGCTTCCAAAGCAAAATATAGTCATGATGATATGATCGCTAAAAATTATTGAAGTTGCCCACAACAAGAACCATGACCATGAAAATATTTTGGGAAGAAAAAACAAGATTTGCTAAATCAATTGTGGAGATAACTCTAATGGATATAATTTAGGGAAAATTAGAAAATTGGTCCTCTAAGTTGGCCTGTTCAGACTTTTGGTCCTCTACATTGGCCTATTTGAAAATTAGTCCTCTAAGTTATGAAATTTCAGACTTCTGGTCCTCTAAGTTGGTCTGTTTGAAAATTAGTCCTCTAAGTTATAAAATTTCAAATTTTGTCGATTTTCACCGAAAATTTTTCAATCCACCGAAAATTACTGACTAGGATCTAAAACGACGTCGTACGAGCACAATTCTCTTTCAAGAGTATGCAAAACATCACATTTCACGCCTGACAACCATAAAATCATCTTCCCAGATTATCAATCGTCCAAGAAGTATTTCAGAAAATAAAAATCTAGAAATGAATTAAACTGATCCACCATTACCCCCCCAAAAAAAAAACGAGATACACAAATTAAACATAATCAATTTTTCGTTTTTCCATTTACAAAGAATATTGATCATTACATACATGGCCCTAGATTCGTAGAACCTAATCAATGTTTTTCGATAAACCTAAAATCTGGAAAAACATAAAGCTAAACATAATTCATAAACTTTATCCTTCTTTCATATACAAAGAATATTTTATTACATATATAATTACAGAGTACGGACAATTAAAGCTTCAACTACTCAAAGTCCAAATTAGATCATGTCATTTTCAAGAAACCTAAAATCTTGGCGTAAGAAAACCTAATGCATCCTCGACAATAATTTTCTGAAGTGCATGAGGCACGTCCGATGAATCAAAACATCTTTCTCCATCACTTGTCAAGCACTTGGACAAGAAATCAGCTGATCTATTCCGTTCTCTGTAAACGAAGATGAACCCAAGTCCCTTGAAGAAACTTATCTCAGACCGGATATCAGATAACACCCCGAGACATTGACTCGGACATCTGGATTCTCCAACCAGAATAGAAATGGCCACCTTCGAGTCTGACTGAATTTCAACATGGGTTAGTTCCAACCCCTTCGCGAGTCGTAGTCCGTCCCGAATCGCCAACATCTCGATCATCAACACGGTGGTCCCATACTTGACTTTGATTGTCTCATCCTTTATCAGGTCCGCCTTTTGAAAATGATTGGCCTTGGCCACGATGAATCGTCCAAAACAGTCTCTAACGATGATCCCATATCCGCATGTGTTGTTCCGTTCTCGAAATGAGCCATCACAGTTCACTGCAACGTACCCGAGGAAAGGTTGTTTCCACCGTAAAGTTTAGGTTGTGCTGCACACAACCTCGTATTGCGATTAACAATTGGAAGTGACGGTAATAGACACTGTTCCATTACAAACTCAAATATGGATCAAGCAAAACGATTAATAGGAAATAATACGAAGAACCAAAGTTTTCACTATATGGCCGAAGTGACAAGGAGGATCAAATATTGAGTAATGCACAAGGTACATTTGAAAGACAAGAAGTGGGTTTGTTCGTCATTCGAAAGCTAGTAGATGAAAAAATGTTTAGTAGTTTTATGTATTTCCTCAGTGGGTAGTAGGGTTTTATCATATAGGGAAATGAAATTAATTGCCTTGAAACATTATATATATTTCATGGGTTTGATGACTTGATCGAAGGGTAGTAAGTATAATTGTGTCTACTGTGGGCCTACTTTTTTGTGATGTAACCGTGACCGTGAGTTATGTATTTAAATTTATTATTATTATTATTATTTTTATTGTTATTGGACTAATTACAAGAATTAATATTCCAGTTAGTCCATGAGGCCCACATAGCCTTAACAGACCCAAATAGTCATCTCCTTAATTAATTTTTTTATCCAAATAGCCATCTCCTTAATTAATTTTTTATTAAGTACAATCTATTGTTTGGATTATTTCATATTCTTTGCTGACTTAAGCATCGGAGGAGTTTTTATCGGACAAAACTGGGGCCCTTCTAACCCTGTTTGCGTGCTGCAACCCGGTTCCCCATCGTAGATTGCTCAACAGATTATTTTATTAAGTACAATCTATTGTGTGGATTATTTTATTAAAATGCATGATATATCTATTAAAATCTATGATTTTATTCAAATAAATAAGTTTATTTGAATAATTTTATAATTATTATAAGTTAATATATAAAGGTTAAAATTAAAGTCAAACTATTAGTTTAATTTATACGAGCTTTTTCATGAGCTTGCATACGAGCTATCGAACCAAATATCTCTAAGTTTGAGTTTGGTTCATTTATTTTAAACGAACTCAAACGAGTTTTTATCGAGTCGAACTCCGAATAGCTTTTAATTATATTTAGTTTAATGATAATAAATAAAAACAATAGTGACTTTAATGATGATATATTTTTTAAAATAGATTTTAGTTATATTTAATTTTTAGAGAAAAATTCACTTTTGGTCCCATTAGACTGAGCACCTGATGATTTTAGTCCAATTGTTCTCACTTTTAGTCCCAAATCGCATGTTTGACTTTCAATTTGACAGGTTTGACCGTTAATTTACTAATGGCGGGACCATTTGTGTGACAAAAATAATCTTATGGGACTATTTTCAAGCCATGAAACTAAAATCATCAGAGATAAGTCTAATGGGACCAAAAGTAAATTTTTCTCGTACACAAGCATAACACGTTGAAAAAAAAACCGCCACAAAGAAGAAGACGAAACATGTTGAATGAAATTGACAAAGTGGAATTCAAAAAGTCAATAATCATATCTAATAGATTGTCAAGCGTCTATTAATCAGAAAAGGAAAGGATGTGATTAAATCTAATCAAATTTTACTTAATTGTTTTAAAATATAAAAATGACCCAAATATCCTTTTTAATTGTTTAAACAAAAAAAACTGAAATACTCTTCAACTCTAGACCACTAATAAAAAGTAATCAATAATTAAGATTTGTCCCCATGAACTCACTCTAACTGGGTAGACTCATATGATCCAAATTCTTGGGTGAGACCGTATGGACTGTTCTTAGCCATTGAAGATTAATTTTAATGGATGAGTTTTTAATTTTTATTTTAGGAAGTGAGATAGAAATTGATTGGCATGCATTAGTAGTAATCTTCTAATTTTCCATCTTTTGGATAAGTTAACGAGGACGAGAAATAATATCCAATCCCATTAGATTTTGTAAACATTTTTTTCCTATTTTCAGTTCCGTAAATATTATTGGCGGTTTTCTATTCATATTAGTAAACTTTGAGAGTTTTTTCAGTTTTTCTTATTTCCGCCATTAATGCCTGAAAAGTTTTCAAGTTCTTATAATTGAAGAATGAACCCTGGAATACCTATTCTTGAAGGTTTGTTCTCCCTTTTGCTTTTTTTTGAAGATTACTGCATGTTTTATGTAATGTTGATGAATATATAGTATTGGGTCATTGCAAGTTTTATGTAATGTTACTGCTTAATTAATTAGAAAGATGTAACTGCATGTTTATTGTAATGTTGACGCATATAGAGTATGATAATTTTGTTTCTCTTTTAATTTCACATATATTACTTTGTATTAGATCACAATTTTATTACTTTTAATTTTCAATTTTTGCGTTTACAATTGAAAACTGTATTTTTTACTGCTAGACGAACCATAGGAAGAAGAATGAAGAAGGAAGAGAAAATTGCAATATTAGTCCCATGGGATTTGGGATGTTGCGATTTTAGTCCCACAGTTTGCAATATTTTTGGTGTCAAATTTTTTTTGGACAAATATAGTCTTATAAAATTTTGCAATTATATTTTTGGTACCATCAATGTAAAAAAACTATTGAAGAACATCATTTGCCATTAAGTTGTTAACAAACATTGCAGTAATGGTCCCATATAAGAGTTAAACCTTGCAATTTATAAGTATGGCCCAAAAGTTTTTTTAATACAAAAATAGTCCAATAATAATCTAAAATTATTTTTATATGGGATTTAACCTTCAAATGATAGTAAGTGCACAATTTTATATTAAATAAATATTATATATTATTCATTAATTATATTTGTACGATATTTTTCAATGAGCCTATTATCTAAAAAAAAAATAAGATAATACATACATAATCTTGAAGCATAATCTTAAAGAAGAGCGTTACTGGAAGATGTAGATTTTGATGCATACTTTAATCGATACTTGACCCGCTAAGATTATAAATACTTAGACTGCCTCTACTCATACTTGTGTAGGGTACCAACTAGACCCACTCACTTCATATATTTTACCTTATTTGGTATGCCTCATACATACAATAAAAATAAATTCGCAGAACAAATAATAAGAAAACTTGCAAAATTAATTTTGTAACAAAAAGACGATCATCGAAAGATCCCGCAAAGCAAAATAGTCCTGTAACTGTATAAAAATCACTCTGGTCCTGATTTCGCCACAAATTAGGAAATTCACTACATTTCAATCGCGTGAGCAACACGTGTAATTTGGTAAAATTGTGACCAAAATTAAGTTTTTTTTATATAATTATAGGACTAATTTGCAAACCATGCATTTCACGAAATATTTCTACAGTCACCTATCAATTAGATGACTAATTTTACAATTTTTTCAATTAATAAAGAAAATAGTTATTTTAATTCATCTAGAAATTTTTTTATGACCGAACATATACATGAAAATTGTCATAAGATAAAATAGTAATCGTGTTAAACTACTAAACTATACAAAGATCAAAACTTTCAAAAAAACAAATTACATCAATAATTTTGAATTGTAATATTATGTGAAGTTCAACAAACGAATTGATATTATTATTTTTAATTTAATTCTTCAAGATTTTTGACTAAATGATGGTTTTGAAGTTAAACAAAATTCAAATGACAACAAAAGAGAGAAATTGGTTTAGATTTATCTATTTTAATGTTTAATTTGGGATAACTGTATTTTTTTATCACATATGATATGAATAGTTTCAGTTTTAGTCTCAATTGTAAAGAAAATAACGATGGAACCAAAATTGTTAAAGAAATTAATGGAAAAACTAATTAACGGTGAGACTAATTTTGCAACAAAACCATTCCTGTGAGAATATTTTGAATCTATGGTACCAAAATCACAATCACGGAAATCTTGTGGGACCAATATTACAATTTTCTCAAAGAAGGAAGAATAAATCTATTTCGGATTACTTATTTTCATTTTGATACTACTAATACCAGCAATATCCAAGGAATGGTCATCCCCCATAAATACAGATCCTCTAGAGCTTGATTCGTATTTGAGAAATATTCCCATCGGGATGTCATGTCATGTTGCTCCTAAGTCTAAAAGCCAGACATCAGAAAATAGTTTTCTGCCTTCAACATTGGTTGTTGCTTCACCATGTAAAAATTCTCCATTTTCAGAGTTATTTGTAACATTCCCTTGGGTATTTGATGACTCAAAGTTTTCACTCTTCTTATTCAAACAATCCTTTTTGAAGTGCCCTTTTTTGCCACAATTATAACACTTGATGCTTTTTTACTCTTAGATTTTAATTTACCATGATTTTAACTCCCACTGGAGCCATGTTCCGTGGATCTTCCTCTAATCACCACCAAAGCTTCTGCTTGTTGCAAACTTGCTTGTATGTCCTACTTGTTCTGTGCATGCTCTCTTCTTCTAATATAGCGACTGCAATTTCATCGAAGACTATATAGTCTAAATGGACGTTGTTCGTCAAGTTGATAATGAGTTGATCATCGAATCTTGTAAACTTAAATAAAAGCTCTGCACGTTCAATAGCTTCTATTTTCCAACCCATTGAGGTGAGTTGGGAAAATAGAGTATTCAAGGTATTGATATGGTCAGTCAACGAAGTGGTTTCCATACGAAGAGTATACAATTTTCTTATTAAGAAAATCTAGTTGTGTAGTGACTTGGACTCATATCTCCTTTGACGTCTAGTTTCCATACGAAGAGTATTCAAGGTGTAGTCACATATCTCCTTTTTTGTTTTTTCCCTTCCACACTAGATACTCCATCGGCTAGCGGTAAGTGCAGATCACAACAATTGCATTGCTCCCTCCATATTGTTCCACTTGCCATCGTCAATGATATCTGCAGGTTTATCTAAAATTACCTTAATCTTCATTTTTCACAATGAGAAATTATTCTCATTGAACTTTCTCCACATCGAACTTTCTCATCATTTTATTCATAACCAATTTATTTCACTTGAACCGAATTCCACTATTCGTGTGAATAGTAATCACCGTGAATAATAACACTTAAACCAATAGTAATTCCACTATACTGTAAGGAAATTATAGATCAGAACAAACTCATGACAGTAATGGTGTGAGGAAAATAAAGATAAAATGGACACTAATATTTTATGTGGAAAAACCCCAAAATAAATTAATTTGAGGTAAAAATATCGGACAAGTGTAGGAGTAACTCGTTATAAAATAGGGATTACAAACAATACACAAAAACTCCTGTCAGACCGTCTAACGGGTCTGACCTGTTAGACGGATCTGACCCGCGGATCCGGTGGCATTTCCGTAATATTAGCATTGGTGTTTTAGTAGTTTTCATGGAGCACATGTATTAGCAGTCCTTCTGAAATGTATTAGTCGTCCTTCTAAAAAGTATTATCAGTTCTTCTGAAATGTATTAGTAGTTTTCTGAAGAGTTTTTAGTATTTTTCTTGAATGTACTCCCAAAATGTATTAGCAATCCCACATAAAAGTATTAGTAGTTCATCAAAAAAATATTAGTAGTTCCTTGAAATAAATTAAATTTTTCTCCCGAAATATATTAAAAGTCTTTACGAAAAGTATTAGTCGTCCTTCTAAAGTAATAACATTTCTTCTGAAATGTATTAGTAGTTCCGTGAAGAGTTTTTTTAGTATTTCTCATGAATATACTCTCGAAATGTATTAGTCGTCCTTCTAAAAAGTATTAGCGATTCTTCCTAAATGTATTAGTAGTTCCCTTGAATATAATTAAATTTTTCTCCCAAAATGTATTAACAAATCATCCGAAAAGTATTAGTCGTCCTTCTAAAAAGTTTTAGCATTAAAAAATGTATTAGTAGTTCCCTTGAATATAATTAAATTTTTCTCCCAAAATGTATTAACAGTCCTTCTGAAAAGTATTAGTCGTCCTTCTAAAAAGTATTAACAGTTCTTCTAAAATGTATTAGTAGTTCCCTTGAATATAATTAATTGTTTCTCCCAAAATGTATTAACAAATCCTTCTAAAAAGTATTAGTCGTCCTTCTAAAAAATATTAGCGATTCTTCTTAAATGTATTAGTAGTTCCCAAGAGTTTTAGTATTTCTCATGAATATTCTCCTGAAATGTATTAGTTTTCTATCGGAAAAGTCTTAGTAGTTTTTCGAAAAAGTATTAGTAATTTCCTAGAGAATATTTTAGTAGTGCTCCTGCAACGTATTAGTTTTTCTTATAATGGTCTGACAGGAGACTAGCTCAATTCGGGATGTATTAATATCCAATGTATATTAATACATTAACCATTGGACTACTAAAATATATTATTTTTTCCACGAAAAGTATTATTATTTCCCTGAAAAGTATTAATAGTTCCACTTAAAAGTATTAGTATTTTCTATAAATTGGTTTTAGTAGTCCTCTGAAAATGGATGATATAGATATAACATAATTAAGATCCTTAAGCTAAACCCAATTAATAAAAAAAACAAATATATAGAAACACTAAGACATACATGTCGAGAAAGAGGATTAAACTAACAATAAACCACCATTGTCTTCGATCAAGCTCAAAACAAATGACATGGATGTTCACAACCATTCTTCGTAATACTTCATCGCCGACCAACAACAACGTTATTATTCTTTCCACCTAAAATTAAATAACGTTCTCCAAAACTCTAATATTAACCATCACAGATTCACACTCCCAAAGAATCAACTTGCATCCGGTTGGAAGCAAAGCGAGGTCGACGCCACCGGCGTAGCGTTGCCGTCAGAAACGACTACCAGACGGTGATGTCTTTGTGGCCTTGATTGATGCTGGCGTAAACCCGGGAGGGTGATCTACTAGTTATAATAGGTGGCGTAGATGTTGAATTTGTTGTGGAGAGTGATTTGGAGGTTGGAGATGAGGAAATTTGGGGATGACACCCACACCGTACTGTTTTCGTAACTTATTGTGTTTCTTTTTGGGGGTTGGATCGGGTCATTATTTGGGGCTTCGTCTGATGGATTAGACCCGTCAAACCGTCTGACGGGAGACTAGCTCCAAACAATATCATACTCTCTTTTAAAAATATAGTAGAAAACTAGCACTCTTTAAATGAGAAAATACTTAGCAAACTGAGAAATTGGACCTCTAATATTTGCTTGGGATATAAAATGCTCTGTCGGGCATCCTTATATAGGCAATTGGATTTCAACATCCTCATTGAATTTTCCAGCAATTTTGTGCCGTTTTTCCTTGCAAAGATTGGTTGAATTGTGTAATTGCATTAATTACTCGCTCCACTTTTCTACAAAGTCTACCCACCCCATGCAAAAGTCTTGGTTAACAATTGTAGCCAAAAGTGGCTTTACATCCACTTTTACAAGAAATATACTGGATTTGACCCAACTGAGTAATTTGGGTTTGAAAGACAAGATAAGGTAAAATTCAAAGTAAAAGTCCATTAACTTTGAAATTCTATGAGCTCAAGTTCTAGTAACTTGTTCTAGAAATATCTTAAAAAATTATGTAGATATTTTTTTAGAGAAAAAATTGGAGATATACTAAAGTAGACATTTTGATGGATAGTTTTAGTAAATAAATTATACCTATTAGATTAAATGTGTATTTGGAAAATCCTAACCATTAGTGAACGATATTCTTTAGTATAAACATGGTGGTTTAACCAAAAAATTTAAAAACCTATTGTTTCCACCAAAAGTTCTCTATTAGCTTATGTAGTCTCACTCTCTTGCTAAAGGGAAAAAAAGAAGAAGAGAAAGTTAAACTGCGATTGGATATGTAAAAAATTTTATTTTTGTTCCGCTGTTCCGCTAGAGAATTTTTTTTTAACCAAATATGTGATTACACACTTTTATTTTTCCTCTTGCCAATTACATCTACACACTTTTTCACAAATAACTAATTGTTATAACGCATTTTCCCACAAATTCTACTATTCACCTACTCACACATTTCTAACTACCAATCATTATTTTACTATTTCTATATCAAATCAACTTTCATCATTACTTAAAATGAAAGCGCCTTAGTTAGATGAATCGTCCAAAACAGTCTTACGATAATTCCATATCCATTCGTGAACCGGGATCGGAATTGACAACACACACTTCTCCATGATGGGCAAAGTAAATACAAGTAGTGCAAAATTGATGGCACTCAGGGCCAGTAAGAGATTCCTTAAGCAAAAATGGTGTAAACAAGTTAGTAGATGAAGGATGAAATTTGGAACTGAAGGGCAAAGATATAAATTAAAATTGGAAGAAAGTACTTACCTTTGGTTTATCAAATTTTTAGACTAGATCTAGTCTTCAAAAATAGAAGAGTTTTTAGGGGTTCTTGAGAGAATTTTGTGTCTAAATGGGAGATAGTATTTTGAATATGTGAGTGATGAATTGAGGAAAAAAACCATTTTCCTTATCTTGAAATATTGGGCAGCCCTTACTTAGCAAACATACATATTTTTTTTGTTTTGTTCCATTTTGTCTTGGATGGGACAAAAAATGTTCAACGGGACATGCTTCAAGGTTTGAATGGAATGGAATAAAGAAATGAGAAGGTGTGAAAGCAGGATGAGTAGGATATTATTTTATGTAGGAGGAAATGTTAAATGGAATAAAAATATGGGATGGAATGTTGAATGAAAAAAATTGGCTTCTTTCTCTCTCCTTCATGAAGGTCCGCTATCATCTCATATCCTCCAAATTTTTATTTTTATTTTTATTTTTGTCCAAAGTTGGTGATAGTTGGAGTAAGTTATCAAATTCAAAGTCCAAAAGTTCACTTATCAATTCCATAATCACTTATCAATTCTATGATCACCTATCATCTATCAATTCCATAATCAGTTATCAATCTCATAATCACTTATCAATTCTATAATCACCTATCAATTCAATAACTAGTTACTTAGAAATTGGAAGTTGAAAGAGAGATTATTTTTCTTGGTAAGAAGAGGAGGTTATTTAGGCTAAAAAATAAAAGAGAGCTTTGGTGGAAAAATATTGGATTCTATTGATTATTCTTCTCAAATTTTTTTGGCTTGTTATAAAATGAGCAAGGCATCCTATTTAAAGTAAGACAACTTCCTAACCAATGGCTAGATTTATTTGGTCTAAAGCCTATAATTTATCCATTAGAATTATCTTATAAAATATCTGGCAACCTAGAGGTTTCTACAAGCTACAAGCTTTCTTCAACTAATATCTAAGATATTTTAATAAGATATTTCTAGAGAAGTTATAGAACTTGGGCATTTGAGCTTGGACTCTTATTTTTATCTTTTAACTAAAAAAATATATTTTCAAGCCCAATATTATTTGGATCCAAATTAAGTTTATATTCTAACAAAAACATCACAAATATAAGTCAATTATGGTCACATTCATATAACCAACAAGGCCAACAACGAAATTCATATATGTTGACATGATCGCGATTATATATGCCAACAAAGAAAATCTCATATAAGCTAACAAAGACAATGAAATATCAATATACTTGCCTTTTAATTAATGTATTATTCTTTCATTGTCTTTTTTCTATTTGAGGTCTAGACTCTTTCAACATACCTAAGTTATTAAGTCACAAATTTAAATTCTTTATTATGATTGCAAAGTACAAATTTATAAATATATTATATCCATTTGTATTACTAAACACAAGGTTTGTTTAGATAATAATTCTGTATAAATATAAAATATAAATTTATACAATTATAACAATTATGAGGATTCTGAAAATTTTACACAACTTATAAAATGATGCAAAATTATATTAGTAACAAGAATATAAAAAAAATATAGCATTTCTTTTCAACAAAACATGAGTAAATCACGATTAATAGATGTTATCGACTTTGAAAATTCATAATAAATTATATAAAAGCCATATACCTTGATTTAAGTTACAATAAAAACCTTAAGATGTTGGCTTCCAAAGCAAAATATAGTCATGATGATATGATCGTTAAAAATTATTGAAGTTGCCCACAACAGTAACCATGACCAGTGAAAATATTTTGGAGAAGAAAAAAACAAGATTTGCTAAATCAATTGTGGAGATAGCTCTAATGGATATAATTTACAATCTGAAATGTAATTTTCGATTTCATAAATATTTATTTGATTTTAATTTTAATTTGATATATATTTGTAGAGAAAATATAGGAGATAGATTAACACAAAATTGTGATTTTTTTAATACTCATGATATTGGTTGGCCCAATTTCGCCTGGGTGCCTGAGGCGGTAGCCTTATTTGCCTCACTAAAGGACCGGGCATGTCAATCTCATGAGTCTATACCTTATTCTATTTGCTATACATACACTTATGTAATAAGTCATCTAAGTTATTAAGGTGTCAATAATTCCCAAGTGTTTTACCATCACTTATCATCTAAGGTACTAAATAAAATTAGAACCAATTGTGCACAAGTCAATAGTATCAATCAATCAATTTAAATATTTTAAAAATATATATATATATATATTAAATTTAAAAAATTATAAGATAAAAATAAATATATTATACAATAAAAAGTTTACTAGTTAGACGCTAAAAAAAGAAATCCAACTGGTTAATGTATTGCATTAAAATTTGAAAGAAATCGCATTCGCTAAAGAACTGCAAATAGATTTTATTCACATACATCATAAATTAAAGTGAAGCTAAGCATAATTGGTGTAGTGTACTAATTAAATCAGGTAGTGTGTACTTTAACAAATCGAGAATGAGACGTTTTACTATTTTAATATGAAAGTTGGATAAAATAATCTCAAGTATTATTCTTTCCAAAATATGAATTATTTTGATCTATTAAAAAATAGTAGCTCGATGTAAAATTACTAAATAAAAACATCGCCATTGTTCTTAAAAATGGTGACAAGAGTTTTATTTTGTCAAATACCAAAGAATTAATTTTGAATAACACTTTGATTGAATCGAGATGCAAGACAATAATAATCATTGAATTTGAGTGTTAAGAAATAACATAAATCAAAGAGTATTATCATGTTGTTAGATAATAAAATAAGTAACGCCAATGTTGATAACATAACGTGTTATGCAAAATAAATAGTAAATGTAAGAATATTTACCGGAATATTAAAATATTGTATCGAAAAAAAAATATTGGTGATGATGTCATCTATGGTTGAAAAATATGGGGCTTCACAAAATTCAAGTAATTCTAACAATATATGATGTAATTAAGTAGATAATGACTCAAATCTAACTTACGCTCAACTCCGGAGTTGACGAATTAAAATAACACGTTTTAAGGAACGCTTAGTAGCCTAGTAGTAAGACGTTTGTAAAACTCAGACATGTGTTTGGGTTCGACTCTCACCTAACTCCCTTCCCTCTCACGATTTGTACTAAAGAAAAAAAGATACATGTTTTCTTACCTATAAATAGTTCAAAATCCTTATTTTTTTCGTAGAATTTAATCTTGACATTAGTTTTTATATGGAAACTTAGAATATATTTGTTTTAAAATGTTTTTAAATAGAAATGTTACAAGATAGAAAACGAGATTTTAAGTTTATTTCATTTTTATCAAAAAATGGATAAAACAATTTAATTTAAAATTTTGAAATAGCATCGAGTTTCATTGGAAAAGAATAAGATATCATTATAAATTTTTTAGGTGATTTTAAATAATGTCCATTTTTTAATATATATATATATATATATATTACGCCATTATGACAATTGCGTTTGGTTTAACTTTAATATGACATTTATATGTTTTTACCTTTTCATATGCTATTTTTTGTTCTTGTGTTGTTTCTATCTTTGTCTCTTTTGTTTCTTGGTTATTTCTATGCTATTTACGATTGGGAATATTCACAATCTAATAAAATCAAAATAAAAAATTCTGACATATATCAAAGCCGAATTGAAAAGCTTAGATCAAATTTTAATTTTCAAAAATATTTGATATTGATACTGTTTCAGTTTTTCATATTTAATAATAGGAATATAAAACTTAAAAATAATAATAAATATGTTGTATTTGGTATGATTCATATACTTATTTATATATTTATATACTAGAAAAATACCCATGTGTTACGCGGGGTTTGTGGTAATTTTATTAAATATATGCTATTTTTTATTTTTTTGTATTTTGACTTGTCAAAATGATGTGAATTTTTAATTTTTAATTACATTGTTACGGTATTTTTATTAAATTTGAGCTATTCTTAATTGTGCTAATTTTATTAATCAAAAGTATCCAATAAATGTTTCTTCAATTTATTAGAGTAGTTTAATTTTTTAGATTATATAGATTGATTGTTTAGATTATATAGATAGAAATTTTGATTTTTTATTATTGTTTACCTTTTAGATTATAAATTTATAATAAGTCATATAGATAGAATCTTTGATTTACGAAAAAATAAATTAGATTTTATAGATATAATACTTGATTTTTGGATTATTTGTTATTGTTTAAATTATATATGGAAAATATATATAATATAAGGTTCCCGCATTGATAAATATGAAGTAGCCATGTGGAATTGAGGAAAAGGGGAGTTGACACGCGTCTCAAAATAGTGAGATGATGATATGTGTCATATTTATTTTTTCATTTAGTATATAATGTTGATTTACCTCACAAAATAAAATATTTTTTATTTAATTTAGATGGAAGGTCTAAGTTAGTTAGGTTTCTTTTTATTTGTTAAATAATGAAGTTACAAATCTTGTGTAACAAAATCAACAACTCCTATAATCCTATTATTTTGGAAAGAATGTAACACTAAACAAAATCGCACGTTTACTTCTTTTATTTCTTAAATTCTTTTCAAGAAAACTCACAACACATGAAATTATCCAAAACAAAATCCAGCAACATCTTGAATTGTACACACAAGAGTCGAATTGTTTAGGCAGAAAACTATACACCTTCCCCCATTTTGAATAATGACAAAAATTACATATCTGTACAAGATATACAGTTTAGTCTTTCCCAAAATTACGATTTTCTTTCTCCTTTTCGGGATCTCCCATATATAGCGTACACACAAGGCAGAAAGACTCACTTTAAATATCATGTATCCATTCTGATTAGTGCCTATAAGAGCAACTCCAGTGCAGCGCTACTTTAGAGTAGCGCTGCAACTTTTCCTCTCCAGCACGGCGCCATATGTTGCGCTATTTTAACATTTGCTACAGTACCACGCCAAAAATAGCGTGGTACTGTAGCGACGCTACTTTTTTCTTTTTTTTTTTAATTTGTTATAGCTTTATTTTAATATTAAATATTATTATTAATATTATATTTCAATTAATCTACTATAAAATAATACTAAAATTAATGTGATATTAATTTCATTAAATTTAACTTTTTTTGAATTTGTTTATATTATATTATATTTTTGCAATTTAATTAATTTTGAAGATAAAAAATTAATAAATATTATATTAAATAAAATTATTTATATAATATTTTTATCAATTATAAAATAATAAAAATAAAAATAAAAGAAAGAATCTTATAGAATATTCTTTTTTAGTGCAGAAAATAGTGCAGACTGCTGGAGATGAAGTGCAGATTTTGCGCTAAAGTAGTGCAAACTCTGCACCAAAATAGTGAAGAGTGCTGGAGATGGTCTAACTGTTGTACGCTCGTCTTGATCAGCCTCAAGAAACGACAACAATATTCGATCTGCTGCTTCTCTCAATCCATGACAGCCTACGACGCTTCAACTCTCAAAATCTTCCTGAGTGTTCGAGTGAGGAGAATAGCGTGGGGAAAGCTGTCTAGTTACTCTATGCAAGAGAACAGTTTCAACAAGTCCCAGAATAAATATAAGGTTTAACTACAAAAACAATCCATGAGGCTTATTAGCCTAATTACAAAAAAACTCAGTCATCTTTTAAAGTTACAAATACCCCTGACTGGGTGTTTTGTAATTTTGAATGATAACTCGAGTTCTGTAATTTGGTTAAACCTCAGTGTAGTTTTTGTAATTATCCCTAAATATAATATGCAGGAAGACCTTGGACTTCTTGAGAAAGCATCGCACAAGAGCAAAAGGGATAAATCCGGCTTCTACTAACAGCGGTGGCATTAAAGAGCAGCGTCTGATGAGCGGATCAAAATTGTTTAGTGCAGACAGAACTGGGGGAGAATCAGTTGAAGAAGTATGGAGATTGAACAACTTTGTTAAGATCAAAGTCTCCTCTATTTGGCAGTGGGGGAAATGTCAGTGTTGGATACGATGTCTCGAAGCTTTCAAGCAGCTACAAGGAAAAGTGGATGTGAATCATCTTAAAAAGAATCAAAGTAAAGCAAGTAAATAAATCTTGAACACAGAAGATACTTCTAGAAAAGGATCTCTGGTAACAATTTGCAAACGACACTTGAATTAAAATGTTTCTTCAAGGTTGGAATTCTCATACAAGGTTGAATTCATGGTATTGACATCAATTGATCTGTGTTATATAACATCAAAGTCAAACCTTCTCCTTTTCACAATTTAAATTAACCGGAAAAAAAAGGTAATATGGAATTGGTCTAAAAGACAAGGTCCAACCAAGATGTTGAAGGTCATAAACTCATAATGTTAATTCCAATCCCAATCCACCCAACTCCAGGGAAAAATTTACCTCTTACGCTAAAAAACAAAAATAACAGACTAAGAAAATAAGAGATATTCAGCAGGTTATTATTTTCTTTACTGGAAAATAAAGGAAACACGTAGATAGTGTCATTTAGAGTGTAAAAGAGCCATTTGAGGTGTTCTAAAACTTACACTTTCAAGTATTGGCATATTGTAGAGATCCACAAATTTTTGTCTTAGTATCTGATTCATTCTATCAACATCACACGCATGTGTCCAGAATGAATCGTGCACACCTGCAACACATCCATTAAAAAAATAATAATAAGGTGAGAGCCAATCTGATCAGCCAAAAATGATGAGTTCTTCAAGAAAAGGGTTTAGCGGTAGAGGCGATGAAGACAAACCTGCAAAACGCAATCCAGCATCTCGACAAGCAATGGCAGTCATCATCATGTGTGAACCATCCAGTGAGTGCACAAAGTTGGGAGGAAAGGCAGTTCTCTGCTTTCTTACTTCAACCTAAGATCAATTAATCTAATATGACATTTTTTTACTTGCAATAACAAATGCTTAAAAACAAAAAGGTGAGAGCTAATCCAACTTACTGAATCACCCTCACGCTGCAAAGCCAAAACCTGAAGAGACGTTCTTATCTGCATTGACATGAGGTAAATAAGTGACCCAATTCCACGTCAATTTTTGTGAAACTCGTGACGTGCTAATATAGAGTATATGTCACACATTTATCTCCAGATTTTTAAGCTATAGAAATCTTTAATGATAATTAAAATTCTGTACCACGCAATTAACGATTATGAGTGTCACTGTAATCTGTAATCACACCATGGTAACATGATAGTTCCATTAAATTTAGAGAATGTAAGATTCCTTCATAGAACGTAAAAGACTTACTACATGACGTTGAGTTTTAAAGTATGGTTGTACAACAGGAAGACCAAGTGGGGTTGTCCAACGCACAGGTTGATTCTCTGAAGCAATAATCTGTCAAATTTCATCACACAACAATCCCAAGTTTATGTAACTCATTGAATATTCGAGACTTTCCATGTCATGCTATTCACTATGCAACATTTTAGCAAACCTTAGCACAGTCACCAAGCCACCCCATTATTGCACGTGCAGCTTGAAATAACTCCCCAAGGGCTGCCAATGTCACCTGCAAAGAAGTTTTTAAATTACAATTATTCACAGCTTGTACAGCCATAAAAAAAATTCACCAGCATTTCATTTCTAAAAACAATGCAGCCGGTACAAAAGGGTGCACATTTTCATTTGATAGAGCAAGGTCGGATGATTCAACAATTATTGGTACATGAGAATTTAACTTGACATTGAATGTAACTATTATATATAGACAGCATGCCACTTTTACAATTTATTACCACTTAAGTTTCTGTTTTTTTTTTGGGACCCATTTGCTATTAAGACTGTATATTACTTTATGTTAACAGAAAACAAAATGTGGTTGCTGAACAAAACTGTCACAAAAGATTACTTCATATATGCTAAACTCACAGTATAGTTAAGTGGATGATTGAGCCAACAAGCACCAGACATTCCTTTTTAAGAAGTCCAGAGTGATGCAATCAATCTCAGACGGAAGGGGGGAATGATAGAGAAAAAGTAACATCCTAATTGATGCAAGAAACATAAAACTTTTCTTTGGTGCATGAAACTCACTTTAGCAGCATAACATGCTGCACTGAAGAGCAACCTGTCATCAGTGATGAGACCCTTCTCCTCCAATCTTCTCTTGATCTGCTCACGTGCACCAACATAGGTAACACCGTATACTGAGGTCATCACTGTCTGTTTTACAAGTTTCCTATCCACCTGAAAAAGCTTTCAAAACTTTGGGTTCTTGATATGCACAAAATGTCTTAGAAATTCAGAGATAGTATTCATTTACTTTCAAAGCAACCATTTGAAAAGCAATTTAGAGAAAGAAAAACCCACCTGACCAATCAAGAGTTTGGCTAGCAAAGCACTTGGATCAGTTGCAGGATCCTTCTCGCTATCTCTTTTCATGATATTATGAACCCTGAAAAACAAGTAATATTTAAAGAAAACAAACTTGCACAAATAGAGAGCATGAATATATCAAAACCACATTGACAAAGACAATCGCCATAACATGGCAAGAAAAAGGAATCATAAAAGTTCTAACAAAAAGAAATTATTTAACAAGTTTATCCTGAAGTAATAAACAGGAAATGAAATCCTTGTCAAGAGATTAATGTTGCTTCCATTCCAATACTAAGCCCATTCCTGCCATTTCAGGCTAATCTGCTTTTCTTGTTGGTACAGAAACATATAAATAGACGACCCATGTTGGACTAACTAATGGTTTTTTATTTTCTTTATGTAAGGTTTAGAAAATTCATTATCATGAAAATAGTCATGCTAATGTGATGTTGGAGACTCCCACTTTGGCATCTTAGACTTCAATGTTTCTCTGCAGTTCTAGTAAAATCTGAAACCGCCACTGGTAATGAAAATAGAATCCAAGGTCCTTTATTCTAATAAGATCAGCCATCCAACATTAAATTTCCGTGGTTCCTGGCATGATATAGTTCAAAGAAAGTCTTGGAATTGCAAACTTCATATTTTAGTTGAGAAAACCGCCTTCCAATAACATTTCCACATATCACATGAAAGCATCATACAGAAACTTGCATGCTTTTCAAATTCCGCATCTGTTTCAATTTATAGTAAGCGTTCTTTACCGGATCGCCCCTCCTTCAATTTCGAACAATTGTTCTCTATTAGAACACCACTCCACTACTAAAGAAATCCACAACCAGAGCTTTGAGACAAGAAAATAGGCACTAGCAAGTGTAAGTAATACTGGATCACGTATAGAATTTTGGTCATCTTCCAATGACCTTTCTGAAAAAAAAAAACACATTTATTATTATGTGGAATTGTTAATGTGAGGGTAGACATTTAGTTACTTTGGAGTTCATCTGTCTTTGTACCCTTCAACTAGAAGTTCATCTTTGTGAGCCCTCTAGAGTTCATTTCCCAGCAGAAACTAATGGCTTCGTGACAACACAATTTACAACAATCCAATTCATAAAATAGTTTAGATGTTTGTAAGTTAATCATAAAAATTATTAAGCTGTGCTATCCTAGCTCATTGAAAGTTAAAATAAAAAATATGCATTCAGGTTTGGTTTGTCTTCAGCTTCATGTAATCATGAGCAGGCTTATACTAGGATGAGAAGACAAAGAATACTACACAATTGGAATTGAGGAGAGACTGAAAAACGAAAAGAGTTCAAACCTAGTCATTGTACAACTGGCACGTGATGCATAATATGGAATATAATTTTGGTCAATTTGGAAGTATGCGCAAAGAAATGCCGAAGTATAAGGTTAAAAAATATTTAAAGTTGATTTTGTATTATCAATGCTCTATGGTTTATGGAGTAAATATCTCAACTTTTACATAAACTTAAACAATCAACTCAACAAACCTCTCTGCAATTTCTGAGTAAACGTCGGCAGGTTTGTCTCCAGCAATTAAGTTGACTGCAGCAGCTTCAAACTGAAAACCAGCAGAACCTCAAAGAGTGACGTGATTCTTTTAAAGCGATGTAGTAAGGAAGAATCTGTGTTGATATTGGTAAAAAAGAATATGACATACACTGTCTCTTCCAAGAGCTGCGTAATGCTGCAGTCCGTTACGACCCATCCTATGATAGAAAATAGAATCATAATTAATATGATTATGACAACAGAATCCAAGAGTAAAATTCAATATTCACGGCAGAATTTGAATTTTGAAGAAATAAAAGAGTTTATTCTCCTTTCCTTCTTGGGTGAAAATGGTCAGAGTTATGAAAGCAAGAAACCATAAAAGAAAATGTATTGTTTTGTGACGAAAGGAAATAAGAAATAGCAAAGAGTAAGTTATTCAGATACCTAACTTACTATTCCAGCTTCCTTGCAATATGCTGAAATTATCATTTAGTTGGCTCCAGTAATTGAGGTTTATCAAACCATCACTCAAGATGACTTGCACGGTAATAAAAGTAATTCACTGTTTAATAATTCATTATAACTACCATGCAATAACTTTCAAGGTCTTTTCACTAATTTCCATTTAAATACAGCCTCTGTCCAAAAATTTTAGGTCTAATTTGACCGGGCACGGAATTTCAGATGAGTTGAAAAAGTGTAACTTTTGATTTTTGAATACTTTTAAGTATTGCCTCGAAAATAGCGGTGTCACATTATTACTTTTATTAGATGATACTTGGGAAAAAATCATTTTAGCAAGTGGAGTCTTATTTTGGGATGTCTTGAAAAGGAAATGGGCGTCATAAATTGTCGACAAAAGGAGTATAATTCAATAAAATAAATTAATTAACAATTTAACAGGCTCAAAAGAATTAGCTAAAAGATTTTGGATACTTTTCTACCGATGTCTAGCAGATCCCTCAAATCCACTTAATTAAGTGTATCTGAAGCATACAGGATTTCACTTGGAATAAAGAGACCTGTTTTTGGTAAATTGAAAAATGTATGATATTAGTTCCAAATAAGATTATTTTCCTATAAAACTTCTGTATTGTACCTTCTTTCCTCTCTTCCAAAACAAGCTCAATCCCTCAGTAAAGTTTCAAAGAAATAAGTATCAAGAGGGTGTCTGCATACCTGATGAATTGGCAAGTGGGAGACAACAGTGTGTGGGGACGAGCTCCTTAAAGCTTCAGACAGATTAATACAAGCTGCTAAGCATTGAAAAGGATCCTCGGCCTTCAACCACCAGCGATTTCCATTCAGAGAATTATCGACAGAATCAAATATTTCTGCTATATAGTTTTTCACAAATGAGATGCGGCCATCATAAGAAAGCTTTCAACACCCCCACCATAAAGATTTGCTAAATGTATTTTTAACCAACGTAAACCGGACTTCCCCAGTGGTCTGCCTTCAGCAAATTCAAGAATTCCTCTACACAGATCAGAACTAAGATGATTCAGATGTGGGTGCATAGGATATGCACGGCCCCGAAAGTCAAGATTGTGCGGATAGTAAAACCCTTCTTCGTCTTTCATCTTTCGAGCAACCTGATTTACAAAATACCTGCTCAGAGTAGATCGGAGTAGTTTCCTATTTAACTAGAAACTTTATCCATTTAATCATATAATATAAACCCACTCCAAGATCATCCCGGTGGAAAATAATTACAAGAACAGCATTCATCACCAGTAAATATTAGGTTAACTTGCAATTTTCATTCTTAATTCTTATTTCATTTTTCATATTATATAATTATATTCCTTAAAAAGTCCAGAATGTGCTATCGACATTAAAATTCATGCATTCAGATCACCTCTATCTTTAGCAATAAAACAACAAATGACAAATATGTATACTCCAAAAGATAACATACTTTTTTGATCTCCCCAATATGAAGATACATTGCTGGTTCTATATATATGTTCGAGATTTTCCCCAAAACTGAAATAGATGAGTGATAATAACAGTGAACTATGATATATATATATGTATATTACATATATATATATATATATATATATATATATATATAGCAATGTTGGTCCAAGAATACAATGGTTTTTCAGGTGTGAACAGCATATCTGCAATAACTTGTCCTGGTTTCAAGTCTTGATTCCAGATATTCCCTGTTATTAGTTGAAACATAAAGACTCGTTGGTCATCCGAGAAGTCCGGCAACTGGCATTCCAACTCGATTGCTGCCTTTCTTGGCATGAGGTTTAACTATCAGATAACTAGCCAAGCTGTGCAGTTTTTAATACCTACATACTTCGACTGTTAAGGGCCTCATGTTAAACCAAACATACATATTAAAATTACTTCCAGAAGATAATTCTTTATTGTTTAATTAGCCCTTACAACTGTACAGGAGACATTACTTTGTCTCGAGAAAATTCATTAAGTTTAAAATACTAGTAGTAGGATATGGATTTGCTGATTAAATGTGAACTCGTTAATCCAAAAGCAAAAGTGGAAGCTAATCATTTAGTGCAGTAAAATTGGTATCTTCAAAAGCTCAACTTAGCAGTCACATTTAGGAAACCAACTATCAAGCCCATTCCTCATCCTAGCAGAAAATTCATTCCGAATATCATCACTCTTGAACAAACAGTTTCAGTCAGTTCAAATTCAAGAAGAACTTACAGAGAGCTTTAGTTCAGTGTCACATCTTTGAGAATGTCTCTTGATTGATTTTCTTCACCTTCCTCACACTCCATTTCCACTTCTTTACTTCCTTCACATCATCCGAAAGCAACTCGGTATTGGAACCTATAGCATGAAAAATAACTTTGATTAAAACAAAGCACAAACGCTATTGAGAACATAAAAGAGAAATTACATAACAGGAACAACATATATGCAAGGAAAATAAAGAATATTGAACGCCTTACATCTTCCCGATTTACCAGACCGGCAAGGTTGCCACCCGCAGCCCAGATGCTCTCCACCACACTTAAGATACGTTTATTCACTCTCCACTTAGTGTTTCCTAGAGTATCAAGGCCTGCATATTCAATCAAAACCGAATATGTTACCCCTCTAAAAACATATTTAACTACGAACAAAGGAAGCATTCGAGCAACAAGAAGAGTGTGTAAAATCCACCAGAATCAAACAAAAGAACATTTTTAAGGACCTTGCTGTTTCCAGTAGCATAGAAGCTAGCAGTTAACTTCAAAGAGAGGTTGTATTTGAACTCATTAACAAGTTAGATCATAGATGCACGGATGTTAGCCTTGAGCTGTTACAACTGAAAGTATAGGAATGTGCAGTTGCACACTCGACTCCACAGCTGACCGTGGACATATGTGAAAGCTTTACTAAATAAAATGCAACTTATTCCATCACCCACCTCATATACTTTCTGCATTTGTTTCAGAGGAACAGCTTTAACAGCATCCTGTTGCTGCCGTGACCCATGAGCACGCAGATATGAAGGCAAAACAGGTAACCGCCTTTGTCATACCTGAAAAGATGTTAAGATGATAGAAATGAGAGAGAGACCTAAACTGAGCAGCTCTGGTGATTCTTTGACACCATATATCCACAAACTTCTTCCAATTGTTGCACTATATTTTTTATATTTAGCTAGAATTTAGATAGACAAGTTTAAGTAAGTATTCAAATATGAATATCATTTGGGGAACAAATATTACCCCCTCCATTTTTTTTGGTGGCACCAACATCGGCACATAAAGGTATTATCATATGTTTAACCTGCATAAACCATAGGGAATTTCAACAAAGTTACAAAAGCCAAAGTTTGATGTTCAAAAATAAAGAAAGTCTTCACTTCATATAATTCTTAA